>VXBL01001979.1:33577-77014 GCA_013400195.1 Aramus guarauna | reverse complement strand
GGGGGAGTGGCCGCGGCGGCACGGGAGGGCCCCGGGTGCGGTTCGCCGAGGCCTTGCGGCCTAGCGGCCGCCTCACCGCGCGGGGCGGCGGTTCGTTGCTGTGCGGGGGGTGCCGTGTGGGACTAACGGCTGCGCTCTCTTCCAGTCGTCTCACAAGACGTTCAAGATCAAACGCTTTCTCGCGAAGAAGCAGAAGCAGAACCGGCCCATCCCGCAATGGATTCGCATGAAAACGGGCAATAAGATCAGGTAACGGGATCGGCCGTTGTATCGTCAGGAACTGCAGCCCGCGGGCTGTGACTCCGGCTGCCTGAATGGGCTGAACTCAGAAGCTGACGGCGTAAAAGCGTTTATGCGAGCAAAAGCGCGATTTTGTGGCCGTGAATACCCCGCAAGCGTGCTAGTGCAGATGCAGAACTAGACCAGGTACTGCCTGCCCGTCGTGTCTTCTCGAGGCAGCGTGGGGCTTCCATGCCGTTTCCCTGCGCAGCGAAACAGTTCGTTCCAGTGCTCTGCAAGTACCCACGGGGGTTTGGTGATAGCATGCGTGCAGCGAAAGCATCAGCTCTAAACGGCGATAATTTATTCCAAAATTTGTACCCCAGTGGCCTCTCTGCATCGTGTGTTCCCCTTCCCAACACCTTTCCCGTCTCTTGCAGCTGTTCCTCTGGGTTCTGTGTTTTCAAGGAACAGTGCCTTACTAAGTGCAGGTGTTCTGAGACGCGGAAGATTGTGCATAAGGGCGCAAAGGGCTCGTTGGGTGTATGGACAATAAAACTCATGATATAAGATCCTTGGCACATAACTGCAGAATTTAAAATTTGCCACGCTTCCTTTTTGTTTGGCTATAGCGTTTGTTTTCAAGTATCATATTTAGGAAAACATGATAGAGTATTGAAGAAGACTAGGTAAATGTGAGGCCTGCAGAAGGTGGTGCATATCTGAGCCCTCTGGTTTAAAAGCTTCAGCCAGTAGCGTTTGGTCACTCATGCTGTGCAGCATGATTTTTGTCTCAAAACTCTCTTGTCTAGACTTTTTAAGGGAGCAGGATTCTTCCTCCCGGATCATTTTTTGTCCTGAGTAGTGAGGAGAATGACAGTAGCAGTGGCTGGCTCAGGCAGTGAAACGGCACAGAATTGCCAGGTTCTGCTCCTGTTACTTCTCCTAATTTGTTTGTTTCTAGAAAAAGTCAGCGTTGGGTGCCCCAGATTGCATTCCTGTCTTCCACGTCCTGACTTACAAAGGGGTTCTGGTTTAGCTAAATTGTAGTACTTTATAATACTTTATGATGGGGCAAAATCATGAGTTTTTGTCTTGTGGCACTGGAGTACCTTGATCATCAGTTACGTCCAAACTGTGCTAAAGCAGGCTGCAATTACAGTGCTTCATTCTGTGGGAGTACTGCCATTTTCCTGCTGAGAGTAACTCTGTTAATGCTGTCTTCGGTTTCACCTGTACGGTGGTGAAACCGTTTGTATTTAACATGTACAAGTACGTACTCATAAATGAATATACTTTCCTGGACAAGGGCCTTTTCGATACGCTGCTCTGCTTTCATATTTTGAACAAAAATTACACTTTTTGTGTTAGACTACAACTGCAGTCAGGTTTTTTAATAGAAGATTCCAGGTCTTGTCTCCAAAAGAGGAGGTGGGATGTTCACACGCTGATGCTGATGCATCGCTGCAGGCATCTTTTTCTCTCAGGTTTAAATGCTGTTGCAGTAACGTGCTAGTTGGTTAGTGAATGAAGAAAGTAAACAGAGATGGAAATTTAAAAAAATAAGTACACAGCTGATTTGTCGGCAGCTTGCCGCTATAACACATAAGGAAGATTTCAGTCCTTTACTGTTGAGCTAATCCAAGGTGGTTTCAGTCCGTCTGGATCCTCAAACGTGTGTGCGCTTTGCTAATTTACACTGTTTTTGTCTTAGGTACAACTCCAAAAGGAGACACTGGAGAAGGACCAAACTGGGCTTGTAAGAAAGACTGTCTCCTGGGAACTCAATATTAAACACTTGTCTTTCTGCGTCAGATTGATACACCTCATACGCTGTTTGGCGACCCCCGAGTGATTCCTTCTGTTGTGTTGGACCGCGATCCCCAGTGTTTGGGGTTTTTTTTATAAGCTGGTCTGCGTTACTGATGTTATCTGGGAAAATCTTAAAGTAATTTGCATCTGAAACATGAAGACTGTGTTCTATTGGTGTTCTTTCTTTCAGGCATCATCATGAGTATTGACAGTGTACAGGCTTACTAATAAATATGGACCTGAATGACGTGGTTGAAATTATTTCATATATATATGGTGGGATAGTAACAGAGAATAAAAGCTAACATTACTGTGATTATAATCTCACTTAGCGTGAGAAGCCTCGTCAGCTCTTTTCAGATAGCATAAGCTGTGTCTTCTTTTTCACTTACTGTAAACCTTTGAGAACAAAGCGTACCAGTTTTTTAAAGAAAAGAGGTAAAAATCTGAATTTATTTTGGAGGAGTTAGTTTATCTAAGAAAATATTTTCTTCAAATTGAAATAGTTAAAAAACCCCAAACATATTTTAGAGGCAGGTTTGAACAAGGCAGACCACTTCATGATCTGTAGACCTCTGTGGCTACAGTAGCTCTGGAGTGTCAGCCCCTTAGTGCTTAACCCCAGGGAAGATTCTGGATTAGGTTTTTGGTAGATTCATGAAATGTTACTAAGAAAAGTAAGCAGCATTGTCAGAATTGGCTAAAGATGTGTCTGTAGCTGCTGGGTGCGTTGTATGGGGCTGGAGAGCGAAGCACGCTGAAAGTGCTCCCCTGGGGTAGGGTGGTTTCCCGTTTGAGGTGCGCTGTGGTAGGTGAGGGGGATCCAAACTGACAAAACCTTTTGCTAAACCAAGTCAATCCTGTTACCTCCCTCTTAAATCACGTTCACACGTTGGATGCGCATGTGTTCCCTTGGCTGGCTTCTTCTGGAGCTGCAGGTTCTTGGCTCCGCCATTATCTCCCTTTTGAACACCCAGGGTAGACCATGTAGTGAAGCGTCACCAGGCTGGTCGGTCAGTCGGACAAACTTTTTTGTTATGAATGGACGAGCATCTCTGAACCACAGGTGTCGAGCAGCGCGACCGATGGCACCACGGTACTGGGCAAGTGCTGAAGCGTTGCACGCCCAGAAGCACTGTAAAAGTACTTGCCCAGGGAATGAGAACGTGGAGCTGAGAGTAATCGGTGATACTTGAATACCAAGACTGCCCATCCTGCGCGGGAGCAGTGTACCAGCAAGGCTGGCCCTGACCACCCACCCGTGTTAGCTGCAGGTGGCTCCTTGTGAGCCTCACGTCTGCCGTCAGCTGTGGATGGCGACTTCCTACCCCGTGGGGGCCTGGCCCCCGTGCCAGCAGCACGGGGCTGCTCTCGGGCAGGGCAGCCCTCGGAGCCTGGGGTTAAGATCCTGGCTGGGTGCAGTGGAGTAATCGGATGACAGAAAGTTTCACTAATGAGGAGGAGGAAAGGGAAGAATACAGCGAGGGCAGTGGATAGATTTATCTCTTACAAAATGCAATACTCTTACAGTAGTAAGTGATGTCTGCGCGTTCCCTACAATATGTAATAAACAACTGAGTTTTATCTGGAGTGCTGTGTTGGCTTGATCGAGTTGCTCTTGATGCCAGCCATAGGTGCAGCTTAATTTACAATATTCTCAGCAGAAGGGTAGTAACTCAAAATGCTGCTCAAAGGAAGAGTTAGCAGCTATTTTAAAAAGGGGAGAGAGGAAAGAAGGGATTAAACGGCTCAGAGTAGTCGGCACTCTGGCACTCCAGCTCCCCAACGCCGGCATTCTCCCCTCGGAGCCTGTGAAACATCACATATTGACCACAGGGAACTGGAGGAGGAGGCTGTGGCTCAGCACTGGGTCCTGCATGGCTGCTGCTGCTTTCCCTTCTGCAGTGCAGACCTGAGACAGACGCTCCGGTCAGCTGGAAATGACGGAAGGTGTGAGCTTGTTCTTGGATGTGGCTGCAGCAAAGCCCGTCCTGGCATCGAGGGCTGCGGAGGTGCTGTTTTCCGGGTTCAGCCTGCTGCGGTGGCTCAGTTCCTGGGTGGCAGCTTCCTGAGGAAGCTTCAGGCTGCCACACCTTCTGTGTTGCTGTTTGTTATGTTGAAGGTAAATAGATTTATCTCCTTCGTGTTAAAATTCACAGCAAATAATGCTGGGCAGCAGCATATGCCAAGCACGCGTAAATGCATAACAAATACACGCCTGGCTCAGAGCTCATGACAGTCTCTCCCTCCTAAGGTGTGCTGGAGGTTTCTATGAGCACAGGAGAGCAAGGCTGGGATTTTTACCAACTTCAGGGCACTTCAGAGATATCTTCCAGCTTCATTTTCTGTCGGTAAAAGTCTAGTTTCTCTTCCTTATCAGGAGGAAGCAATAGGTCACTGCAACAGGAAAGCAGCGGACAGCATTGCCGAAGATGCTTTGACACAGGCCCGTGTGCTGCGAACACTTTAACCCCGATGTTTTTAAAATCTCTTCTGTGCTCTTTGAAGCGAGCATTTAGGAAATAACAACACTGCTGTGGATCAAAGATCAGCCTTGGAGACCTGCAAACTGCCCCCTGCCTCTCCCCATCACCACTGCTGGCAGGCAAAGCTGCTCGCAGAGTTCCTCTTTAATTGTGTCCCTGAGGACCTGGCTGAGAAGGAAAAAAGTAATTTTGCGGACGACTTGAGAATGGAAAGAGACAGTTTCCTCCATGGCATTTGTGGGAAAGTTTTCCTGACCAATAGATTGAACTATTTATTACTATTTATTAGGTAGTCTTCCTATTACTATCATTACCGTGCTATGTTGATGCATAGATTCACAGACTGGTTTGGGTTGGAAGGAACCTCAGAGACCATCTAGTTCCAACCCCCCTGCCATGGGCAGGGACACCCTCCACTAGACCAGGTTGCCCAAAGCCGCATCCAACCTGGCCTTGAACACTGCCAGGGAAGGGGCATCCACACAGATGGAAGCAGCTTCTACCAAGGAACTGTTTTTATATTTGGAAAATAACCCCTCATATTATTTTTCCCCATTTGACTGAATCTGCTTTTCAAATTGGACATTAAGGGTTAGCATGAAGTAAATTTAGTACAAATTAAAATTGGGTTAAAATTAGCCTTCAAATACCTCGGGGGGTGAATGATTTCTGTTGTTCCTGTGGCAGCTCTCTTTGCCCTCTCCTTCCCTGCGAGAGTTGCAGGAGGGATCAGGGATCTCTGCAGAACTGAGCTAGAACACGATAACTGGATATCAACAGAAGCTTTCAAGGAAAAAACTCTAAATAGTTTGGATATTCTGGTCCATAATGTTGGTGGATATGCTTTTGTTTTCTGAGTGAGCAGCAAAGTTAGAGCTGATTGTACACTTGAGGAGTATTTTCAAAACGTGCCTGTATTTCCAACCCGACTGCCTCTCTGCAGGCATGAAAAGAAACGGCACGAGGCAGAGGGGTGAGTCACTGGAAGTAGCGTGGTGTTCGGGGCAAGCACAACGTACAGCAGAGCGGGTGCTGCTATTTGAAGATCCTTGTTTTGCTCTGCGGAGAGGAACCCTTGCAGGGCAGGCAAGGTGGGGGGTGGCGTTGAGGAGTATGTTGTAACACCACCCAGAAGCAGGGCTCTGGGCTTGCTCCTTCTGAACCGCTTGCCTAATTTGCCTCGGAGCAGAATACAGCTTCAAATCTGGGACCAAAAGGTGGGGGGAAAAAAGCTGCCTTTAGAGGGTTTTGGTTAGCCATCAAGGCGACGCAAGTAGTAAAAATCATTTAGTCGTATTTAAGTGTAGCATTTGCCAGTTAAATTTTACTTTTGAATGGAACATTGAAGTTCAGGTTTTCTGGTGGACTGTGACTAAGCTGCAGGTACAAATGCCAAGGAATCAGCTCCTTCAAGGAAATTCTCATCAGTCCACTGTTTACTCTGTGCCTTACTCAGAAGAGGATGTAGGGGTGGTCCCACACCATCTGCCCAACAGCACGCTGCTGCAAAAGGGTGGTGGAGGACTAGCAGGTCAAAAATATTCGGTCAGACATGCACCCACTGTGTAATCAACAGCACTTTGGTTACCAGAACTAAAGGTCGTGGGTGTTTTGACATCAGTGCGTTTCATGGAGCTCGTGCTGGTGTGACCACACTCGTGAGAAGCCAGCCTGCTGTCCCATGGCACAGATGTGGCCAGAGAAGTGCTGGAAGGAGCTATGTTACCATAGTCTTTAATCTGTTAAGAGTTAAAGCATTACAGAACCGGTGTAGATCAGGCATTACATCCATTCCCAGTGTGGTTTGCATGTCTCCACTGCTGACCGCAGCGATTAAAAAGATGTCCAGACACATCTATGTGTCCACCCAGGCACCGGGACTCACTCGGTCACTATCTGCTCCTCTGGAGGCTGTTCTTCCACGTATTGCCCACTGCAGACCAGCTTATTCCGGTGTCCAAGCAGCATTTCAGCGCACAATCTGAATATAAACAGGGTTTGCTCAGGGTCTGTGAAGCCCACGGGCTGAAGTTCCCCCGAGGGAGTCACTCGTGTATCTTTCTGCATCAAGGTGCAAATTCACCCCTGCAGCCAGGCCAGAGATCATCTTGAGCCCCTCAGTCACCTCCACGGACCCCCCGAAAGGCAGCTGGAAAGAAACCGTGACTCCCCTCCAAAGCTGCCGCTCCACGATGGGGAACAGAAACTCCCGGGTTTCTGTCTGAGAGTCACTTCTCAAACGGGACTGCTATGTAAGGGACTAGAACCGGTCTCATGCTGATGAAAAAGAGGAAGGGGCAGTTGTTTTTCTGAAGATATTTCGAAGCAGCCCTGGCCTTTGAGAATGTGACAAGCGAGTTGAAATCAGCTGGGCAGAGCTCCACTTGGTGAACAAAACACAAAGAGGCGAGCAGAGGCTTTGCCTGTTTAATGCAGGTACCGGTACATACACGCAGCGTTATGCTGCTGTTGGGATGTTTCTCAAGAGTTTCATTTCTGAGCGTGACTTCAGTAGCCACAAAGATAATCTCACAGCCTTCATACCTTTTCCATGTTTTTCAGTAATGAATCATCTTTCCAGAGCTGCTCCTGGACTCCAGTCCCCACGGGAGCCACCACATGCAACCCCACTGGGCTTCCCTCCTGCCTCCTCCGCTCCGGCCCCCATCCCCAGTGGGGCTGAGCATCCCCAGGGAAGGGCTGTCAGGGGGACTTGTCCTGCACCTTGAAAGGCTTCTCTGGGCCTGGCCTCCTCTGGCAAACCAGGCGCTCCAGCTCTTACTTCAGTGAGAAACACCTTTATCGGTCATAAAGAAACAGCAGCCCAGAGGAGGGGCATGTGGCGGAGACCCTGGGATCTCACAGGGAGGTGGAAAGTGTTTGCAGCTCGGTGGCACGGTCTGCTTCTCCGTACCCGCTCTCCCTGCCAGCAGAGAAGCGTACAAAAAAAAGTGTTGGGGGGGGGTTGTTTCTGAAGCCACAGTTGCATCTCCATCGTCAGCCCAACGCCGGGCCTCTGGCATCTCGGAGTACGGCTGTGAAATATTTAATTATATTCTGGCAGAGTCTCTGTCCAGGCACCCACGGCACCATGACCAGTCCAACCTCGCAGCGTTGCTGGGAGCTGGGGCCGTGCCGACAGCCTCGCTTTACAGGTGGGAGAACCGACTCACCGAGTTGCCGCGACTTACAGTCACGTGCAAAGTCTGCCGGCAGCCCGGGACGGGCAGCCCAAACGTCCCCCCCAGTCTCCTGCACGGGACAGCACCTCCCGCGGTGGGTCAGCATCCCCCCAAGGGCACGCGGGGTGTCGGAGAAGCAGCTCCCCACGGCCGGGCCAGCACGCGAGCCCTCGCCGTGGGGCTCTGCCGGGCTGCGGCAAGGAGTCGCCGTCAGCAGGGACGGGGGCAAAACCCCCACTGGGAACAGGTGGGTTTTTGGAAGGGCTGTCCCCGGACGGTGCTCCCGATGGCCGTGGTTGCCCCACAGGCGCTCACACGCGGGCAGGGCCCCAAAAGACCAGGCGAGACCCAGGGCGGCCGCGGTGCCCCTGTGCAGGGGGTTAATCCCTGCTCGGCCGGGATTTCAAGCCCTGGCCCTCGCCAAGTTCCCAGCTCCCTGCAGGCTCGTCCGGCTGCTGTTCAGCGCGGGTTTGCAGGCGAATGGGCCAGGGGAGCCTCATTGCTCTTGGAAGAAAGCGAACGCCTGTCTGACAAAGTGCCGGAGGGTCGACAGGCTCCAGGAGCGCTTCTCCTCGGCCCGGGGGTCCACGCATTCCCGCCCTGCCCTGGCCTCTCTGGATGACTTACAGTTGTTGTTGGTGTTGTGAGAGCGCAGCTGGACCAAGTCCTCCTCCGAGGCCCCCGCCAGCTCCTTCAGCTCCCTGGAGGTGTCTGCCCTCAGGTACTGCCAAGCCTTGCGCCCGTTGTGGTCCCTGCGGCTGGAGTCCGCCCCGTAAGCTCCCACCAGCACTTTGATGAGCAGCTCGTGTCCCTGCAGGGCGGCCACATGCAAGGGGGTGAGCCCGCCGCTGGCCGTGGGGAGGTTCACGTTGAAGGGATAGCCCTTCTTCTGGGCGTGGGAGACGACCTGAATGAAGCTCTCATGGTGGCCATGCTTGGCAAGCCAGTGGAGAGCGGTGAAGCCCGTCACAAAGTCTCTCCTGGTCAGCAGGCTGGGATCGAGGTCCAGCAGCCTGACGATGTTGTCCGCATCGCCCTGGGCTGCCGTCAGCAGCCACTCGTGCTCCAGGGGATCCAACGCAAGGGACAGCACCTCGGGGCTCTGCTCGGGCTTCTGCTCTTGGTGTGGCCCTGCGGAGAGACTGCTGCCGTTGGATGTCTTCTGAGCGGTGGCAAAACGCATGGTGCTGCCAGGGCTATTGCTCTGCAGGAGGATTTCCTTCAGCTCCTTCCTCCGGGTACTGCTGAGGCCGATGGAGAGCCTGCCCTCAGTCCTGCCCCAGCTCCCTGCGCCCTGGCTGCCCCAGCTGACGCTCCTGTTGGTGTCCATCTTCTGCAGCGGGTGGAAACGTTCCCTGCTCCCCCCAGCAGCCGGCCAGAGATGGGAGGTGCGGGCTAGGCCTCCCACTTGCGGCTGGGCAGCTTCCAGGAAGGTGAACGTCCGGGCGATGCCAGCTACCCTCTGCTCCGCCGAGCTGTTGTCCCGCTCCCGCTCCCGCTCCCGCCGGGCCATGGCGGTGCCTCCTGCGGGGCTGGCCGGCAGCCCGCTCCCCGGCAGGGCGCAGCTCGCAGCTCGCGCTCCCCGAGCTCTCACCCCACGCTTCCTGCCCCGGCGTTAGGCGAAGGAGGAACTGACTCTGCACGGCAGGAGGGCACACCAGGCATGGCGGCAGATCCGCGGTGCTGCCGCACTGCCGGGGCGGTGCAGGCGACCTTTGGTCACGCTGTGGCTGCGAATGCCGTCAGCAACGGGCACGGTCGCAGACGCGGGCTGTCCGCCTCCCCCGGGACACGCTCACCTGCGGCGTCACAGAAGAGTGGGCGTGCATGTGGGGGCCATGGGGAGCATGCGGCACCGCTGGGGAGGGCGAAGGTGGGGGGGTCCTGGGCAGCCCGATGCTAGGGTTAGAGAAGAAATTTGATTAACTGTATTCTTCTCTCTGAATAGTCTCCTTTAGCATTAGTAGTCACTAAAGTACCTGAGGCCTTAGGCCATGAGAGCTGACCAAGCATAAACTTGTTGTAAAACTAAAGCTGCTAATGAAGAACTTGCTGAGTTCAGCAAATACGAGCAGAATGAAGATAAGGACCAAGGAGGCAATTCCAAGAGAATGAAGTAACTTCAGAAGGCCAGCCCAGCGACAGTGAAAACCTGTAAGAAATCAAGAGAGCACGGACCAGAATTAAGTGATTGGGGATGGGGTGATGGTGGAACGGGTGTAACTGAGAGGTGTGAATTGGGGTAGGGGTCCCTCTCCGGAGGCACCCAGCTCGAGCTGTAACCAAAGAACTAACAAACGACTGATTGGAAACCTTTGCTCGGACCTGGCATTCTCAGTGGGACCCGAGGGTCGGACCCCATTACGGTGACTAGCATGCGTAAATCCGTAACGCTGATCCCGGGGACACTTCCTCTGGCCCTGGCAGCACCCCAGAGCCCTGGGTGCCTTGCTGCACCCCCAGGCTCCCAGACGCTGCTGAGGCACCTGCCTTACACCCACCCCTGCCCCCCAAATTGCCCCTCACCATTGCAATGCTTCTCCTTGGTGCTGCACTCAGGAAGGCCAAGGTTACTGCCCCAAGGGGAACCTTCCTCTGCAGCCGGTCGGTCTCCGTGCCATAAGGGAGACCCAGCCTGGGGTGCTGTTTTGGAAGCCCCTTCAACCCTTTCCCTTTGCCTTCCCTAAGCTTCAGCTCTGCTCCGACCTGCCCTGGGCTGGTCATCAGCCCTCGAGGGAGTTTTGCCTTACTTCAACCACTTGGACCAGTTTTTCTGGGATATGTGGGAAGCCAGCATCATTCCATAATGCCCAAACAGCTGGTAGTGGAAACATAATTGTCCCCCTGCTCCCTTTCTGGCGCAGCCTGGTTTTGTCACTGGCTGTTGGTGGCTTCTGCGGGCTCAGGGAGGCAGAGGATTTGACCCACACAGCCACAGGACCCTGGGGAATGGTTTAAAACTCTAGTTGGGTGACAAGGAGGAAAACGAGGTGCTGCTTTGGGGGAGCGAGGGCACTGACAGTGCAAAGCACAGCACCCCTTTAGGGCCACCCTGGTCCGGCCTGCATTAGGCACTGGCAAGTCCTGACCAGGCTAAAACCGGGCTGCCAACCCTGGGGGCTTTACCTGGGGGTCCCAGGGGCTGGGGTAGTTACTTGGTTTGGGTAAGGACTGAGCTTCCTCTCTCTCTGCCTTTGTTTGATGCTTGTGCTGGCATCACATGAAGGGAAACCCAAGTGGCACCAGCGACACCCTCCAAGCAGCAGACGGGTTTATCCAGCCCAGGGAGCTGAGGCTGCATCGAAGGGCTGAGAGGGGCCGGGGCTGCACTGCCACTGGAAGAGGAATCAGCACCACCACCCTCAGCGGGGTTCCTGTGAGCACGAACCGTCCCCACAGACCTCGGGGACAGCACACACAGCACAGAGACAGTTTATTTTAAATAGCAAGTGATTTACTGAGGCTGAGAGACCTCAGACGCTGAGACCCAAACCCTAAACTCCAGCCCAGCCTCAGTGCTGCGCTGCTCAGCCCAAGCCCCGGCCCCGGCCCCGGCCCCGGCCAGGTGCGCGGCCCGCGTTACCAGAGGGGCCGCAGGGCCGTCGGGCGGGGTCCCCCAGGCCTGCCCTGAGGAGTCAGTGCGGGGACACCCATCACCGTGCTGGGAGCGGAGCGGAGCGGGCCGGGGCCGGGCAGCCCGAGGGCCTGGCAGAGGCTCCGGGAGCTGCGGAGCCGCCGGCCGAGAACCCGCGCGCCCCAACGCCGCCCCCGGCCCCTCAGCCCGCCGCGCCCCGCCGCACTGTGGTCGCGGCCCCGCCCGCAGCCCGGACTGCACCATCGCGGGCGGCGCGGGGGAGACCGGCGGTCCCGCGTCTCCCGAACAGGGGCGGCGGTGGCGGGACCGGCAGGCCCGGCCCAGGCGGAGAAGGAAAAGAAGGCGGAGCGGGGCGAGGGGGCGGTAGCGCGAGGGGCANGAGGGGAGGTTTGGGTTCCGCCGCCACTGGCTGCGGGGCGGCAGCCCGGCCCGGCGACCTTGGGCTGCCCGCAGGGGGGTGGCCCCGGGGGTCCTGCCCTGCCCGTCCCTGGGCCCCGCCGCCTTCTCAGAGGGACCCGGGGCTGGCCGGACTGCCGTGCTGGGGAGGCCTCATCCTGCACCCTTACCCGGGGCTGGGGCCCCTCGCCCGGCCGGGGTGCAGTAGTGGGAGAAGCGCTCCGTGGCATCCCCCTCTCTCCAGGGATGCTGATGTCCTCCCAGAGAAACCATTTCCCCGCTCATTAGTGCGTGACGCGGGGCAGATCGTCAGTGCGGCACCCTGTGCCGCCGAGGAGCCGTGGGAGCCCATGCTGAACACCAGCACCACATCCCCATCGCGCTTCGTCCCCAAGGGTCCCCTCGCCGTGTCCCCGGCTGCCCACGGGCACACCTGCCGCCGCTCGCCTGCCTTGCTAGCGCGGCACAAAGCTGTCTGTGTGCCCGCGGAGAATTATCCAGAAGAGGAGCGGAGGGAGTTGAGCCACCTCTGCGTTTGTTAGATAAATGCTAAGGAGGCAGCTGTAACACGTCTGCGTGCAGAAGCGTTTTGTCTGTGATTTGGTGGGCTTCCAGCTTTGGTGGAAAATAATACCTGAGATGAATGCTGAATGTCTTCAGAGCAGTAGGTTTTAGCATGGACCCAGTCTTGTTGAACGGGTAGATGTAGCCATGCCTTGCCAGTCTGTGATGTTATTTCCTCCTGGACATACCCATTGCCTTATATGTGACTGCCAAGGTATGTAAAGTGACTCACTTGCTCCCCTGTCAGTTAAAGAAAATTGAGCTTTAGGCTTTCTTAAGATAATGTACTGGAGTTTCAGACATCTGCTAGCAGCCTGGGATGAATTATGATATGGCACAGCCCCTCTTCGGAGGCAAAAGGGAAAGCTAGCTGTGAGACAGACATGAAATTAGCGTGCTGCGAATTGAAAATGTCTTTGTCCAGACAGACAACTTGTCAGCCCGGGTCTTGAGCATCCGGTCGTGGCCGTGGTTCGTGGAGCAGTCAGCTGTAACATCCTGGTGATGCAGAGGGCTGCTCTGTGTGTGCTGACGGAGTTAGACACGTGTGAGAGCTGGGGCTGGGTACGTGGCAGAGTTGGGGTCACTACCCTGCCTCTGCCCTAGCAAAACCTTGATCTAAACCCACATTTATTGTGGAGACGGTCAGTGAAAACCTGTCATCCCCGAGCGGGCAGGGCGGCTCCGTCACTGTCAAGCTGAGCCCCCTCTCCTGTCCTCTGCCAGCATGGATGGTGCAGGTTTAAACGCTGGGACCCACAGGGGATGGAGGGTGGGTGCAGAGGACCGGCGTGCTGGGCACTGTCTAACTCTCAATCTCTTCAGTACAGGTCAGAAAAATCATTAAGGCTGCTGATATAGATAAGTATTTTTTTAATTGCTGGAGGAGACTTCTGGGAACGTATCCAAACAGTGTGGCGTTTCTGGAGCCCTTTCGCAGGAGCTGTCAGAATTTGAGATTTCGGAAGCACTTGACTCTTTGTGAATGTTGAATGTCTGAATGATGCAATGTGCCTGAAGAGGGTGGTCAGTAGTCAGGACCTTTGGTGAGCTATCCCTGACTTTCTGTGGTCGCAGATCAGAACCATTTCTTGCCCGCTTTTCTGTTGTTTTTCTTTTATATGCGTCCTGACAATTTGTTATCAGCCGAGCAAGGAAAATAAATAGTCTTTCTATATACTTTACATTCCCCCTTTGAATTTATCTTGCAGAGGGTGTTTAAGCTGTCTGCTGGATAATTCTGTCATTGCATAAGAGAATTACACACTTGTACAATTACACTTGTAATTGGTACAAGTATTGCTCTAATTTGCTGTTTAATCAGAGCCAAACGCAGTCTGGGGAAGTGGATGCCGTAATGCCGAGGTCACAAGAAGGGATCTGATGTTATTCTGGCTTAAAAATGATGTGAAAAACCTGAATTCAGGTTCTGCCTTGCTTTGCAACTTGACATTTGACTTCTTGTGCAAGAGTTGTCTCAGGTATAGGGCTCTCAGCTTTACAGGGTGGCAGAGCGGCAGGGAAGTGGCCGCTGTGAGCATCGGCAGCGGCGGTGGAGCTCTGTGAGCGTTGTTTGGTTTGTTTTTGTTGAGGGACAGTGCTGTTACGTTTGCTGCGGCTGTTTGGAAATCCTCTGAAGGGAGTCTCCAAGGCCTCACGTTTGAAGTGATTCTCATCTGGGGAGAGGTGGGAAGCTGTGTCGGAAGTACTAAATGTCAGCTGTCGATGTCCTGAACCAGAGACACTCTTCGATTAGATGCAGCAGAATTCTACTGCAGTCTTTGGGAGCATTTTCTTGTGGTGCAGGCCTGGTTTGGACGCAGGGTCCCTTGGGCTCAGAGCTGCAGCATTCTTTATTTGTTGTGCTCTACCTGAATATCATGAAGTGGAGGCTTTTCCTTTGCTGTGGTGTCCTTTTTCATTGTTCGTTGAGTCCAGGCCACCAGAAACTGTCCTGAATATGGAGCGTTGACATTTGCAATGAGCAAGCACCATTGCGTGTCTCCGGGAGGATGCTCCGCTTTATCTCCACAAAGCGGTAACGGGCTGTCGGGGCTCTGAGGACGTCGGGAGCTGACAGCACTGTACCTACTTGTCGTGTAAAGCAGATCAAGGCAGAGGTGCAAATTCAGCAAGATTTTCCTCTAATCGTTTTTTAATGCTGAGTGATTAAAACACCCGGAGTCGAAATCTTGCCTGTTTTACGTAAACTAATATTTAATGTGCAGTGCTTTCAGGCTTGGTGTTATTTATTATAACCTTTTTGTATTTTCTATATATTTCTGATAGTTCTCTGTAAGAATTAGAGTAGACAGCAGTGGTTTCTGTGGCACGGAGAAGCCCTAACAAAAGATGTGTAAATCCTCCAAAGACAGGGGAAAAAATAAAATATCCTCTCCAAGTGAGGACTCCTTACTTTCACTCTGCAAAAGCCCTGCCTGGTAATGCAGCAACAGAGCATGTTGCTCTTTTTGTTCTTTTAATCTTGTTTGTGGCAAACGAGCTTTGCTTCCTCCCGAGCAACAACAGCCCATTCTGTCCTGGGGGGGTGTCACTCTGTGTATAAGGGAACTAAAAAAAAGGCATCTGGTATCTTGGTGTGGTGCCAGTGTTCACACTGGCTTCCCAGAGATCCTGTCTTTGTCTTCATTCCAAGATGCTAACTTTAAAATAGAGAGTATGGAAGGACTCTCAGCCATCCAGCGCTCGCTGATGCTCCTGGAAAAAGCCTTCACACAGACAATAGTTAATCCTTGCTTACCTTGTTGGTACCTCTTTGTATGTTTTAAATTTGACCTGAAAGATTGTTTTTTGAAGATAAGTAATGGAAGATAGCACTCGAACACTTTTTTGGCAAAAATCTTTTAAGCTTAACATATTCTCCTTCAGTTTTGAACAAGGTAGTCCAAATCTACGTTTAATGTACAGGCAGGATGACTAATCGCTGTGTTCATATGTTGTTTATGATGATGCTGTTTATATATAGCAGCGTTCTGGATGCAGAGACACCACTTGCTGCGCGAAGACTGGTGACTTGCACTGTTTCTTGGTGGATCAGATAGAAAATGTTTCTTTTCTCTCTGCAGGTTTGCTAATTGCTGAAAACTTTGTGATACGTACCAAAATCAGAGTGACCTTAAAACACTATTTATTGGTTTTTTTTCCACTGCATCTGATCTCTCGATGCCTCGACCAAGCAGGCTTTGGATTTTTAGCCAGAGTAGCACAGTGTACCTCTTGGCTGTGTACTTAACGTGAAGGCTCAGCTGCTGTGACTGGAAATCAGATTTTGCAGTACTTGTTCCCTGGCCTGTAGCAGATGTGAAGTGTGGTTTAACTGCATTATAAAACCACAGGTGACTAGAAAAAGAGGCTACAGGAAATGACTTGCAGGCTGAATTCTGTGCAAAGGTAAATGGCTCCTCTCAGCCAAGAGTGGCTTAACTTCTACCATTTATTTTGTTCCATCTGGATCACACTTATATTTAGGGATGAGGAGAAGATTTGTTCTTAATGAGAGCCTACACTCCCGCCCGCACTTCCTGGGGAGAGTAGCGTTCAAACAGTTTTCCAATGGTGCAGTTTTAAGGCTGAGTATTAAAAATACACTTGATATTTCTCCTTCCCCAGGATGAGTCTGCCCGTGGTTCTCTCCTGCGCCTTTGTGGACTCTCTCCACCCATCTGTTCTTCGCCGGGGCCATGGTGCTCTCACTGCAGATCAAACGCTGCCATGAGACAGCCCAGTGCTGGGTTTTTGTTTTAGTGAAAGCAGTTTAGGAGAGTTTAGGTGTGTCATCACAAAATCCACGTGCCTGACAGTCTCCCTTTCTTCTGCTTTAGCTGTTTGTGAATTATTGAGCCTCAGAGCTGCATCCTCAGAAGGCAGAAACAGAATCTGCTGGGGAACTTGAGCGCCTGCCTGATGAACATGTCGTTTGGAAGCAAGGTGCTCAGAAATTAATAAAGCACCATATTTGGTGAACATCTTGGCAGGAAGAGTCAGACTAATACACAAAATATGGCTAAGGGGAAACATATTTACACATCACAGGGTGGTAAATATGGTTAATGGCTGAAGAGTATTTGGAGCCTCATATTTGGGGAAAAAAACCCACACCAGCAAAACAGTAACAAGGCAAGTAATCATACTCCGACAGGTTACTATAGCAAATGTAGTCCTTGGGGATGTTTTCCTAGCCTAAAATGCCAGTGGCGTTAACAGAAGAGGGAAAACCAGTGTGCCTGTCCCTGTAAACAGGCTTTCAAGGGATGTGAAAACACAATTCTGAATGAGTAAGTTAAAAATTACAGCCTATAAGCTGCCTTTTGCCTGTGGGATTTCTTGCAAACTGATGATGTCCCTGAAAGGCCAGAGGGAAATTTTCGGTAATTGACACTAAAATACGTTGTTAAGAAAAGCCATTGCTTCAGAGAGAGAAATACTTTTTTGGGGGGCCGCAGGAGGGGAACTTTCCAGTACACACAAATATGCAGGGTTAGCACCGACTCCGGTTTCCCCGATGCCATGTCTGAGGTTGAGCCTCTGCGTGTAGTTTCTTACTGACTGCTGTGTAGGTTTGGAACCCGGAGTGCTTTTGTGCACGACGGCCAGGTGAAAAGTTCTGACCCTGCTCCAGAAGCAAGCGGCCGTGCTGGGTGTGGAGCACAGCGTGAGCAGGAGCTGGAGCTCAGCCCTTCCGCTGCCTGGGGCAGAAAGGGGATGCCTGGTCGGGGAGACTGGGTTAGTGGTGTCGGGGACAGGAGAGCACAGGGCGCGGGAGCAGCTTCTCATGAAGTGGTTTGGGTGGCTGGGCAGGAGCAGCCCGTGCCCCCCAGCAGGCAGATCTGGGTACCCCCACTCCCAAACCCTTGTACAGGCTCCCTTCTATCAGGGCTGCATGGTTACAAACAGCTCAGTTCTGGATGCTTTTTCTCGGCTTATTTTCCTGTTCAGTTCCTAGCTTTGAAAGATGTACTCCGAAGGTCGGATAGCAACACTCACAGAGCTGGAGAAGACCTGCTGCCTTCCATGGTCTGGCCATTTGTCCATGCGAGCATCTTCCTTGCAGCTGCCTTCAATGATCCCTGATTTTCTTGTGCTAATGGCCATTTTATAGATTTGGACAGACCCCTGGTTGCAGTCTGAGATTTTTCATCTTCACAACAGTATGGAAGATATTGCTGTGTTTGATAGCTCACGGACTGTATTCTCTGCTGTTTCTGTGCACAGCACTTGAGCTTTGCAGAGGCAGTGTGCTTGGGCTGTTCAATTACGAGATGTAGGTACGGTTTTCCTCACTGTTTCTAGCTAGTTTCTCTAATTACAGCTGTGAATGTGAATCATATGTGAGTTACAATTCACATTAAGTGAATTGTAATAGGCTTATAGGAGGAGGCATCATTAATACATTCCTTTGCACAGGGGATTCTTTTTGTTTTCAGTATAAGGTGAGATTTGAGTGTCTACATAATTTCTCAAGAAACAAATGTTTTGCCGCCTCTTTAGTTCAGCAGCTGTGTTTGGGTATGTGTTTTGCACAGTTTAATATTTTTCCGATAGGACTACCTCCTAATGTGTGGCAAATGAAACATTCTATTTGTGCCGTCTGGATTTGTTTTGGAGAAGAGGGAAGCATGCTGACATGATTTACAGTATACGTGCAGATCTCTGCTCGGACTCTGCAGTTGATTCTACTTGGGAGGTCTTAAGGGTTTATACAGATAAGTCTATTTTGCTTGAAAATGACACAACTATTTCATTGTGTTTCAGGGTGAAGGCTGTCGCACTGTCCCACTTTCTGGACACGTAGGATTTGACAGTTTGCCTGACCAGCTGGTTAATAAGTCAGTTAATCATGGGTTTTGTTTCAACATCCTGTGTGTGGGTGAGTATTTCCATTTTGGGAAGTTCTCTTGCTGAAAAAGGCTTCACTGCAGCTGGATGTAGCTAGTAGGTGACAGAGTTAACAAGGTTGCTTTGATTTAAATTTTCCCCGCTGTTCTGTCTATTTTCAGTAACAAGATTTACTGGTGCCCTGGGAAATCCCTGCTGAGGTTATGCAGTATGGCTTTCTACCAAGCAGTGAACCATAGAAATAAAACGTCTAAAATCCCCGACTTTTATTACAATCTTTATTTTCCTAGTATGTTTCAATTTCCTGTATTTAAAAAAGAATAGGTAGTCACGCCAGAGAACTTTGCTCTGAGGTCTTGTTTGGTGAGGTATGGATTTATTAGTATAATTATTTTAACAAAATACCAGTCATGCTCCTCTTGAACCACTAAAAGCTATTTTTTTTTTTCTCCTCCCTTCTATGCATACTTGAATTAAAATAGTGTCCGGCCAAGCCTTAGCTGGTCAGACGATTATCCAAGCTGCCATGTGGTATGGATCTCAGCTGGGCCCTGGCACTGTAGTAGGACTTGGTGTCTGTCCCTGCAGCGTCTGCCCGTCTCACAGATCTTCCCCAGGGTTGGGATCCCAAATGGTCTCTCATCAGAGGCACCCCAGGGTAACAGAGGTGATACCTTGTATGGCTTTGGTATAGAACTTTGATAAAGTGGATATGGAAATTAATAATAAGGAATTGATCTTGTCTGATAGGATGGTTAGTTTGATTCACTGATGCCGGTTCCCTGGCTCTGGGAGTGGGAGGTTATTGTGTGGCCATGGCTGCTCAGAGTAAGCCCTGTCTGCAGATGCTGCCAGCAGTGCCTGGCGTGACAGAGATGAGAGCTGCAGCTGTGGATACCTCCAGGGGACTCAGCTGGTGGTCAGCTCTGCACCCGCACAAAGGTTGTCTGTCCTCTCCTGTGAGAGATCCACTCATGCTATGGACCTGGTGTTTGCCCAGGACAGGGTTAAGTCTGAGACGGGAGGAGTAGAGTGAGGAGAGAGGAGCAGAGCCCTGTTAAATGGAGCTGAGAAGAAAACTTTCCCTGACAACGCCATTCCTATGAGATGATAAACTTTGTTGACAAGTGGAGGTCACTGTCAGGCTGAGTCGCTAGGTGATTCACAGTACGTGAATGTGATATGACCTAGTGAAACTCTTGTCCCAAAGATTGAAGTCTTACAGTATTTTCTTTTGTGTTTATTGAGCTGCTGTGGTTTTTTCTACAAGTTATAGGTGCGGCAGTGGATGCCTCCTATGGTTCTATGTTCACTTTGATGTGTGGAGAGGAGTTGAATGCCTCTGCTTTCCCCTTTGCAGGACAGAAATTAAATGCGTTAATCGCTTGTTGATCTGAATAACAAGGACTTGCCAAGATCAATGTGCATTAGTTATTAATGTCAGTCTTCTATGAATAGTAATAACACAGACTTGGTCAATCTTGAAATAAAGAAACTTTGTAGAGAAATTTAATGAACTTTGTTAGAAACAGATCTGCAAATCTTGAGTTGAGGAGGTCAAGCTTTAAAATGTCTTTTAAGAGTTGTCCGGTGCCTCTGTTAACTTGTGATAACAAAGTTAAACTCTTAAACATCCTGGAGAAAGAAAACAAAAAAGTCCCAGAGTCCATCTGTCATTTGTTTTGTGGGGTCTCACTTGTACAGCAGGAGTTTGGGGTGAAAAATTGAAAGAACAGGGAGTAAACGAGGATTGGAGCCAACAAAACAACAAATAGGTGAACATAGGCCACTAAACATGGTAGAAAGGCACTTCATTGCCCTCCAGTTTTCAGCTGTGCGTGGCATCTGTTGGAGGAAAAATCCAATGACAATTTTGCTCTGTGCCATACTGGATCTGAGCCACCGATTCCTCCTGCTCCCGGTGGAGGAGCCAAGGAAAGCTTCAGAAATGACTCTCAGCAGCACATCCAGAGTGGAGCAATTTTTAGCTCTTCTCATGCTGAAAGCTGTCTCCCCTTTGAGAGTAGAGCCAAAGATAGAGTAAATGTGCAAACCTCTCATAAGAAGTTAGGGGTTGCGGATGGTTTCTCTGATAATTTTATTCCTCAGCACAACCATTTTCTTCCTAAAGCTTCCATGATAAAATGTTAGTTGAATCTTAGGTCAGTGCAAAGGCTGGAGAAGCATTTAATGACTGAGATCTGTGCTGACTGTATTCCTCAGTGAGATGGGGGAAAGAAAGAGGAGGACTATGCTGACTTTT
Source organism: Aramus guarauna (assembly GCA_013400195.1). Lineage (NCBI taxonomy): Eukaryota > Metazoa > Chordata > Aves > Gruiformes > Aramidae > Aramus > Aramus guarauna. Next base: position 56,641 of record VXBL01001979.1, on the reverse strand, counting down.
TTTAACAAACTTTCTCAGTTTTGGTCAGGGTAGATTATAGTTGTGTTAGACTAGTATTCCATTATAAGCAGGAGTTTCCCCCTTCCTCTCTCCTGGGATTTGTAGGGGATTTGTTCTAAGCAGCTATTCCGTGCAATGAGAAATTACTATTTTGTGGCAGAAATACCTTCTCTTTTCCTGGGGGCTGTACCACAACTGCTTGAGGTCTCTCGCTCCCAACGAGTGAGTCCCCTGGGTTGCGGGAGCTCTCACCGTCTGGGGAAGGGAGGGATGTGCGCAGGTTTCCTTGTGCAGAGCTGCTGTCTGCTCTCCAGCGGGAAGCTTTCTGTGGGGTGATGAGCTGTGCAACCTGGAAGTTGCCCCATGGTTGGTTTTGTGGTCACTGGTGCAACCAGCTAAGGAGAGAACAGGGTTCCTCCAACCAAAAAGCCCGTGGTCTCCTCAGCCGTCTCCTGCCCCTTCACTGCTGGGAGCCAGGTAGTCCTCTGAGGTGCTTCAGCATCTTTCATAAGCCCATGTTGCTCCTTTTGCCCCCACAGCCCAGCCTTTGTCTTGCGATGGGCGAACTCTGTGGCAGCTCCGTATGCCTGTCAGATGATGAACTATTTTTTTCCTCTCTCCATGAGAGATGGCCTTATCAGGCTGAGCTGCCTCAGGGCTTGTCTCAACAAACCTGCTACATTGGATTAACTCCCATTCCTTCACATGAAAGGGTTGTGCATGCATATACATTTTCTTTAAGATTGAATTATTTGGTATCTGGAGCCACGGTTGTTAGTCACATGAAGGACAGGTGTTGCTCTTGTAAAAGGGTGAAAGCTGCTCCGTGCCTTTGAGCAGGGAAATACTCGAAGGGCTCCTCTGTCCTCCCACAGGGTCGATTGAGGATATGACTGGGACCTCTTAATCCTGAGCGATGTGGAGAAGGGGACCAATGGGCAGTTGTTTGTTGTTGCACTTGACATGTACTAGGGAGAAGCAAATTAAATTGCCAGGCATAAAAAAGGAGGTACAGTATTTGTGGTGTAGAATTCAGCTTACTGCTGTGGGGTCCTTAGGATGCCATAATTTCCATGGAAGGGAAGAAGCCGTGAAGGTGCATTCAATTTGGCTTTGGGAAGCTGGGAGCTGTGGGTGCAGATTCTTCTGTTCCTTTACCTTAGCTCCTGGCCAGTGTCAGAGACAGGTATGGTGGCACCTCACCTCCACCTCTTACCTCATCTGCATCTCACCCAGAATAGCTGGTGTTGGGTAGCCCTCGTGTTTGGGGAGCCCAGCAGTGTCTCTAGCCTGGCAGGCTGTTGGGTCTTCAGAGCAAATGGTGCCTTCCCGGCACTGGTGTAGGGTTGTCGCGTGACCAGAGCCTGACTGGTGTGGTGTCTCTTCCTGTTTTTGTTTTTTTGGTTTTTTTTTCATGTCTCTGAAAATTGTCAGACTTAACAGCAAAAATCCATCCCATGATGAAAGGCACAATGGCACAGCTTTTTGGTAGCTGTCAGAGCTTCCTGGTGCAGAACTCTTTTAACAGTAAAGGTCACCCTCCCTGCCCTGTCCTCCCCACAGCGCTTTGTCAGCCCCACTTCAGGAAAGCAGACCACTGCCGAGTTGCATAATCTTTAAGCATGGTTTTGGAGATCAAATCACATGTGTGCCTATAAGCCTGACATCAGGAAATAATCTCCCTGCCAAAGACGCCTCTCACTCAGTTTGCATACACTGCTGCTTTTTCCACGGTAATTCTGCCTCCCTTAATCCCCATTCATCGTTTCTGCTTTTTGGAGAAGATTCCAGCGCTGTCGGCTGGAACAAGCACAGACTACTTGTCCTTTTCATCAGACCATCTGTTCCATCTGGACTCCTGTCCTCTACAAGAAGCAGTTGGCACCATTTACATCTTCCAGCCAGCAGAAAGTTGCCTCTGTGTGAGGCAGAAACTCCCAGAAGATTCAGAAATCCTCCCTTCTGTCATTCTGCCCTTCAGAGAAGCACTGCTCCCTAGCTCTGGTCATATTTAACACAGCAAAGCACTTTATTAACATCTTCAGTATTTTACCATGTCATGTCACGCCGTCAGTGTTAATGTTGTGTTTCTTGTAGCTGAGACAATCATTCCTCTCTCCTCCATCCTCCTCTTCCGTGGCAGGCTTTAACACCGTGCCCTGTCGGTGAGGTTACACAGTGTGAGGACAGGTTTATTCTGCCGGCTGAATGTCGTTTCTGGTGTGCAGACTTCACGTTTGAGATGCTGTGTTAGTGGCTGGGTGTTTTGTGTCTTAAAACCATGAAGTTGTAGGCGTTTGGATGGGCAGCTCCCACCTATGGAAAAATGCCTTACCAGTTCAGATCTTCCAAAAGGAAAACCTCAGTGTGTGAATTCAAAGTTGCCTTTGCTGGCCCCGTGTAGCTGGCATGAGATGGAGTATAAAAGCATCTTCTGTCTTAAAAATTTCCCTGCATCTCTTATGTACTTCTCCTGGCCTCTCTGACAGTTGAAGTGACTCCTGCTGGAAGCAATGCATTAGATTGATTTAAAGTGGGCAATGATTAGCAGGTTCAGGATGTGTTTAAACAATAGTTTTGGCCTCACATGAACACCTTTTGTGCTAGAGAAGGAGGGAGGCAGGAACAAGAGGTGACTTACAGGGTGTTTTGCCCGGAAGATAGTGTGATTTAAATGCAACCTTGTGTATCCGCTGCAGAGAGCAGCTCCCTGCCCCGGTCGCCGCTGCTGCTCCCCTGTCACCCTGCCCTGCAGCCCTGGAGGCTGGATCCTGCCGGATCCGACCCTGCTCCAGAGCCCACCAGGCTGTGGGACGGAAAACGTGGGGCAGCGGCACAGGAGGAGGCTTTGCAGGCTGGTGTGTGGGCGATGCTCCTGCACCCCAGGGCTGATGAGCTCCCCTGTCCTGAGACGCCCCATCCAGGGATCCTGGCATTCGCGGGCAAGCAGCCAACTCCCTGCTCTGTCCCACCCATCCCTTGGCAGGGGCTCTGGAAATGCTGCAGCCTTCTCAGGCTGTTTAGATTTTTGCCTTTTTTTATGCTGCTGTTTTCCTGGAATCCCTGAGAAGGGCCTGGTGGGTCATGCAGGCTGTCTGCTGTTAACTCTCAAAATCCCCATCCAAACCATGGCAATGCTCTGGTCTGCTGTGCTTTGTGTGCTGCTCCCCGTTGGGGGCAATTGGTACCCTGAAAGCTCATACTACGAGATTCCAAGTCAATGAAGAGCTTGCAGTCATCAGCCATGAGTCTTCTGGATGGTTCGGCTCATTCTTCCCGCGACAGAGATAACCTCGTGCTTTGCTGGGTCCCCCTCCCTTCCTCGTGCTGGTGCCCTCCGGTCGGCGGTGTTGTAGTTACGGTTGATGCATTGATGTAGCACAAGGGATTGCACCAACACCAGCCCCTGGTGCCGACTCCTTCTCCCCTTTGGATTGCAAACAAGAGTGGTCCACAACTGGGCTTGTGGCTGTTCTGGCATCCATCCGTGATGGAGCACAAGCTCTTAGCTGGCTCCCAGGCAGCTCTGCAGCTCAAGGTGTACGTTGACTTTCAGATGTTAATGAATCTTGCTGTTTCTGGAAAGATACTTGATACATGATCCTGGCAATCAGAGACCGCTCAATTCCCAGAGCAGTGGATGTTTGCCCTTCCTTGCCTGTCATGTACTTCAGCCTTGAGTGAGAGAAGTCCCTTCTGGGGCCAAGAGAGGGGAATTTGCCTGCTTGCAGGGATGAGGCTTGGAGATTTGGATGGGGGGAGATGGGGAGGAGTTTCACCTCGTTGAATTGGGCATTTCTTGCAAGTTTGGGTCTGTTACGGAGCTCTAAACCTACAAAAATAAACTCTCTTCTTCTGAGCAAAGTGGGAAAATGATGAAGTTGTCTTGGCTGGGAGCTGAGGGGGCTCGGGGAGGGAGGGGAAGGCTGCTTCAGCCAGATGCAGTCTCCCTGTGGTCCTGCAGCAGGCTGGAGGAGCAGCCTTTGCAGTGGGTGGGGTTTGGCTGGCTCCTGAAGTTTCAGCAAAAGCCAACTGGGCCGCTCAGAAATCGCTGTTTCCCCAAAACACAGCAGCCCTCACGGGGCAGCAAACCAGGCTGCATATGGGTTTAGCACAAAGTCAGAGCCTTTGAGCTCAGAAAGCTGTCTCCGTTGTCAGAGCGTGGTAAGGGAGGCTACCCTGTGGATTGAGTGCACGGAGGGATTTGTTTTGTTTTTCTGGGATATATCTAAAACAAATTTAAGACTGGTCTCTGGGATTTGTCTCTTCCTTCCAGACAAGGAAATAATTCCCTATTGATAAATGGAATCCGATTAGCAGTTCAGTGCTGCAGAACTTTTGGAAGCAGATTTTAGAGTATCGTATAGCTTCTGTAGCCCCTAAGGTATGGCAACCAGGTATTACAGAAATGTCCCCTCCCAGTATAGAAAGCTGATCACCCAACCCAGTCTGTTGTGGGAACAAGAAACCAACTACACAACTTGCTGTAGGACCGGACCCAACTCTCAGTGTTTCTGCACAGGAGGAGGCTATTTCAGTGGCTGCTTGTTAGAGACATAATGATCTGGAGCATCTGTTTTTGGAAATGAGCCCCATTCCCCCAGCCACTTTTTGATGAAAACAGCATCTTCTGTAGTGTAGTTGTGGGCTTATGCATATCTGAGTGATGCTTTTCCCTTTGCCTTTTCACCTCTTTTTTTTCATCTCTATTTTCTAACGATATTAATGGCCATTAGACTGTGAAATGTAATTTGCCCAGAATACAGACTTCCCATTGTACATGGCTTTCTGCTTGCCAGACGATCCCTTTGGAGCATGAGATCTGCTTTCATCTGCCACAATTTCACCCCTATTAATGTTTGGAAGCTGAAAGGCCAAGCCGTATTAATATTCAAGAGAACATTTCAACTCTCTTTTTCCTCCAATAGGGGAAACTGGCCTTGGTAAGTCCACTCTCATGGACACACTTTTCAACACCAAGTTTGAAGGTGACCCAGCATCTCACTCACAGCCCGGGGTCCAGCTGAAATCCAATACCTATGACCTGCAGGAGAGCAATGTCAACCTTAAGCTGACTATTGTGAGCACAGTGGGCTTTGGAGATCAGATCAACAAAGAGGACAGGTGAGTGAAGGGGGAAGGAGGCTGTTTTGTGACCTGGCTTTCTCACACACGGTTTCTCCCTGTGCCCTAGTTGAGCCAGACTGTGCTGTAAAGTTTTCCTTCTTCCTTCCTATGGGTTGTCCTTGTCACCTCTTTGGGATGGGACAGGTAGAAGAGATGACAGAGGCTGTGGTGTGTCAGCACTGCTTCAGCTATCAAAGCAGCTTTTCTCACGCTGGCAGCTTTCTGCCCAAGTTCATCTGGTGGGGAGAGCGGAGAGCTCCAGGTCATCTGTGCTTGTTTCTTTGTGCTGTGCTGACCGCAAGCTGCTGTCCAAACCTGGGGAAGTATGTGGCAGCTCTTGTCCCAGTGTGGTGGGAGTGTGGCCTTTAAGGGGTGTGCGATTCCACCAGACCTTCTCCAAGGTGTGTCTTCACAGAGACGCTGCAGGATTTGCTTTGCTGCAGGTTTTTATTTTTAGTTTTAAGATGCACTGATGTCCTTTACATTGTGAGTCTGACAGGCTCTGTGTTTCACGTGGCCTTGCAAGGGAGTTGCAGGGATTTCCTGCCCCAGAGCACTGGGCAGAGGTAGTACTGAATGGAGACGTGTCTCCCACCTGCAGGACTCAGGGCTGTGAGACCAGCAAGCTGTTCGCTCCCTGAGTGCAAGCAAGGGTTACACACTGCTGCAAATGAGTCTACATTATCCTTCCTTTCACCCTCACATTTCAAAGTATGAGTCACCTTCCCTGGAGAGGATGGTGTGTCTCCTGTCCTCTGCTGAATCTCCAGTACTGTGTTGTGTCAAACAGGCTTCTAGGGCCTGATGTAGGACCTCATCTCCGTATCCCTAGTGCAACTTTTAAATTTCTTATGGGTGGGGAGGAAGGGCAATTGAGAGAATTGGTCTTGGGAAGTAAAATCTAACAAGCAGCTTGTTTCTTAAAAGCAACCACAGGAGCACTGTTTACCTCTCTGATTGTGAGATGCATAACTGTAGAACTCTTATATTTTTTTCTTTCTTTTTTTTTTTCTTTTCCCTTTCACCAAAGCTATAAGCCCATCGTTGAGTTCATTGATGCTCAGTTTGAAGCCTACCTGCAAGAAGAACTGAAGATAAAAAGGGTCTTGCACAACTACCATGACACCCGGATCCACGCTTGCTTGTACTTCATTGCTCCGACAGGCCACTCGCTGAAATCCCTGGACTTGGTAACAATGAAGAAGCTTGACAGCAAGGTAGGCGTGTTTAACTCTTACTGGGCCGGTTTGCCATGAGCGTGATGGAAAGGCCACTGCTTTTTCAGAGCACATTTCCCCACCTTGAATAGCCCTTACACTACTTGAGATGACTGGGTTGGCAGATAAATCCCGTAGATTTATTGAGCACTTTTGAGTTTTTGTAAGTTGTATTGCAAACTTGGAAAAACTCCCCAGAGCAAAGCTGAGGATTTCTTGCCACTCTCTTCCTTTCTAGGTGAACATCATTCCCATCATTGCCAAATCTGATGCCATTTCCAAGAGTGAGCTGACCAAATTTAAAATTAAAATCACAAGCGAACTGGTCAGTAACGGGGTTCAGATCTACCAGTTCCCAACAGATGATGAATCAGTGGCGGAGATAAATGGGACAATGAATGTAAGTAACTCAGTGCTTCCTGCTCTCCTGTCACCGTAGGGGTTGGTGGCCCGTATTAGGGTGTTTCTTAAATCCCCTTTCCCTTTTGTTTTGTGTCTTAAAACCAGAGGATTTCACAGGGATCCTATCCTTGTAGTGTCATCCTAGGCTACTACCTCTCTGATGGGCTTTTCTAGTCAGAAAACAGACTGTCTTTTAACCCCTTCCTTGTTCTAATGCATTATCTATTGAGGGACTCGTTGAGGGAAATCAGACAGATGGTGAGGCCTGACTGTGCAGGGCAAGGACAGTCCTGGGTTATGGATTAATCAGGTGGGTATTACCCATCTGGTGTGAGAGGCAGGCTGTCTACAGACATGCACCGCTCTGCTCCTTATCCTACGTTTTTTGCGCCAAAGAGTTTTGCTCGCCTGGACTGGTGTTTCCTGTGAAGTCCTACCTCCATGGGTGTCTCCTCTTGCCTGTGGCTGTCCTTGCAGCAGAGCTCCTTCACCTGGCTGGCTCTGGGACTCCTGTCTGCACTGAGCGGCTGTTTTGTTATTGGTGAAGTGATTTAGCTAGGTCCTTGGTCTGGTTCCCTCAAATACTTCTCTGGCATCTAACCCCATTTATCTCAAGGGTTCCTCTAGATTTCTGTCCCATGCATCACCTGATGCCCCCCCACCAGTGAACTTCCAGGATCCTGTGGCAAGGAGTTACACATCTTAACTAGCAACGTGTGAAAAACAGTACACAACTCTGGCCAAACACGTCTCAAGGTGGCTGCAGGTACTTACTCTGGCATTCCCAGTGTTGTGGGTGCCTGTCCATGGCTCCCCGAAGATGGAGCAGGCTGTCCCTTGGCCCCTCTGGCAGCGCATCCTGACCATGTTCCCGTTTTCCAGAAGGCTTTTTACGGGAAAGCAAGTAGGGGAAGTTGCTTGCTTAGCTGCTGTTGATGAAGCTGGCGTGCTTTTGTGTCATCTCTTGATCTAATATTAATTAGTTGTAGAGTGTTGTGGAGAGGCCGGAAAGAGACATGAAGTTTGTCCTACCATAAGAGCTGTCAGTGGGGATTTCCTGGCTAGAGTAGTTTTGTGAGGGCATCTTACTCAGTGCTTAGTGCTCTCACTGTGTAGGAATACAGTTATTCCTGGAAATGAAGATGCAACATCACTGCTTCCTCAGGGAACCAGAGGCGTGATGACAAAGGGAGAAGTCCTCTCCCCTTGGCCCTTCTGAGGGCAGAGGTAAACCACTGCTCATCTTTCCTTTCAGCCGTTTACGTGTGTCCTGGGAGGGAATTGCTCTCTCGGGTCATAGATGTTCTGGGATGTGTTGGCTGCTGCACAGAGAGATCAACTCTTTGAATCCTCCATTAAACTGATGTAAATCATAATTACCAGGTTTATGGGACTAAGCAGGCCAGAATCTGAATCTGATCAAGGCAGTTTTGCAGACCTGGAAAACTTGTATCCAAATACTGATTTTTATTAGCAACTAAGACAAATCTGCTTATGCTTCAAGTCAGGAGATGAGCTTCTGGAGGGATTGAGACCAGTAGTCTGAGATGTGTTTTTTGATTGACTACCAACAGGATGATTTAGGTTTGTGACTTGATTTGCCAATTTTAGTCACGTTTAAAATTGAGGAATGGGATCCTTTGATTTAAATCAGTTGCCTTAACCTTTGTGTTTGTACTTCTCTACAGAAAGCTTCATTGTCTATGCCTGTTACAGATCACCATCTTTGAAAGGTTATAAATGCAGTCTTCATGCTTAAGTAGTGCTTCTTGCTGACCAGCAACTTCTCTAGATCAGTTACTTTTTTTTTTTCTTTTTTAATTACAGAGAGAATTGAGACTGGTCTTTTGATTATTTAATGTTTTGCTTATAACCTGCATTAGTTGTCTTTTGCATGAAAAGTAAAATTAGGCTTTAAAATATGCAGAGTCACTACTTCATATGCATTTTACTTTATTATGTCCGTTTGTGCTGGGTGTATTAGGAATTTTTTTCCAGAGTATTTTGCATTCCAAATTGGCTTACTAAACAGAGAAAATATTGCCTGATCTGGCAGGAGTTGATTAACTGAAGGATTTAAATTCTGTGCCATCATGATCAGAAGCAAAAGTATTTAACCATGAACAAAGGCGTCAAGTGAAGTATTTAGAAAATAGATTAAACAAATCTTGAGAACAAGATGCCTGATTTTCCTTGAAGCTGATTTGGTCTTTTTGAGAATCCCACCAAGCATATATTTACAAGTTCAGAGCGCACACTGTTCAAAATTCTTCAGGTCTCTTCCCATCTGGATTTTATTCTCAAATCAAAAAAGAAAACCAAGCTCTCCTATTCTTTCAAATCCATATTGGCTTTTCCATTTTGAATGAATTAGTCAAATTACTGAAGAAAATATTATCCCTGCACCTGCTGGTTATATGAAACCCCATGCAGCTACATGAGCTGTCCCACATGGTGGGAGCTGGAACTTCCTTGCTGATGGAAGAAGGAAATCTCTGGCGCTTTCTCCCTGGCAAAGACAGCAGCCGAGCAGTTGGTACCAGTGGAGGAAGTGACTCCGCCGTTGAGGGTAACCGGGACCATGTACAGCCGAGGTCCAGGCTGTGCCTGTGTGGCCATAGCATGGTGGTTTTGCCACTGTTCCAGGGTGCTCCTCTCACTCCCATCGCTCACTTTGTCCCTTGGAAATCCCCTCACTTCACTCTACCGGAGACCTGGATATGAAGCAAACAAAAAGCATAAACAGCTGTGGGAGAAGCTGACCGGGGGATGCTCCTTGTGGACAGCCTGAAGAAGCTAACAGAGAAGGCTGGAAGCTCTCAGCAAGAAGTGGCAGCAAGGGAAGAGGAGAGAAGTGGGCAGCTCCCGATGGCTGTGGAGGAGAGGGTCACCGGTGGGGAGCACATTGCCACTGCAAACATTCACCTGATCCCGTGTCCTGGAGGGGGAGCGGCTGGCCTGAAACCGCAGGCACCAGAGAACCACAATGGCTTTTCCTCTGGAAACAGCACTGTGCAGACCTGCGGAGGAGGCTGTCGCCTTTGTGGGGTTCAGTACCTCAGGTGTTTGAGAGTTTCCAGCAGTTGGACACGGGTACAGACCAGCATCCCGTAGTGAGGAGCCCGACCTGCAGTAGGTGAAGAGCCCACCCAGTGCCTGGCAGTAGCCAGCATGTCCCAGTGGTGTGATGTCTCCAGTGTCTCCCAGAGCAGCTGAAGGTGGCGTGTGGCCTTTGCTGCTCAGCCCTGGGGTCTCCGCTTGCCCTCTCCCCCGTCAGGCTGCCTGACAGCGGCTGCACGACGGGCACCATGGGACATGCACAGCCTGTTTGCAGCCGGTGGAAAGGTGGAGACCTGCTCCACAGGGACCGCTGACAGTTCTTCTTGACCCCATGTGCAGAAGTGTCTGTGGATAGTGCTGCTGCTTGCGTGTGGTCTGTCTTGAAGGCAGGAAAATCTACAGCTTGTAGAAATGAGGTGGCAAAATATTCCTTTGAAAGCTGGCTAGGGGAGTTTCCTTCATGTTGTGGTCTGGACACTGTTCTGTTGAGACAGCTTTGTTTCCTTCCCCTCGGGTGGTTTGTATCCCCTGCCCTTTGTGATTAGACAGCCTTCTGCTGAAAATCAGATTCCTTCAACCTGGGAGACCCTCTCCCGCAGGAAACACCCTGTGCAGAGCGGGCACAGCTCCGTGCCGACCTGTGTCCCTCCAGGCGCTGGCCTGTCAGCGTGATTGCAATGGTAACTCGGCATGGAGAGTGTCCCGGGAGGCCCCAGGGCAGAGAGCCTGTGCCTGGCCCAGGATGGCCCCACCAGGCTGACCACCAGCCCCACTTACTCTGTGTGTGTCCTGTGCAAGAGCTGGGAGGCCGAGGAATAAAAACCGAAGAGCTCGTCTTTGTGAGTGCTTGCAGGCAATTTTGCTGTATTTGCAGTTTGACTTGTATAAGCCACGCTCTGAAAGCAGAAAACTTCATCTCTGACATCTTTTTCTTGTACCAGCTGTCATGAATTTGTCTAAGTTTTCAGATAACCTGTGGAATTACAACTTCACTAACTGCTCCTGACAGCAATCCAGGGTCAGTGATCTTCCCTACAGTTGGCTTCCTTGGGGCCCTTTTAATTGCCCAGAACTCAGCGCACTTGAAAAGCTCTAGCTAACGAATGTCACTGCACAAAACTCAGCAGAAGGGCTGGGTGCAGGGAGCTCGCAACTTTATTTTTAAGCGCTGAAGCCTTGCACTTGACTTCTTTGCAGCTTGGCAGAATGCAATATAGTTCCCAGGAGCAAGCGGAGGTGGGGAGAGATCTCACTTATTGCACAACTGATAAATGCAGCAAAGTACTATAGCGGTGTCTGGGGGGGGTTTGCTTGGCTGCCTGAGTTTGGGGAATGAGGGGAGCGTAAGGTGAGGTGTTCTGAGCCGAGAGAGGTGTCAGGAGTGTTTCTGTTCTGCTGAGCTTGTACTGGGTGAGTCTCTTAGCTTCTCTGCAGAAGGCAAAAAAAAATCTTCTTTTCTGTCTATTTTTTATTTCTGACTTCTTGAAAAGCAAATCCCAATTGTTCTTAGTCAGCCTTTTGGGCACTTGTAACAGCTGTACTCTGAGAAGTGTGTGTCTTGTCTTGAAGAGCGTAACAAGGCACACTTGAGCTAGCAGCACAGCTCTGCTGTCCCCGGGATCCCTCCTTGTGGGTGTGATCCCTGGATTTGGCCTCCTTGTCCTCTAGCTATGCAGCCATCTAGTAGCATCATGAGGGTTTTAGAAAGCCACTGGCACTCCTTTGGGTTTCTCAGAACCAGTTTTGATAAAGGAGTGCTGTGGGATTTGGGAGAGAGGGTGCTGAGGGCAAGCCCCAGCACAGCAGGAGGAAGCGTGAGGCACTATGGAGTGTCAGCACCGGGCAGGCTGAGCACAGCCCCAGGGAATGCAGAGTCCTTCCCAGCTCAGCCTGGGGTAGACCTCAGGGCACACATGGACACAGAGGCTGACCCGGTGCAGGGATGTGTTCAGCCCTTCCTCACCAACAGCTCTTTCTTCCCCTTCAGCAGGGGAGGAAAGTGGGGAGGGAAGAGCTGTTACTCTGGGGGTGAAGGAGGGACTTAGATCTCATGATCCGATAGAGCGAGTTGTCTTGCGCTCCACTATGAGTTGAGGGAGTTGTGGGGTGATAAAATCAAGAAGGCTCCAAGACTTCTTTTATTGCTTCTGTGCTTGTACAGATGTTCTCCTCAGCCACGGCAAGCCCCTGGGACAGCACCGCAGTCAGAGCCGCGCAGCACGTTGTTCGAGCTGTCATTCTGATGCTAGTCTTGCACTGGCTCATCTCACCTGAGACCCTGTGGCTGGGAGGATAAGCCAGGTAGAGGATATAGAGTGGTAGCACTAACAAGGTTTCCACAAAGGACCCTCCCTTCTCCCGCCTTGTCTTGGGCTAGTAGCCAGTGACTAGATTCCCTGAGATTCGCGTGCGCATAATGACTGTCTTGTTCAGTGGCTGTGCTAATCTCTGTGTGCTGGCAAGTCAGCCAGAGTTGAGAGGGACTAACGCGGGTATCGTTTAATGTGTTCCAGGCCCACTTGCCGTTTGCAGTGATCGGGAGTACGGAGGAGCTGAAAATAGGAAACAAAATGATGAAGGCTCGTCAGTACCCCTGGGGCACAGTGCAGGGTGAGTTGAGCCCTGGGATTTTCACGGCATGAATCACTTCTGCCAGGAGGCAGTGGGCTCTCATAAGAGGAGCAAGGGCCTGATGGACTTTAATATCTCACTGGGTATTATCCTTCATTAAACCTGTGTGTCAGGCCTGTCGTGACAGTTTTCTCTGCTCACAAGGGCTGTGAAACCTATTGGAGGAGTAGACAGGTGGGGAATGTGGGAAGAGACCTTTGTTTCTGCCCCCATCTTACTCCTTATCATGACTTCTTACAGTGGAGAATGAAGCTCACTGTGATTTTGTGAAGCTGCGGGAGATGCTGATCCGCGTGAACATGGAAGACCTTCGTGAACAGACCCACACACGCCACTATGAGCTGTACCGGCGATGTAAGCTGGAAGAGATGGGTTTCAAGGACACCGATCCAGACAGCAAACCCTTCAGGTGGGATCCCTAGAGGAGACAGGAGAGCTCGAGAGAGGCATTCTTGGATGCGCTGCGTGTGTATGTGTGTGTCCTTGAGAAAGCATGTAAAGAACCAATGCAGCAAGAAAACCTGCCAGGTCAGATAAATCCAGACTTCAGCAAAGGTGCTGGCTGAGCAAGAGAAAGTGAAAACATGGAGAGTGTGTGCAGGATTGACTGTGAAACTGCAGGTGTAGGAGTAGAAATATCTGTGCTGCAGCGATACAGCAGTATCCCTCTGAACTAGTGTTTGTTGCCAGCTGGTCTCTTTGAATTGCCCAACATTCAACATACAGAAACGGTTGGATAAAGACGACCTTGGGCACACATGGGTGGGTGAGTGGGAAATGTGCTGTGGGCAAGCAATATTCGTGGTGAGGGCCTGATTTCAGAGCCTCAAGGGAAGTAGAGTTTGTCCCAAGTCATATTACTGGACTTTCCTTTCCTTTTAGCTTACAAGAAACTTACGAAGCCAAAAGAAATGAGTTTCTGGGGGAACTGCAGAAAAAGGAAGAGGCAATGAGGCAAATGTTTGTCCAGAGGGTCAAGGAAAAAGAAGCAGAGCTGAAGGAGGCTGAAAAAGAGGTGACGACTGCAATACTTGTCTCTTCGTGGTTGCGAGTGATAGATCCACTCCCAAGTAGGTAGCTGCTGCCAGAGCACTTTCTGCAGAGTGCTGTTTAGGACTTTCTTATCAAGAAGTCTAACCTGGAGTCACGAGGACATTAAGGTGTTCATTGTGTAGGACAAAACTAGACCACAATGCTTGTAGTGTACAACTTGACTACACCGTGAAAGTGCCATAGTCTTGATTCTGATGGAGAGTTGCAGTGTGGCAAAATCCAAGGAGAGAGACAGCCCCTGATAGAAGTTTGTTATGTATAAAGTATCCCCATACAACTTGCCTAGCATTGCAGAAAATCCATTAATTTACTGACCTTTAAAGAGGAATAAGGTGGAGACCCCTGGAAATGGATTAATTTTTTTGTACGATTATACTCTCCCAATCCTCTATTGTTAGTCTGTGCAATGGTACATCACTAGAAGACTGCCTGGTTTGTAAGCTGTTGTGGAAGGAGACTGTTCCCTGCCCTTTGTCTATGCAGTGTTGGCTCAGGGGGCTAGAAGTGATGTAGAGATCAATGGAGATTTGCAGGCTCAGATCTTGTGGGATCCTGCCATCTTCCTCTTTTCCTGTGAACAGAATATCTGGCAGTGGTTTGTCCTGCTCACGTCTCTCCTTTCCCTCTAGCTGCATGAAAAGTTTGATCGCCTGAAGAAGTTACATCAAGATGAAAAAAAGAAGCTAGAGGATAAAAAAAAGTCTCTGGATGATGAAGTAAATGCATTTAAACAAAGGAAGACAGCGGCTGAATTGCTCCAATCTCAGGCTCAGCAGGCTGGAGGATCGCAAACTCTTAAAAGAGATAAGGAAAGAAAAAAGTAAGTTGCTAACCCAGTGGTATTTGCTTTCTCATTATGGTTCTGTTTTACTATATTTCTGTGTTTCTGTCGCTCTTCCAACGTAGGCAGTCCTTATCAGGGGAAGGTTTGCAGCCAGACTTAATCCCTAGTAAGGCTGAGCAGTAGCTGGAAGCATTTTACCTTTAGCTGTCATCCTGAAGAGCAAGGAGCAGTGCAAACCTTCCTCATTGCTTGCTGACAGCATCGGAGAGGATGAACTTGGTTTTATTCCCTGAGATTCCCTGCTCCTCCCTTGGTCTGTCAGTGCTTGTAATGAAGTGGAACAATACTGGCTGCCAAGGCTGGGGTGTGGATAGGAGGTCTGTCCCGCTGCCTCCAGAGAGGAGCATGTCCGGTCTCAGGGTCTAATTTATTTAAGCTGGGAAAAAGTTTACACTGTGGAAATTATTCAGGGAGACTCATAGTCTTGAGTTCTGGAATCTGCAAAATGTGAGGCTACAAAATGAGAGGACAGGTCGTAGCTCCTTGTTAGTCCTAGTACACTCTCCAGCCCTAGATCAGCTTTTTGCGCTCCACAGAAACTGTGAGAGATACTGCATGGCTTTAGCAGGCATTCCCCATGCCAGGGACTGATGTGACACGATCCAGCCCCTTGTCAGGGTCCTGTGATCTGGGCTGTCTGCTGTGCCCATGCCAGGCTCCTAATGCTCTTTGGTTGCTCAAGAGCAACCAGCTGTATAGCTCAAACAGTCCTCCCGGTTCACCTAGCAGTGAGCGGTTCCTTTTCTTCTCGCTGCGGTACGTTTCCCAAAATGGAGTTCTGTGCCCCCTTAGCATGTGTACTGCATGAGCGGCATGCAGATAAGCAGGGGTCTGGTTTCTATACCACTGCCACAGTCCCCTCTCTGTACATCCATGGGGCAAAACCAGAGTAAATCTTGCCTGCGCTATGCAGTCTTTAAGTACATGGAGAAGTGCTGTTAATATGAACAATATGGCACATGCCCAAAGAGCTGACAGGACTGTTTGTCAGGGAAAATAGCCCTTGACTGTTAAGCTTGGAATCAAATGAGACAGGAGAGGAAAAAACCAATAACCAGAATGAGATCCTGGTCTAGTCTTTTTAGTTTTGAGCTGGAGCTGCTTCAACGTCAACATTCCTTTGTGATGAGCAATTAGTGCTCCTGCCCTTTTCTCGCTTGTCCCTTCCTTTTTCCACTGCGTATTTTGATTTGCTCTTTTGAATTACCTTCAGGGGGTTTTAATATCTTCTCATACTGAGGAGCCTGAGACTGACTGGGGACAGACTTCTCTCCCCAGCCTGCACTGTGTGAGGAATACACAACCGAGTTCTTTCATGCTCAGAGCCCTCAGACATCTGCACACTGAGGACTGCAGACTTCAGCCCCGAGATCAGTCAGGGTCAGGAATGCAGAGAAGGGAGATGATACGGCCTGTAGTAAAAGCAATTAGTTGCTGTGGCCCAAGTCACACTCTTGTTCCTAGAAACAGTTCTGATCTCAGAAGAGCTCCTTGACACCAGGGAAATTCAGATGGAAAAGCATTGTCTGTGAAGGACACAGAAAGGCACAGAAGGCTCCATGAAAGCGATAGTGAAGTGCTTGAGTAAGGCCTGGGAAGATATTAGGAGGTCTTTCTCTCCTCCGGGAAAACAGCTGTGTTAGAAATGGTGCTTCTTTCTTTACTCTCTAACTTGTCCAATTGTCCTTAATAATTAATTTCAGTATTTAGATCATAAATATCTCTAACAATCCATGAATTTCACAAGCTGTAGCTTAATTGTATCTGGTTTACTAGTGGCTGGCAGTACACTAGCCTTTTTCTTTCACAGGTGACTCTTTTAAACCCAAGCTCTGTAATTTGCACTGATCATGATTTGATTTCTTTTTTGTTGTTGTTGTTACATCATTATCATCATTAGTAGCTCTTACATGTATGCTGTTTTACAGTTAGCTGCTGTTTGGCTGCATGGTGCATGAGGCACATTGTCCTGGTAAGCGTCATTAACTAATATAGACCTCACAGTGGGATCACTTACAGTTCCTAAAAAAGCAGATCCTGTGCGAGTCCAGAAGCCTATAAATATTATCTGTCTTCCTCTCCTTTCACCTTCACTATACATGCTCTACCAGTCTCTCTCTCTCCGTATGCAGTTGTAGAAAAAGGATGCAGTGAAGTTTGTCTTTAAAGATTCTGCAAAGTAAAATGCAGAGAGACTCAGTGTTAGGACAGGAAACATGAAAAATAAGGATTAGATCCTCTTCCTTTTAATTAGAACTTTGTTGGCTCCATTTTCTTTTATCTCCCGTAGAAATAAATTATATTCTTTAATCACACAGGCCATGTTGATACTATGGCAACAATTGCTATGGAGATATGGTGCTGATGATAGAACCAAGCTAGCCATGAAGATGTCTTTTCCCTTTCTCCTCCTTCCCTCCCACCCCTCCAAGTTGTGGGTTACAACTTGTGGTTACAGTGCAGGTGAAGGTAGATGCAAGACTAGTTTCTATCTCCACCTTCACATACTAACAGATGGTAAAATCTGCCAAACCTAGAGCTTTCCTTTTTCCCAAAGCACCAGAGAATCACTGAGTTGTGCGTGTGTACGTATGAGGGGGCATTACAGAAACTACTGCAGAGTAAGCAAACCAGTATTCACCTGCTGAGCAATTATAGTTGGTTGTCCAAAACCACAGGAGACAATGGGCTGAGCATTTAGCAGATAAGGAAGGCTCTGAAGATAGACTGAGAGACTTTATGACATTTTTAACAGTCAAACGGGTCACCCATGGATTGGATGTTCAGTTGTAGCAGACTGACAGACCCACACTCCTGTAAGCCATGCCGAATGCCCACGGTTAGGGTAAGGCTCGTGGTAGAAGAGGGCTGTATTCAAGATGTGTCCAGAAAGCCTGCCCGAGCACCTTGCCCCTGAATAAGGCCAGAATCTGAGTTTCCCAGGAGTTTTGCCAAGGCATGGAGAGTTCCCACTGGAGCAGAGCCCTGTCGGTGGTGTTACGCCGAGTCTTTTCTGCTCCAGTTGCTGTGACTCTCTCCAGAGTGTCTCTGCCTTCGTCTGAGCAGGGATGTCAGGTGGCCACGTAGGCAAGGGCAGGCTTGTGGAACAGATAAGGTTGCCTGAAAGGGTTAACAAACCTGGCCATAGGCAAGTGTCTGCAGTGCAAAGTGCCAGTATCTATTGTAAAATCAAGGCTCATTTAAACAAAGACGCGTAAGAAATGCACCTGCCTGGCAGGAGAGCAGCATCCTCATTAGGGTTATTAGTTAAACTGCTAATGACAGTGGTCTACTTATAGCTGGGTGAGTGTGTTTAATTGAGCCTTTCTAATTTGCTGGTGATTCTCTGGTGAGAGGAAAAAGAAAGCTCCCACAGGAATGTCTTGCTTCTTGACAGAGCAGCAATACTTATTACCCAAGGCAAGGGTGTCAGCACCCCAGGCTGAGGTGCGCAGGTCTCTTGGAGAAGGGACCTGTTGGAACAGCGGCACTTAACTGTAAAACACCCTAAAAACGCAGCCTCGAGTCCAGGCTTCCCTGCAGACAGAGCTAGGATTTACATTCTCTCCAGGATACAGTCCAAACTAACTTATGGTCTGCCCTTAAATAGGGAAAGCTGATTCCAGGATTCCTTCCCTCTTAGCTCCACCAAAGGAAACGGAAAAGCAAGTAAACATTACGCTGTCAGTGAGAGGCATTCGAATTTAATTTCAATGGGATGTTCCACTTAACAGAAGAGCTTCAGAAGGGTCTTGCACCGACTCGAACTGGAGCTTGCAATTGTCTTGAGCAGTCCGGTTGAATTAATGTCTCTGCTGCCAAATGGTAACTGTAAAACAATGAAAAGAACAATTCTCTGCTTATCAGGCTCTGAATGCGGAAAAATAAGCTCAAAGAAGAACAGTGTTCATTCTGGTGCTGAGTACGAAGGCACAGCTAAAGTGCAGTTAGAGTGAACGTTACTGATTTTTGTTGGTTTTGGATTGCTTTTTGCAGTCCTCGTAACTGTACGCTGTTGTGTGCTGGGCTTTGAATCAAATGAAGTTCTTTGTTCCCACTATACAAATGCAGACAGTGCCTTTTTCAATGGGCATTTGTCCTCGCTAAATTAAATATGTATATATGGTACTTTTCCAGAATTCAGAAAAATACTCTCCATATTGATCCATAAAGTATTGCAGGGCTCCACTGTTTTGCAAGGATACAAACAAGTCACAGTTGATTAGTCTTGTAGCTTGCAAAACTGGGAAAAGATGGTTTTAGAAAATAAATTTGGTTCATCCCACTGCTGAGTGTGTGCGCGCGTATGCACGTGTGTGTCTGCGTAAAGCATGTTTTGTCATCAAATTAAACCTCATTAACACTTAGTAACCTTTCCTTTTTTGTGTGTGTGTTAGAAAACATTTATATTCTTATTTTATTTTTTGTCATTAATCCATAAAACCATTAATCTGCCTTTTTCTTTCATTTTCAGTTCGGGTTTCCTGTAGAACCTTTCCCTTCACACCAGAAGTGAATGCGCCCACATTCAGTTAACATGCAGCTATGCCATTGTGCCTGTTTGCTCACCTTTACTCATTGCTCCCTTCCTGCGCTCACCATTTTGTTTTAAGCAAGAGTCCGCACCCTTGGCTGTTCTGGGTTATGGTTGTTCTTGTGAAGAACTCGGCAATAGCCTACGTGGAACTGGCAAGAGATGCTCATTGCTGATCCCTCTTCCCCTTTGGGCAGCAGCAGGCTGCCGAGCGTTTGTAGGGCTAGCGTCCCCTCTTCGCGGTTGCTCGGCTTTTTCTCTTCCCTCCGTTTTGTGTGAGGGCTGCATGGTAAGAGAGCGCGGCTGCTTGGTGGTGTTGCATTTAGCCCCTGTCCTGGGACTGCTGTGAATGCAACCCGACGCTGCCGTGGGGTGGGACGCGCTGTCTCAAGAGACCGGCTGCCCTCTCCCCTTTTTAGCTTACTGTATCTAACCCCTTGTTACCCCCCTCCCCGTGCTGCCGTCTGTGACTTGAATAATTTTAAAGGACTTTTTGCAAAACTTGACATCCTCGCAGGCGCGGGCCGGAGTCCAAACCTCTAGTCCCCAGGCTTGAGGGATTCTCAAACTTGGATCCATGGTTTGCAACTAAGTGTTCTCTGAATGCTGCAGGGGTCACGAAGGATCTCTTGCCTTGTCTCCCTCTCGGTGTGCTGGCCTGGATGCACATCCTGGATCCAATCTCAGGGAAAGCCGGTCACCCTGCTGTACATATCAGTGTTTGTGAAGAAAGACGATAATGTTTCTTTGACTTTCTTCTCAGTGATTCCAACAATTTCTGGTTTTAATGCAAAAAGTATTACCTTTTTTTTTTTTTTAATTTTTATTTTTTTTTATTTGGCATCTGTTTAGAAGCGTACAGATGCCGGCAGGTTGCTGCTTGTATTTTCTGTTCAGCAAAAGCCTTGTTTTACTGCAAGATTTGCACTAAAAAGGTGGGTGGTTTGCTCACTGCGGCCAGGAGTTCACTCTAGCCAAGTGCAAACTGCGGTTTGCCTGCAGCTGTCTTTTCTGTGTATTTCTGGATGAGTTTTGTTTTTAAATAAAGTCTTCATCAGACAGTGAATTCTGGTTAACATTTACTTCTTTTGTTTTTTGTTTTCTTTGCCCTTCTTTTACAGTAACCCATGGCTCTGTACTGAGTAATTACCCCTGAATACAATGGGCTGGAATGGACCTTCATTTACTTGTTAAATCGGAGGGTCTAATAAAACGTGACAGCATTTCAGCTGTGACCTTTCCATGGTGTTACCCTTGCTCTCTCCTATATTCTCATTGTGACGCTGTCTTTACTATGTACTGGTGGTTATTGCTTTTATTAAACAATGTAAAATTACTCCTAACAAGGTTTTGGATGCTGCAACTTCAAATCCTACCATTTCTTTTTTTTTTTTCCCCTGCAATTAATGGGTTCCCCTTTCTCCTGACCCCTCTCCATCCAGATAAATAAGCGATGTGGAAATAAGTTCTGTGAGTTATTTTTGCTGGCGAAATAACAACGCAGTTTAAATGTATTTATTGGTGACGTTAAAATGACACCACCACCTTAGTTTAATTACCGCATAGTTAAGAGATAAAAAACCTCTTTGCTCTTTATACTTGGTGTCATCTGTCTTTTTTTTATTTGCTTTTATTTTTTTCTTTTGCTAATTCATGCTACCGGAAGACTAGCATTTAATCCTCATTTCCATTTCAGACTTGCTTGTTGTGACCCTGATCCTTCAGTCGCACTGTGTGCAGGCTAAGCTCTCTGTACGCGGGTGAATCCACACATCCTGACCCCGCTGAAAGATCAGGATGCACGCTGCCAAATATAGTTTCAACAAAAACCCTTCAAATCCTGGGTTTTTGGAAGATAAGCACACCTCAGACCTAGCCGTGATAGGTAATGCTGGGTTTAGTGCAAGCCGCTGCTGAGAATTTTACTAGCAGGGTGGTCTGGATGATGCTAAAGCCTCAGAAACAGTTTCTGCCCATGACGCGTTAGTCCGGCTGGCTGCTCAGGGCAGCAGCAAACCGCAGCAGTACCCCAGCTCAAACAACGGTCTGGCCTCCATTTCCAGCAATCAAGGCAGTTAAAACTCTTGATTGCAATTTATTTTCTCAGGTATTCCGTTTCACCATAAATACGATTTTATTTCCCGTAAAAGTCTTTTGACTGTTTTGTGGTTTGTTGGTTTGGTTTTTTAAGCAAGTTAAAATAATTTCAATATTTACTTCTTCCTCTACTGTCGAATGTCAGCCTGCTCCCCAAACCAATCAGTATCAGTCTGTCAATGATTTCTGGATTATCTGCTAAAAGAACCGTTTAATGTGGCTTTTCTTTAACCGTACTGCAGGTCGCTGGCTGTTCTTCCTGACCATTTGCCTTATTAGAATGTTGTTTAAAGTTATGTAAAGTCTTTTTAAAGACTTTAAAGAAAAAAAAAGCTTTTTACCTGTGTGATTTTTCAAGTACTCGAGGTACCGCAAGGAGGTTCCATCTCTCCTCTGTCAGCTGTTTTCATGTTGCATCTCTTTTTCCTGCTATTTGAATGCTTTTCTCTTTTTTGCTAATCTTCTGGTTTTTTTTCTTTTTCCCCTTTTCTCTCTCTGTAGCTTTTTTTAATCTGTCTTCGCCAGCTGCACTGGGTCTGAGGGAGAAGACTGCCACTTCTAGAAGAGTTTAAGGGTCTTATGTCTGGGGAGGGGGGGAAACAAATCCTTCAGTGTTAGTGTCTTGGAAAGAAGCTTTTACTGACTTGCATGGTATCTAAAATTGAAGCGTCTTGTAATTTGTGTGACAAGACAGGGTGACGGGGGGGAACTGATTGTTTACCTGGAGTTTTGAAGAGCAACAGAAATGTGATGTTTGGACTAACAATGTAGCGAATACATTTTCAAACATTGTTATGGGCATATTTTTTTTTTTTCTAATTTTGTCTTTAATAATGTAAATGTCACGGGCTTCCATGAGGTGCGAAGCCTAAGGAATATTTTCAATATGCTGTTGTTTGATTGGTTTTGGAAACAGTGCATTCAGAGTCCAAGGAAGTATAAACATGGTGCAATTTACTCTGTTCGCAGCCACAAAAATATTTAACAAAAAAATAAAGTAAGAAGAACTGTGTGTTTTCATTGGTGTCCTCCTGTGTCTCACCACCTTACTAAACAAGCTCCATCGGCTGGTGGATGCGGATCGAGTGGTACTTTTTATTTTTAACTAAACCTCGTCTTGTTCTTTAAAATTAGAAAAAAGCGAGCAGTATCAGGAGGCAGAGGCGATGCTGACAGCTGGTATAATAATTATAATAGCGATCCATCTGAATCCCCGGTGAGTAGGGTGCAGTGTCCGTAGAGTGTGCTGGAGCCAGCCCTCGCACTTCTCGCTCCTCCGCGCGGTCGGCGCGCTCGCCGCATGCTTTTCCCAGCTGCCATCTTCTCTTCCCCCCTCTCCTGGTTTTGTTTCCTTTTTACAAACGGGAAGCGTGCGAGAAGTTGTATATTTACATGACAAACATTGAAGAACCAGCACTGTTTAGCCTGACACCTTTCTAACTTTAATGTAAATTTTAAATAAAAAATGCGAAAGCCTGCCGAGGCGTGCTGTCGTCGTTTGCTGCTGGCGCGTGCGGGGCTGAAGGAACTCGCGCAACAAGGTGACATCAGCTCAGATCAGGCCGGTGCTGGGCTGCAGATGAAGAGGAAAAAGCTGTCACTGAAAAAAGCCCAGCGCGTTTTGGGGGGTGTCGTGCGGTCCCTGTGCCTCTCGGCCATCAGCATCCCCGCCCTTCCTCCTTGGGCCGGGGCGGCACCGCCACCCTGCGAGCAGAGCGGCCCGTCCCGGGAAACGCGGGTCTGCACCCAGCGCTCCGCTGCCTGTTTTCAAGCGCCCGGGGGAGGCTGGGCCTGGGGCGAGCCCCGCGGAGAGACCCCCGGGCCCCCCGTGAGGGAGGGGAAAGGCCTGGGGCTCCTCCAGCCCGCTGCCCGGCGGGGAGGAGCTGCGGGGCGGCACCCAGAGCCGGTCATGCGGGCTCAGGGCGGGCCAGGGATCAGCCGTCCCGGCGGGGTGCCTGCGGGCCGCCCTCCCTGCCCGGCCCGTCCCGTCCCGTCCCCCCCCGGGGGGTTCCCGGAGGCCCCGGCCCCGTCCCCGTCCCGATCCCCGTCCCCCGCCCGGGCCCGCGGCCGCCGCCAGGGGGCGCGAGAGAGCCGAGGCG
>VXBL01001979.1:12825-33247 GCA_013400195.1 Aramus guarauna | reverse complement strand
TCCGCCGAGCACCGCTGCCCGCCATGCCGCCGCCGGAGCCGGAGCCGGTGCCCGAGTCGGTGCTGGAGCAGTGGCGGCAGTACAACGAGACCGAGCGGCAGTGGGGGCTGCGCCGCCGCTTCATCCTCCGCCACCTCCACGGCTACCCCGGGGCCGCCATCGACCAGCTCCTCTCGCTCTCCGTCCTCTGGACCAACCACGTCTTCATGGGCTGCAGGTGAGGCCCGGNCCCCCCGAGGCACCGCGGAGCCGGCCCGGACTGCTGGCAGGGTCGGGGTGGAAGTCTGAAGCCGCTGCCTGGAGCTCTGCTCCCTCCGGCCGCTCCTCTGGGCCGCCCCGCTCTCTGGGGCGCCCGTCGTGGCCCGGTGCCGCTCGGCTGAACCGCGGTCCCGGCCGCCTTGTGAAACGCCCCCCGGCAGAGCTGGGATGGAGGGGGCTGGTGCGGGACAACTTCGGTTCCCGGACACTTCCCTTTGCCCTGCCATTGCACGTATTTGTACGTGGAGGGGAGCGAGCTGCTGCACGAGTGTGTGTGTTTTGCAAGGAGTTCTTGATGTCCCACCCCTGAGGACTCGTTAAGTGTGTGGTATTGTGCTTTGTAATTTAAGTGAGAAGAAAGTATCCCTCTAAGCATAAAGCAGCCTCTACAATCCCCTTAAAGCCTTTTTTGTTGGTTTTTTTTTTTCCTGAGAGAAATAGGCCTGGTGAATGGAAGAGGTTTCCCTTCATCAGGACTACTGTTAACGTGCAGAAACCACCGTGCCATAACTAGCCAGGTTGTGGAGGTCTGCAGAAACGTCACCCACATCCCGACTGACACTTTTGATGTTGTGATTATTTTTAACTGGCTTTAAAGACAGAACCAACTGCTTAGCGACTAACTTCAGCCGACTGTGCAGGGACAGAAGAGCTTGTAAACACTGAAGGGCATATAGTTTGACTTTTATTAATGTTACTATCCCAAAGCCTTGTTGGGGAATATTTTGTGTCATTTGTATAGAGCCAAGTCAACACCTTTAAATGTAGATCTGCATGCTTTCTTACTTCTTTCTGGTCCAACTACTAAACGATTTTGCTCTGCAAGCACCAAAATTGAACATAGTTTTAAAACAGCTTCAAATTCCAAAACTTGAGTAGTATTTTAAAACTGAGCATATCTTCTTAAGATATAGTCTCTTTCATCCATTAGCTCATCTTAATGTGTTTATGTGTTGTCTTAATGGAGAGCCTTCTTTGTGGTAGTGCTTTTGGGAATCAGTGTGATAATATGGTGCTGATAACAGAAGTGAAGGACTATGGCAAGGACTCAACCCCTAAAAATGATGCGATTTAAGCCCGTAAGTGCACAAACTTTCCCCGATGAACATCTCTACCTGCAGCTCTCAGGGGAGACAGCAGCAATAGTTTTCGGCATGATGCGGTGCAGAGCCACTATCCGTGAGGATGTTTCCCCAAAGCTGTTATGTTGTGTGCAAACGTGAACACACCGCAGGGGCACAGTGAACGTGCTGCACTGTTAAAGAGAAATTGGCAGCTTTACTTAGAGTTCTCTGGTGAAGGGAGAGGAATCACAGCTTTCTCTGGAACTGCCTTTTGCTGCTTGGGAAGAGTTGTTGCTGTATCAAGTGAATAACTTCAAAGTTGGGAGATTTTTGTTGTTTTCTCTAAAGTTCGTTGGGTTTTGATGGGGTTTATTGGGTTTTGGATTGTTGGGGTTTTTTCGTTGTTAACGTTGATCGCTTGCCTAGCTGAAGACAAATGGTTTGTCAGAGTAAATACAAATCAGAATCTTTGCTGATGAAATCTGAGGGAGTGTTCTGCTGGGGGATGATCTGGACAATGTCCAGAAGGCTTAGAAAACATGGTCTGTAAGGAAGGAGTTAAGTAACAGGATTCATTGAGTTTTGGGGTGGACGAGGGAAGATGCATGTGTTCTCAGATAGGATACAGGTGGCTGCAAATTGGATGGGAAACATTATGCTGCAGAGCTACTGGGATCAGGATAAGAGGTCACACCAGAGAGAGTTTAGTTAGACACTGGAGGCATGGGATTCCTCTGCCTCCACGTGCAGTCTCCGCAACTTGAGGCCAGGTTAGACAGACACACGTTGTGACTGGTTGATCTTCCCCTGGGCAGAAATCTGAGCCCCAAATGCCTCCATCCTTTGTGAAGAAGAGTGACGCACTCATGTCAAATCTGACACTGCTCTTGCACCCTGCTGGAAGAGGGTATCGTCCTTTGTGTTCCCATCACAGGTTATGTACCCTTCTCCCTGTAAGCCAGAGAGAGGAGTAGAGGTTCCCACACCTCTCCCTTCTGGCTGCAGGCGGGTGAAGGTATCGCCACTGTCCCCTTCCCTTTGATCCATCTTGGCACTTTCTTCCCACGCGTGGTTCCACTGCCTCTGCTGGGGGCTGAGCTGTGCTGGGGGCAGCAGGGACCGCAGTAGTGTGTGTTCAGAGTTCTTGCCCAGTAGCTTAAATGGATCTAACTTCTGTCTGGCCCTCTAAATCAGGAACAAGAAGGGTATTTCTTGAGTGGAGAGTGAGTAGGTTTCCAGACCCTCGGAACAGTGGCATTTAAAAGCCTGTGCAAGTTATTGCAGCACTAGCTGTTGGGACAGTTGTGGACTCCTGTCCGTGGGCAGTGACTTGATGCTTTTTGACTTTTGGAGGTGAGCACACCATGGAACGGGTGCAAGATTCCTTTTTCTTCTTTCTGAACCACAGTGCAAAGCTGTCGGAGGCGAGTTTCAGGCCATGTTTGTAGGTCCTTGGTTAGAAAGGTTTGGTTTGGGTTTTTTGTTCAGCTTCAGCGTGCAAACGGCTTGAAAACATGTGGCACATCCCTGGAGCAATGGAAAACTTAGGTGGTCAGGGCTATAAGGCCAAGAGGGATGGGGTTGTACAGTGCATGTCCTGCCTGTGTGGAACTGCGAGCGTGCTGCAGCGGGGTCAGGGTTTGCACAGAGCTAGTTACAGCCACCTCCCCTCTGTTGTGGCTCAGGGATTTAAAACGTTTCAGTTACAGCTACCAACCTAGAAATTAGTATGGCTTTTTAAAGAGTGGTCGATAAAGACTGAGCAGTGCCTTTGTCATCTGACATCTGTGATTTCAGTATTGGTGACGTGCAGTCTGTGGCTGCTGACCCAGACAAGACTTCAGTGCCAGTCAGTCGCTCCTGGGCTTAGTTCACTGAAGCTGTGATGCCCATGGAGACTCCTCCACAACCGTGTTTGTTAGTGTTCCTAGTAGCTCTGCCGAATATTAAATTTTGACAGGTATATGTATTTAAGTTTAAAACACCATCAGTTTGGTGGCTGCACGATTTGTTAGTCACGGATGGGTTCACACAGAGCCAGGTAGCTTGTTAGCTGGTGTACAGGCTGTCTGCCAGCACTGAGCCAGCTATAGCACGAGGCTGGTGGTCAGGTCCCCTGTGAATACTCCAGCAAAATCAGGGGGAGCATCTCCCTTGCACCAGGTACTCAGGCAGCTTTAGTTCTTGTTTTGCATAATAAAAGCTTGTGTGTGCATGTGTGTCTGTTGCCCCTGTGGGTCTAGTTCTAAAGTGGTTTGCTGTTGAATCCACACAGATATGGCTTGCAGGTCATGGAGAAGGTTCTCAAGATGGCCGAAGGCATCGATATCGGGGAAACGAGGACGTACGAGTTGGTCCCTAGCAGGAAGCTAAAAAGATACCGCTCTCCCTCTGACAGTGAGTATATCTGCCTGCGTGTCAAAGGAGACACCCTTCCCTGTGGCTGTTTGATGGACTTTGGTGGGAGCGTGAGGAGAGAGCAGTGCACCACAGGGTCGCCTCCGAGAGCCAGCACAGGCAACTGAAAAGAAGCAACCATGACGTGCTGTGCTACTGCAGCCATTTCCCCTCCTCTGCCATGTTGCAGAGTGCACATAATTCATGCAGAGCTCTCTTTTTGCTTAAGAAAATATCATTTTTCATTGAAATTACCAGGTAATCGATTTTTCCCTAGTGATAGGGAATTGAATCTATGTAATTAAATATCTGTCTGCCCTTCCTCCAGTACCTGAAGGGGACCTATGGGAAAATTGGAGAGGGACTGTTTACAAGGGTATGGAGTGATAGGACAAGGGGTCATGGGTTTAAGCTGAAGGAAGGTAGATTCAGATTTGATATAAGGAAAAAATTCCTCCCTGTGAGGGTGGTGAGGCCCTGGCACAGGTTGCCCAGAGCAGCTGTGGATGCCCCATCCCTGGAAGTGTTGAAGGCCAGGTTGGATGGGGCTTTGGGCAACCTGGTCTAGTGGAGGGTGTCCCTGCCCACGGCAGGGGGTTGGAGCTAGATGGGCTTTGAGGTCCCTTCCAACCCAAACCAGTCTGTGATTCTATGATTGTTCACTGTGGCGAGGGGTGATGTTCTGACCTGAGAAGGGATTGTACATGTGCCTAGAGGTATGGAGTTCAGCTTGTTGATTTTCAGTTATGACCTATATGGAGCATTGGGTGGTGGCAGGGTTTTTAATTTTTTTTTTTTTTCCCCCTATGGGGCCTGGAAGAGTCCTGCATATGTCAGAGCAGTCCCATGGTCTCAGGAATCGATGTTCCAGCTGTAGCTTTTCCAGTGAGGAGATGCAGCAGGCAGAGAGGGCTGGCAGTTCAGTGGCTCCATCCACTGCCTCCTCTCCAGCACCCTCAGAGCTCCCTGCCCTCTCTCGGGAGCCAGGGGCGGGGGAATTGTTCATTCATGGGTGCAGGTGCAGGTTGTGGATGCGAGCAGGCAGGCCCTTGCTTTGTGAGCAGCGTCAGTCAGTAGTTTGGCTGTTTAAAGTACAAACGGTCAGTCAGCACAGGACTCCTCAAGGCTTGGATATAATCCCTAACTCTGCCAAAGTTTCTTCCCTTCCATTGATACCCAGCAATCTTGCTGTGCTTCCACGGGCCAGCTGCAAAGCTGAGAAAAATACTACTTTTCTCCCATGTTTTGCCTGTCTATCAGGCAGCAGCTCTGAGGGGAAGGTTCTCTATTGCATGTTTTGCAGGCAGCATAAAGCTGTTCTGCTGGTGGGAGCCTTTAGGTGCTGCTGCAGTGCAATGAAAATACAAACTGAGCAAGAAATGTAAACCTTGCCATAATTCATCAAAACTGACGACCAAAGGATTTAATGCGTGTGTAAGAGCTTTGTCACCTGATTTAGATAAGAAGGCCTCTTTATGCTGTAATGCAAAGTGTTTTTCATCTGCAATGAACTAGGCTATGGTAAACACGCTATGGTAGTGTGATGCCTAGACAGATGTGTTGCCTGACCTATATTAAGATTGCGCACATTGGCATTGGATTAGGCAGCTCATTCCCAGGCATCGAGGTGGCCTTTTGTTCCTCTGATGAAATTAAACACCTTTGGCATTTGGAGGCTAAATCTTTCACAGGAGAAGATGTGTGTAACCATCTTTTAGATGTTTTAGAGTTCTCCCAGTAATGCGTAATGGGCTCCCCCAGCCACTGCAGCTGTTGCCTGGGGCTTGGGCAGAGTTCTCCGTGTTTGGTGTCCTTTAGCCAAGGGTAGTTACATTTACAGAAAATATGATTCTATTAACACTGTCGTTAACTGCGTGTTTTGGAAAGGAGGGTTCGGTATCACTGTGTTCCTCCATCACATGAGAAAACCTGAGGATAAAGTAGTTAATCCTGCAGCCCTGCGGCAGAGTCAGAGCTGAGGCTCTAGTCCCGCTCTGGTGTTCTGTCTTACTGTCCATAGTTTTTACTTGGTTTAGTAGTTTGGAACGGATTAGCTTCACAAATGACTGGATGGGCTGGGTGGG
The DNA here is from genome assembly GCA_013400195.1 of Aramus guarauna. Taxonomy (NCBI): domain Eukaryota; kingdom Metazoa; phylum Chordata; class Aves; order Gruiformes; family Aramidae; genus Aramus; species Aramus guarauna. The sequence goes on along the minus strand of VXBL01001979.1, from coordinate 27,444 downwards.
CAATGTTAGGGGGCAGAGCAAGTGATTCAGACCTGAAATCCATGTACCTAAATATGTAGAGATTTTTGTGTGGTACTTGTGGAGGTGGAGATACCACTGTAGTGACCTGCACAAGAATGAATGGTCTTACTTGATCAATTTTGAATGCCTTCGGAAGGAAGCCTTTTGGTTTGTGGCTAACAAGTGGGAATCCTGTGTTCAGAGCCTGTAGACTGCTCCTGGAGATCACTCTGTGAAAACATTGTCTCCCTGTCGTAGCATGTATTGGTAATTTCGGCATTTTCTTCCACCCCGTAGGTCCAGAGCCGGAAGAGGTTCCCGAGCCGCCCAAAAAGATGGTCCCCAGGTTCCGGGTGCGACCACGTTTTGAACCCATCCACTTTGTCACCAGTGCTGAGAAGGATGACAGGAAGGAAGATTCTCTAGATAACCAAATGCAGGAGGCGAACCAGGAGGCAAATACAAACAGCATAGCGCAGCCAGCTGAAAATTGTACAAATTCTTTCGTGAGTGCACGGGAGGTGGATCCCCAGCTCTCCAACTCAGCTGGGTTTGGCTTTGCAGGCCAGGCAGCAGCAGCCAAGAAGGCTGTGAATAGTATGGACTCTACCATAAGCAGCGTGTTGCAGGTTTCTGTTTCTCCTTCAACTGTCCAGTCTGCATCAGAGACTTTCCCTCCGTCAGCTATAATGCTGAAGCAGAGTTTTATCGAGAAACTGTCAGCAGCTATCTGGAAAAATCTTGCTAACCCAGACGCAAACACTGGGACTGATAAAATTAACTATACTTATCTTTTGACACGTTCGATTCAGGCATGCAAGACAAATCCTGAATATATTTATGTTCCTCTGAAAGAAATTGCCCCTGCTGACCTCCCCAAGAGCAAGAAGCTCCTAACAGATGGCTTCGCCTGTGAAGTGCGATGTCAGAACGTCTACCTGGCCACCGGTTACGCCGGCAGCAAAAATGGATCCAGGGATCGAGCCGCGGAGCTGGCAGTCAAGCTGCTGAAGAAGTCTGTGGAAGTTAGAGTTGTCCAGCGGAAGTTCAAGCACACCTATCATGAAGACTTGGTAGTGTGCGAGGCAGGCGTGAGTCGCCCAGATTTCCCTCCTGCTCTCAAACCTCACGAGGAGTTTGTAGTTGCCAACAGGGACTGCGTCCCGATGCAGCCTGGTACTGAATCCGTGAAAGGTTCCACTAATACCAACAAACACTGGACTAGTTTTATTCTCACAGAGAATGCCAGCGACGCAATAGGAATACTTAACAATTCTGCCTCGTATAACAAAATGTCCGTTGAATATAAATATGAATTAATGCCCAACCGCTCGTGGCGTTGTCAAGTATATCTACAAGACCACTGCCTAGCCGAGGGATTTGGCACTAAAAAGACCAGCAAGCATGCAGCAGCTGAGGAGGCACTGAAAATTCTGCAGAAGATGCAGTCAAATATAGCAGCCATTAAAGTGACCCAGGTTCAGAAAGTGGGCTGCTCGTCACGAGGCTCCGGGCGGAAGAAGGACCTGAAGGACCTCGTGATTTATGAGAACTCAAATAATCCGGTGTGTACGCTGAACGACACTGCCCAGTTCAACAAGATGACGGTGGAGTATGTCTTTGAAAGGATGACTGGCATGCGATGGAAATGCAAGGTGCTGCTTGAAGATGAATTTATTGCAGAAGCAGTTGGAGTGAAGAAATCTGTCAAGCATGAGGCAGCAGAGGAAGCTGTGAAAATCCTCAAAAAGACTCAGCCAACTGTTGTTAATAACCTGAAGAAAGGCACCGTTGAAGACGTCATCTCCAGAAATGAGATTCGGGGTCGATCAGCAGAAGAGGCTTTTAAACAGAAGATCAAAGAAGACAACATCGGGAATCAAATTTTACGAAAGATGGGCTGGACAGGCGGTGGCCTAGGGAAAGCTGGTGAAGGAATTAGAGAGCCTATTTCAGTGAAGGAGCAGTTTAAAAGGGAAGGACTTGGGCTTGACGTAGAAAGGGTGAACAAAATCGCTAAAAGAGATATTGAAGAGATCATTCGAAACTATGCACGCTCAGAAAGTCACATTGACTTGACTTTCTCTAGAGAACTGACCATGGATGAGCGGAAGCAGATACATCAGATCGCCCAAAAATATGGTCTTAAAAGTAAATCTCACGGGCAGGGGCACAACAGATACTTGGTGGTAAGCAGGAAGCGGCGCAAAGAGGATCTGTTGGACCAGCTGAAGCAGGAAGGCCAGGTTGGACATTACGAGCTTATTATGCCTCAAGCAAACTGAGGTTAGGTGTCCCATTTCACCGGAAACTGAGCTTCCTTAGATACTCAATTAAAGAAAGATGCTGCATTTTTCTTGTTGTGGGTTATATTAACGTTAAAGTCTTTTACTTCGTTAATATAATTTCTAAAATGTTGTTAGACGTTTAGAACTGACTGAGTTCTGTTCAAGTATATTAGCACAACCCAAAAGCAGTAGTGCTGTTACTGTATGTGTCTTTGATATTACTTGTTCCTTCACATTTTAATAGTTTTGTAATAGCAAAGCCACATGTCCAACAAGAAGGAATTTGACATCATTTAAAATTATAGTTCCCTTATTCTTCTTGAGCAAGGAAGGGAAAAAAAATGCCCTTTTTTCTAAAAAAAAATAAAAAATAATAAAAAGCAAAGGAAATGCAGTCTGGGGAGGGGATAAACCTGTATGTAAAGTTGGTATTAATGACAATAAAAATAAAGTTTTATTTCTGGAAAAAAAACAGGATTTGTCACACTTTGTATGAAAAAAAAAAAAGTGTGAAAACTGTGTTTATTCTTGAGAAATATATATAACGAGGGCTTGTCTCTCCTGTGTATGTCTGTGGAGAGGTGTCCTTCACCAGTTTAACAGTACAGTTTTAGTCATAGATTTCTACCGTGAGTCTCCTGTACTGAGAATTACTGAATGCACCTTAATCGGCAGTGTGTTGGACTGAGATCATGCCAGTGCATTTTTACCTCTGAGCACTGCTTGACATGTGCAAATACCACAGTGAAGTGTGAAACAGAAAAACTGGAGGTAAACGCAGAGCCCACGCTCAAAGATGCTCGTGTAGCTTGTGGGGACTGTTACATAACGTATTTTTTTACTTTGAATATAAGCGCTTTAATCCTGAGCAAAAACCAAATCTGTGCCTAATTAGTTTTCTGCTCCATTATGTACCTGTGCTTGTGTCTGTCAAGGGTGATTCACAAGTAAACTTTTCTGGTGTTGCTGTGACGTGAGGTGTGAGTGTGGCATCTTTCCAGGACTGGCATGCGCTGCTGGGAGGCCGGAGTGCTTCTCTCCGTGCTGGGAAGCGGATTTGGACCCTCACGCACGGTGTTCTGCCGGCAGTACAGCAGGCCACAGTGCTTTGTGGGCCTTGGAGGATGCTCACTTCACGCTTGGAAACACTGGGATTAGGAATTGACCTTGGAAGAGCCAGGAGTGAGACGTGCCTAGAGATGCTGGGGTTTTCTGTCACCTGTCGTAACCATTGATGAGTCTTTAGCACAAAGCCAGTCCTAATGAAATATTTCTTTTGTTCGTTTTTCTTGTTGGCTTGTATCCCAGTTACTGCTTTTGTTTTTTCTGCTGCCTAAAGTTGCTTCTCCATCTTTTTACATCATCCTCTAGCTTTTTTTTTTTTTCCCCCACCTCCTGTTCTGTTTTCTTTTTAAATACTCTCAGTGCTGAGGAGAGGGTGACTGACGTACCAGTGAAGCAGCCCAGCCTGGTGATGTGCGGTTAGAGGCATTTTCCTCCATGGTGCGAGAAGGAAGAGGCTGCCCTGGCAGGTAAGGCTTGCTCAGGAGGAGAGAGCGAGCAAGCACACCCTCCTCTCCTTGCCTGGATGACTGCAGCACTGCTTCTGCAACGTTGTCCTGCTGAAATAAAAAGATACTGCTGCTGTCTTTGTAGGGGGAAAAAATAATCTGGCAGTTAATTCTGAAAGTATGTTGGTTTTTTTTGGTTATGTTGTTTTGGGGTGTGTGCACACGCAATATTGCCTCTCTGCTTCTGAAGTCTGCCCTCAGGAATGCTGGGCTCTAGCAGATGGTGATGTAGGAGTGGAAGAAGCCTGGTACTTTCTAGGCAGATATTCCTGCGAGCAGGAGTGCAGCTCGCCCGCCCTCACTTGGAAATGTAGCCGTTCTTCAGAGCTTGGTGCTGCCGAGAAAGGCAGCAGGAGCAGCACTGTGGTATGGGCATGAAAAATGCCTCTGTCAGGGTGCAGGGGGACCCGCCCCACCAGCTAAATGTAACAGCACCTTGGCGGGGTACTTGTGTCAGTCTGTGCAGGGCGTCGCTTTTCCTGCCCTGGGTAGTGGCTGTGACTCTTGGCCACCCAGCTTTGCCACATGTGCAGGTCTTGTCCAGTGCCTTCCTGGTTAGTTGGTGGCTGTAGGTTTGGATGGCTGGGGGTTACCTGTTTGAGTTTAAAGAACTGCCAGCCTCTCCATTTCTGGGGTGATCTGTAGCCATGAGCTTTCTGGAGAGCCAGAATGTGGTTTAAAATTAAGTTATAGGATGAAGATGTTACTAAGAAGCATGTAAAGGTAAGATTTGTTTTTTTAATTTTGCAGCTCTGTACTGCTCTTGTTTCTCACTGCCTTAAATCTATGCCATATTTTTTAGTAACTTTTTTTCTATGACATTAGAATGACTTGGCCCCTTCAGAAAGGGATCTGCTTGCAGCAGTCATTACAGATCCTCTGGGTTGGCTGCAGGTATCCCTAGCAATGCAGGTGCTGGGGGCAGGCTTGGGGTTTTTTCACTGGTCTCTAGCTTAGTGGAGTGACTGGCTGTGAGGGAAGGCTTGCAGAGGGAATGTTTAAGAAACAAAGCCAGTTATTTGTGGCAGAGTCACTGTCCTGCCTTCTCCACACCCCAAGCGATTGCCACCTCACCCTTCCAAGAGGCCCGTTAAGACACTGTCCTTTAGGAAAAGGTGCAAGTGGTAACACCTGCTCAGGGGCTGAGCTATTGTCACAGTAGGGATAAATCCTGATGTAAATTTTTGAAAGAGCCTGGCAGCTCCTCTCACAAAGCTAAGCAGCTGTGCCAGCTTTTGTTGTGTGCCAGTCATTGTAAATCCTGCTCTCCCCCTCGTAAGACAGGAGGAAAATAAATATGGTGCTTGTATCAACTCATTACTGAGCCCGTTAAGTTGCTGTAACTAACTCATTACCATAGGCTCCTTCTCTTGTCAGCTTTTCACTCAGGCATAAAATGCTGCTGAGCTTCCTGCAAGCGGTTTGGGTTTGGTTTTTTTTGGCCAAGCCCTGTGTCTGCTTCTCCCTTTGTTGGCTGATCCTGGCCTGCCTTTCCTCCTTTGTCCCTCACACCTCCTCCTTTCCTTCCTGCCAAAGGGCCGAGTTTATCATCCCTGCGCTGCAACTCACACAGCCTTTGCCCAAGCACAACTCTGCCCAGGTTAGGAACTATTGCACAGTCCTGCTCCCTCCCACACCAGACTCCTACCACCCCAGTTAAAATAACCACAGTTCTACACCTCTTGCCTATTTATACAATAAGCACTAAGGTTACACTTTATTTACAACTTTTGAAAAATGTACAGTTTCTTACATGGGTTACTTGTGCAAAGTTAAACTTCTCAACTAACAGACCAATGTGCACACAAAAGACACTGGAACAGTGGACAACACAATTGTAGGTTTCATCCCACACTGCTGCTTAAGGTACTGTATCCAAATGTACAAACTTAGCCGTACAAAAAAAGTGAGTCTGGACTTACAAATGTTTTTTTTTTTTTCAGAGTTGAAAAAATACTTTCATAAAACTGAAGGGAAACTAACTCAAGCATGCAGCAGTAGCTCACACAAACCACAGAGTAATCTACAAAGAGCAGAAACTGCAGAGACTCAAGTGCCTACCCTGTACTTTATTCAAATTTTCCACAAGGCAAAGTTGGATCCCCAAGAACTTATCTTTCTCAGCTAAAGATAAGGGGCAGGAAGGAGACACTGAAGGAGAGTCATTCCACTGCTGGAACACTTCAGGTTCTACCTCTTCCTTGATGTGGAAGGTCTTTGCTCAGAGTACCACAGCTCTACCTGGTTTTGTCCAGTAATGCCTCAGTGACAGGACTATAGAAACTTACTGAAGCAGTCTCTGTAGGCATGTCCTTTAAAATAAAATAAAAAAAAGGGGTTGTTTCTCACCCTAAGCAAAGGTAAAGTACCACAACTGTAGTGATTTATGTATATCTGTACATAAATCTTGCATGTGAAGTGCAGAAGTAACTAGCATTCCACAGTCTTACTAAGTATTTGAATTGGAATCAATTTAAGAGTTGGGATTTTTTTTTTTTTCTTCAATGAGTAAGGAGTTGATAAACCAATACAAAAGGGAAACAAGAGGGTATTTCTTCACTCAGTACTTACAAATGCAGTGGGGTCTAAACCAATAGTAGAGGTAAATGACCAGCCTGGACAGATCAGCACTTTAGTTAATATCAGTTAAAAAAATGTGTATGTATATAAACATCCCTTTTATCAAGCTACACATAAGCATCACTGTGTATAACACAATTACAATTAAAAGCTTAGTGTACACTACAGAAATGCACAATACTGCCCTAAGACTGGAGAAGGACCACAGAAAATGAATTCAGCATCAGTAACTCTTTTGCAAGTAACCCAAGTACAGAACATTTGACTTCAAAGTGGGTGCTTTCTGATGTCCGAGGAGAAGAAGCTTCAGCAAGGGAGGGTGGCAACAGCACAACAGCTATTCTGCTTTCAAAGTAAATGCTAGGAGGAAAAAGATGACTCAGACACTTTATTTTCCTCATCAGAGTGTTCATTTGCATCGTCCTGGGTCAACAGTCACGCCAGCTCTGTTCTACTATTGCAGAAACCCGTTTTTCGTATTCCCGCTTATTCTCTTGGTATAGCTGAGCTGCCTGGCTGTTTGCTGGACTGTTAGGGTTTGGCTCATCCAATAGAGACTGTGCAAAGAGAAAAAGGTTCTTAGGCACTTGAAAGTAAGCACACTTTTCCAACATGTTCCTTCACCTATCCACAGTAGTAAGAACGCAGAAGTTAATCTAGATACAGGTACGGTCCATGGCATTAGGCCAGCTGGAAGTTATTGGAAGCTTTCGCTATCGGTCTGGCTCTTAGCAGGGCAGGTGGCTGTTTAATTGGCCCAAGCAGGGCCCTTCAGGGACCACCGGCTCTCACTGGCTAGTCAGTTTACATCCCGGATGTATTCATACTGTAGCTAATATCAACGTATAGCTGCTATACTGGCTATTGGGAGTGGAAAAAAAAAACAAAACGTGTTTCCTGAGCTGTTTTTGTCAAAGTATCCTAATTTCATTCTGCCTTTTCATGCAGAGTTCTCTTTACCTGTATGGATGTTAAGATGGAGGAGACATCGTAAGTAGGACTCCAACGATTCTGAAGAATATCCAGACATATACTACCATCTGCATAGACTAGAAAAGGTTCAAGAAGAATGGCTTAAAACAGAACTTGTACAGCGACTCAGATTTTTTTTTCCTAGTATTGCCTGATCCCGAAAAACCGACACACTGACAAACACTACAAAAGTCAGTAGCATCCGACAGACTTAAATCCAGCACACAAGCCTGCAGGTAGGACGAGGTGAAGCTTGTCACCAGCAGCTGCCTGAGGTATTTGAACTCAACGCCTGCTTATTCGTCAACATCAAGCTTCTCTGCAACGTTCCAACTACCACTATGGAAAATCATGAATAGATTTTAAGGCAAAAAAATTTACCCACGCGTGAACCAAATAAAGGACACAAGCACAAAGCTGTTTACACATAAGGTCTCCCCAGAAACTATCTGTACCGGTCCACGTCTAGTCACCTCTCTTATGGCAGCTTTAGAAGAACCTTCCCTCAATGCACTTTACCCACGCGTGTTTCTCGCTGCATTTGAAAGTTTCCAGTGTTTCTTCACAAAGCTAATGTTTGTTTGGAGGCAAGGAATACATCTCCAACCTTTAATTACCAAGGAAGGGGATTAGTTAAACAATCTTACTATCACTGGCCATAGTTGGAAACTAGCACTGTATTTCAAGGCGTATCATTCTTACAGGCATTTTTGGAAAGAGAAGTGATAAAAGACAACTGCATTCAGCAGTGTCACCACGCTGCTGATGCAATACGTATAGACAAAAGCCCAAGGCGCTGCTATTTAAGTACAAAATACTCCTCTGTAAGGTTTAACACCAAGCAGCTGAGAGAGCAGAACATCTCGTCAACACTGTGCTGTACCACTGAAAGGCAGGAGGCTCCCTTTATTGCCCCCTGCGTTTCAGGCCTGAGCACTGCGCGCGTACTCATCCTTACCAAAACTACATAGAACCACACTGAAATTTTTGTAGCTTATTAGATAGTGGAAACTTTTATAATAAATTGACCATTTCCTACACCACTATAGCAAGCCATAACTAAAATAAAACAAAACAAAACCCGCCAAACAAAATAAGCATTGTATAAGTACTTACCATTTGGATGAAACATTTTAGAGACAAATCTAACAGTAGGTGGCTTATTAGGATATTCTTCTGTGAATTCTATTGTCAGTTTGAAAGTTCCTGGAGTTGAAAGAGAGATAAGTAACCCTTATTCAGAATGAATTTACACAAGCAGCATCCCTCCAGAAGCACAAACCGATACTCTTGTGCTCATGCAAGCATGTTGGATATGGAATACAGATTGCTCAGTCCTACAATGATTCTTCTACAGTCTTTGGAGTTAATGATTAACTCTGAAGTTCTGGACAGTACTGGTATGAGAGTATCTCCTGTGACTTCTATTGTCAAAACCACCACCCCAGTCAAAAGGGTTGTGTAAGGAAATAAATCTGCCCCTGAGGTTTTCTTCCACAAAGCCTAATCCCAGTGCACTGTAAAAACAACACAAGTGGGTGTATAACCATCTGTGTAACAAGCCATGATTTAGCAAGCCCTAGAGACCGGAATATGCTGTCACGACAAGGACCTTCTTATTTATTTCCTGTTTACATTTCAAGAAAATACATTTTTATCAACAATTGTAACGTAATCAGGTCTTATTGTAGAAAAGTAGTACTGAAAGCAGCATCCAAATCAGACACTTTAAAAATCGAATCATTTAACTAGTCTTCCTTCAAGAAAGGCTGATTAAGCAGAAACAGAAACCTGTGTAGTTAAGTCCCAATCCAATCATTTTAACAGCCTGCACCAACGTAAGTTATTTTAGCCCTTCTCCTCAGGCTATGACAATCTGAGAAGTAGTCTGTCAACAAAACTGCATAAATACAAGTCCAAGGGACTAGGCACTGTTAGCGATTCAGATCAGTAATAAGGAACTCTACATACTCCCCTTCCAAACATACAAGCTTCTCTACCGGGCTACTGCCGCAGACCAACCTATCTGGGAGGCAGTTTATCAAGTTCCTGGGTATGCCCAGAGAGAAATATCTGAAGCACCTTCATATAAATATACACCTCTCCTGTAAAAGGAATGCTCCTTACAGTAAGAGCTCTAACAAGCTGCCAGGGCAGATGCATTATCTGCTTTGAAAAGGCATTCTTACATATCAGTGACAGGTTTCCCCACCACCACCACTCAGTGCCCAAATTAAAAAACTCAGGTACTCAGATATAAAGCTCATCCTTGCTTCCCACTGTGAGGGAGTTTTCCAGCACTAACATAATTCATGTATTCCTTCGTTTGGCTGGCAAACGTGTCAACAACTGGTAGCCAGAGAACAGATTTTTCAACCCCTTTTCCTTTTTTTTCAGATCAGCAAGGACCTGGAGTATTTCCCTGGGGACTCCTTCCTTTAAAAGGAGATAAACTATAATATTGAGTTGCAAGAAATGAAGGTCATTGCTTTGACATTTCAGTTTGCATGTGAAGACGGAGTACAGATCCTTCAGAGCCTTCCGTACAGCAGTAGGGAGTCTCGACATCCTAAAAATAAGTTTTTGCACAATTGTTTTTTATTAGCAGCCTAACAATGTACGAACAGAGAGCCAACAGTATGCTATCTTACTGTAAAACAAAAGAACAACAGTAGTATAGTTAAGATTGTTCAAATTAACGTAAGTCTGCAGTGGGGCTTTCAAGCTGTACTCCAGCTAATCCAGAGGCAAAGAGCCAGACCTGAGATCAGTTTGAAAGCCAGCACTGGGAAGTCGGTAACAACTTCTACCAGCTGCAAACATCAGCTCAGGACTACCTCTCCTTCCCTAGACAGTCACAATCCCAAGCAATATTGGCCCTTTAGCAGTGAACACTTAGCGATTTGATTCTAAACGTTAGAGATTCCTAGCTCACTCTGCCCCAGTTCTGGTTCTCAGTAGCCTCCTTATGAGGTAGGAAAGCAGGCGCTTTCTTCTGTGGAAGAGTGACTAAGCAAGCAGTAGGCTGAAAACTGAGCACAAACCATCAAATAGTAGAGTTCAAGAAGCCTACTTGAGAAAATGAATGCTATTCTAGAACATTGACAGAAGTGGGAGCAGAGAGGACAGATAAGATGCCCAAAAAGCAGTAACAAGGGCAGTTTGGTCTTAGAATCCATTTAAAAATACTGAAAGGGAAGTTAACTGTCCCACCACGGACAGGACGGCATTTCTTTTAACACAAATCTGAGTGAGACAGCTTCCAGCTGGAGTATCTACCTACTCAGATTTCCAAGTCAAGACCCAGAGTGGCAGTGGCTCTTTGGAAGAGCTCCACCATACGCAACAGCTCGTTGCTGAGATTTATTAAAGGACAAATCCTGAGATTCGATGAACCAAAATCCAAGGGTCAGTCACACTGAAAGCCCACACAAGTGAAACAGGTATCATGACGCACGCTGTTGGAGATGACACCTTCAGCGTCCAGTCTCTTCTGTCACTAATTTTAAAGCTTTCAACTGGTATTCCTTGCAACTTGCCCCTAGACAGCCAATTTTAAACCACGAATTATCATATCTGCTGTCATTATTGATATAAGCATCATCACTGATCTTAGGAGAACAGTCTCTTTTCTCTCTGGTACTTACTTACCTTGTTGATCTGTTTCTCCTACCTCAGAATGTTAGACCCTCAAGTGGCTAATGGAGAGGCTTCTCCAAGACCCGTACACTGGCCCGAGTAACCCCCACCCAGAGCAGCACCCATGTCCCTGCTGGGCCCTTCTCTGTGCAAGGAGTAAGGGCAGCCCCCTCTGTTCCTCTCCCCATAAAGCAAGGACGATCTCTTCCTTGCAAAGGTGGAGAAGCAAAGACTATCCTCATCCTNCAGCCCCCTCTGTTCCTCTCCCCACAAAGCAAGGACGATCTCTTCCTCTCCTGCATGAGGATACAGAATCCATATTCCATAACCAAGGAACAAACCATACAGAAGGCAAGTGCTTTCTCTGTTCAAGCTGCCTGCACGATGCCAGCAAGGCAGGATACTACAATAGCTGTGTTATTTAACTCTCTCCAAGCCAGGAATCCCACACTAACCACATCATCATCATCCAGTTTCAGAAGGACTGGGAGAGACTGGGTTTCCATCACTGTGACAGCACTACCACTTTAGATGCCACACACATATAGATTCTTAGAAATACAGTGAAGGGCAGGATAAATATCCCTGGGGTCCTACTGCAGACACCTGCAATTGAATCCTCTTAAACCAGAAGATGGAAGTTATGCTGCTGATCTAAATTAGTAGTTGCTCCTAGGCCGAGGCAGCCTGTGCACCAAGTTGTGAAAACACCCTCTGAAGTCTGGGGGCGGGGGGGGAGGGAGGGTCGTTAGCTGCATTATGCTGCACAGCAAGTAAACAAACGTGTTTGAACTTAAGGTTTTCAGTTCAAATGAAGCTAAGAAATCTCCGAAGCTGACACTGGAGAAGGGCCTCACCAGAACGAGGCTAAAGAACAGTAATTCTCATGATGTTGAAATTATTACACCTCTAGTTCAACAACAACAACAAAAAAAAATAATCACAGGCTACTTTCAGAAGAACTAAGGTATCTGAAGTCTTATGGTATCACCAGGAAGTGACGGAGCCTCAAAACGAAAATGCAAAGCGACTTCTGAAGAACACCACAACGGCTTCATAAGAAGGATTTCAGAACTCCAGCGTACCTTTGACTCACATGGGTCTGCACAGTTACAAAACAAGCACAACTAACAGCTCAATACTGTTAAATAAAAATTCCCTTAATTTTACCTACATTAACCTAAACTGCATCTGAACTCTGCTACTCTACTCACTTAATGGAAAAAGCACAGCTGAGGCACCTATACACCCGTATCTCTAGGCACCACTTAGTATTTTCTTATCTAGCACAATGTAAGATATGTCCCAGAGAAAAGGAGATAAGCATATCCTGCAACACAAGACGTATCTGTTTTCCTGAGTGCGTACTGTGAAAACACACACTTTGCTATGAAAGGAGCAATCCATCACACACCGAGATTATATTATTATATCAACCAAAGCAGTAGGACAGCAGTAGCAAACTCAAGCATCTGTTTGAACTTCAAACTGCTGCGAGTGCAACATGTCCTAAGTGAGATAAAGACACAATGCTGCCAGAGTGGAAAGCACAGACAAAATCAATATGTCAGGGCTCTCAAAAAGCAGTCTCCAACCTTCTGCAACTAAATGGAAATATATGGGGGGGGCGGGGGGGAACAACCCTTCTAGCATCTGTTAACCCCACACTAAACTGGAAGAGCCTGAACATGGAAGCAACCTGCATTTTAGCATACTGCAAGGAGACAGCTTTGCGCTCCAAAGAGTGAATCACTGTGTTAGTGGCAGTGCACCAAGAACCTAAGCAGCTCTAGCAACTCTCACAGAAGTTTAAGGGAGCCCTTTATTTAGTCTACCTGTTCTATTACGTGATGTTATGGAATGCTCAAGTTCTAAACATTAGTCTTCTGAAGCAAGTACTATAGCAAGTTTCTTAACTGATCAAATACATTAAAAAAAACCAAACTGGAGTCTCTGGAGTTTTCTCAGGCCTGAAATACTTAACATCTTCAAAATATTCACAGAAAAAAAAAAGTCTGCAATTTACAGGCATACCCAGAGGTGCTACCTCCAAGGATAAACAGAGACAAAGGAGTTAGCCAAGAACAACATAAGAGTTAAGGAATTTTTCCTATGCTTTTGTCATGAGTCATGGAGATCTAGGATTAATTATAGCCTGCACTGAAAGTATTTTTTAAAAAAAAAAAAAAAAAAAGAAAGCATCACTGATTTCAGTTAGACAGTATTTCATGTCTAACAAGTTTTCACAATGATGCTGAAGTATTCATACAGCATCAGTAAAGCTATATGGCAATAAGGTCAGACAGAAACTACTACGACACAGGTATGTTACAAGGACCTATTTAGTCAGCTTTTAAACTTAGAAACTCCTTTTAATCTTTAACCCTGAATGATACTGACTGTAGCAGAGTGAAGTAGATGCCAAGGGAAAAAAAAAACAAACCCAAACAAAACTGTTCTGAACTTCCTCAAACATTTAACCCATTTCCTACTTCAGCTGACTCACGTCGGGACTTCACAAAGCACTTCCATCATCAGAAAAAACAGAACTCAAAACAAGTGACAACGGTTCTACACCAGGTTTTTGACAGTTCTCCAAATATCAGTGTCCCTAAAAACATGACCCAGGGTTCAACAGAAAAGCTTGGAGATCCTGAAAATGGTATGTTAAATTAGGCTTCGGATAGTCAGATTTAATGATTATAAGCAAGCCCCTAAAGCCAATTTGTATGTTTCTGTAAATCAACACAGCAATCTAAATCTACAACACTTGGTTGGAAGAGGAAGAAAAAAAAAATTAAAAATTATTTACCTAAGTCCTGGATGCAGCCCACAGATGCNGCGCGGCCAGCGGCCGCCCCTGCGCAGTCCGCGTAACCCAGGCAGGTAGCTACACGCTCCTGCGCAAACAGCGTAACCCGCAGGCAGAGAGCGAGGACCGGCCCTACGCAATCAGCGGAGCGCGCCCTACCCCGCCGCCATGTTGTGCTGCCCCCCTCCTCCCCCGGTGGAGCCGGGCCCTTCGTCCTCCCGCCCGTCCTCCCCTTTCCCCTCAGCCGGCGNGAAAAGCTTGGAGATCCTGAAAATGGTATGTTAAATTAGGCTTCGGATAGTCAGATTTAATGATTATAAGCAAGCCCCTAAAGCCAATTTGTATGTTTCTGTAAATCAACACAGCAATCTAAATCTACAACACTTGGTTGGAAGAGGAAGAAAAAAAAAATTAAAAATTATTTACCTAAGTCCTGGATGCAGCCCACAGATGCACGCTCAGGTGAATACACACCCGTGTCCCTTCTCCACCCCCAGGCCCACACCTGTTGCAGAGCCCACCACAGTGACACACCAAGGCTGTGTCAAGCTGCAGCAGTTTACCTCAAGAAAGCCAAAGACCGGGCCCGCACACAGCCGCACTTACCGTCCTCGAAAGGCGTCCCCTCGGGCCTAGAGGAGAGAAGAAGCAGAGCACGGCGTTACCCTCGGGCAGCCCAGCCCCGACCCTCCTCCCAAGGCGGCAGAGCGGCAGCAGCCCCCGCGACCTGCCGCCCCCGGCCCCCCGCCACCGCCCT
>VXBL01001978.1:305402-315584 GCA_013400195.1 Aramus guarauna | reverse complement strand
TTTTTTTTTTTTTTTTTTTTTTGAAGTATTTCTTTACCGAGTAATGGCGCCAACCTGGATTCTGCAACCCTACATAAATCACTGCCAGTTGTGGCTAAGCTGTAATGTTAACCAACCAATTTAAAACCATTACTGACATAGAAACATGTATTTAGAGATTTTGTGCCAACTATGAAACCACACAGTTTTTCAATCATGTGAACAGGATACTCTATATGGAATGCTAAATACTAAAAGCCACATTGGTTTTTGGGGTTACCTTTCTTGATTGCTCAGTTTGGCATAGAGGGCTTTTACCAACACTGGACATTTCAGCAAATGGTCTGTAACAATCAAGAACCTAAAGGAAAAAACAAAAACACAACAATGTTACTGGTGCTACAAAAACAGCATCTACATTTACTCCAAATGTTGCTGGTTTTTACTTGTAGATGACCGTGCGACACGCTTCTGGTCCTATTTGCTGATAGATACTAACTGGTAAAATCGCGCATTGTTCTGTCGTATTTTTCCTAATACAACAATGGCCATTTCGCATCAATTCAGCACACTTTTATTCGAATGCTTGAAGGAAAGCTGGTTAGAGTCTTTTGCCAGTTATACAAAAGGCACACCACAATTCAAATAACAAAACACTCATCCAATTGTTTATGCATTTCAGCAAAAAGCCAAAAGTTCAAGCTTGAAAACTATTATGCTATTCATCACAACACTTTTTAAGCCCACCAGCCAAAAAAGTGCCTGAATAATTTCTCTTTGAAACAAAATTCTAACAAAGCATCAACGCAAACGGAAACTTCTTTGTCAGATGCAAGGCAGCAAAATACTGTTCTCAGCTTACAAAACATACCCTCCTTGCGTAATAGGAACCTAAGCTGACAACCAAACCTAACTCCTTGCTTTACAAGGCAGGTAGGTATGGTCACTCCACCCTTGTGCTAATGCCAGTATTTACACTGATCACTTTCCCGAGCACCATTCACAGCAGCCAATAGCAGATGCTAGTCATCTAATTTCAACCCAAATGTGTACTCTCAGCATTATTAAGAAAAAACAAAGTACGTAAGAAAATTTTTCTCCTCAAATTACTTTCCGAGGAGTACTGATAGCTTTATATATGCTGCATAGGTATACCCATGCTAAACTATGCATTGTTAAAGCAGAGTGTCTATCTACTAAATATAAAATAATTACAAGTCAAATCTCAGGGCATCCTCTGAGCTGATGAAGCTACTGAGAAAGAAGAGCTAAAATAATATGAAAACCAAGCGATTTCAATATTTCCCCCACCTCCTCCCTACTATTCACTTTGCTGACAGCCTTTTATTTTCTGTATCCATAATCCACTACACAGCTAACAGGAAGATCACATAGAAGCCTTCCAGCTGCAACAAAGTATTTTTTGGACAAATATTCAATGACAATTGGAGAAATAGGAGAAAAAGAGGTCCAAAAGATCAATAGCTATTATATTTCTAATGGTAACTGTGGACTTAGCCAGCAACTGGTTCAGTTACTGTAAACTAGACAATTTTAAGAGGGGGAGGGAGAAGAAAAGCTATTTTGTGCTGTGCTTTTTTTACTGATATTTGTACACATATTGAAGGAAAAAAAAAATAGTACAGGCATAGGGAATCATCAACTTAAAACCAGCATTCTGAGCAGTGTAGCACTGATTCAAGAGTTTCTCAACACAAATCTGAACCTACAAACTTCTCCAAAGTCAACAGCCCAAATGTATTCCAACTGAGCAGCACAGACTCAGCCGTAACAACTGAATCAAGCCATCAGCAGGGCAGTCAAGGGGAACACTTCCACAGTTCCTGAACCAACAATTCACAGCATACAAGCTATCCACAGTTAAACCTTCAGAATGGTAACAGCTGACTTCATTTTTTAAGGATTTGAGCAGAAGCAAAGGTTTTTATCTGGAGCTGCAAAAGAAAAAAAAAGCATAATAATCAGAGCTGTGCAGAACACAATACTTGGCCTCATAGCATACAAATTTCAGCTGACTGAATTACGGTAAGAGAAGATTGAAGGAGACAATCTGAAGCCTGATTTTTCAATTTTGCAGTTGGGACTATGAATTTAAATCTTAATTTTCATGATTAACATTACTTTGAGGTAATCTTGACTATTTGCTTCGTACTTAAAAAGCAATCAATAATTATCGCATAAAGATCTAACACTACTAGGTGCACGTTAGTGATTACTATTGCAAAATGGAAGATCTATATTTTAGTCGTTACTTGGGCCTACACTTGTGTTTATTCACACATATCTTTCACGTTCTGTAGACTAGACCTCTACTGCTTGAGGAGCCTGCACTATTTCAGAATAAAGTTTCTGCTTATAAAAGAGTAGACCTCTGTATATGCTTCTTACCCTTTTAACTTCATGACATGATGTAACACTTCAGAAATTTCTGCTTCTGTATTTAAGTTTCTCTTTTACCTTATCCACTTCCTGCATTACTGTATCATAAAGAATAGAGCACTAGCATATTCTACAGGATCATCACCAAGAGATAACAGAAGAATTAGTAGTGGAATAAAGCACTTTCAGCTCTTGCTACCATGCCCAGAAATGTTGGTGGTAGTTAAGCAAGGAAGCAGTAAATTAAATTTAACATATTTAGTCCTCAGCTCTCCTGTTTTTCATTTGGGGCAGGGGAGTAGAAGAAAAGTAAGACTATCCACAAGTCTGAAATAAAAAAAGACATTCAGTTTTGGGTTACTGACTGAATATGGCATTTCAGATGCACACAAAAGGCTTCGGTAGGAGATTTAAACTCTCTTTGGGGTCCAACAGCAGAACCACTGGGATAAACTGAGGACCACTGTAATTTAGTGAAGGAAATGGTGAAAATTAGAGTTGTTATGCAAGCGTAACACAGTAACAAATGAACAGTGTTAAATATGCCAATTCTCTTGACTTTTTAAAAATTGTTTGGCTAAAATCCTAAAAAAAATAAAAATCAAGTGCTTACACAGTAGATAAATACAGGAGATGTTCAGTTCAAAGACTTTACAATAGCACAAGGGCTGCATTGTACCAAATCGAACTTGAGAAGCAGCCAAGATGAAATGGTATAAGCTACATTTGCGCTCAGTATATTCCAAATGACCACTAAGCTTGCTCCAATCAAAGCTGGGTGTAAGCAATCAACTTTATCATCAAATGTCATGCTCCATATTAAGTTGATTTGATCCCATTAACAAGTTTAGAGAACAGTGTGCTCGGTCTCAGAAAATGAGGAAAGAAAGCCCCACAAATGTTTCAGAAGACAGAAAAAGACATGGCAATTCTCTATTTCATCAGCAAACTTCTCTTCTGATCTCAAAACCAAAAGCATTTTTCATCATTCTGCAATAATGCCACTCTATCCAAAATATTTAGTAAGATGAAATAGCTATTTTTATTGCAGTTTAACAAAGATAACAAATCATCTAAATTTTGAAGAATAAAGAGAAGAAAATTTAGACAGCTAACCTTTCAAAGCCATATCACCAGCCTTTCTAGACACTAAAAAAGCAATATGCCTCATGAGGATTTGTTTGGGACCAGAACATATTTTAGAAGCAGAAGTATTTTTGTCCTTGCACAAGAATATAAGCACCTTATCAAAACTATTTAAAAAACAATTACAAGTATAAAGCTATTTAATAACAAATGGAACATATGTGCTGTCAAAGATCCCTAGAAACTAGACAATTCATCCCAAACACCAGCACTTCTCACTCAAAAGAAGAATAAGGAAGCACATTTCCATATTTAAGGCTCAACTGCGAACATCAAGCAGCCCAATACTCCTCTCAAGCTGAATCAAGCACAACAGTGAATATGCTTCCATCTTCAAAAGGCACTACCCATAGTGAATGCATCCTCCTTACAGACCATGATACTGTCCACCAAGTCAACTCACAGGTCTGGAAGATTGAGTTCAGATTATCTACAATATTTCTCTGATTCAGAAGACACTCCCATTCCATTTGATAGCTACATCTGAAAGGCACTAAAGAGAGATTTATTTTTACTTATGTGCAAAGTTGAAATAATTTTTTTCTGAAGAACTACCAAGAAAAAACTGGAAGATGATTGGGAAGACAATTACTTCCTGCTCCCCCTTCTCCACAAAATATACAAGAAGAAAGAGGTGACAAGATAAATAAATGTGCGAGGCTGGGCTTTGAAAGATTGAGGAAAGCTGTGCCAATACACTGCTACTGCAAATAGAAAGTAGAAGCTACTCAGATCTCTACAATTAAGGAAACTTTTCCAATTGTCAGTACTATTTAAAACCACAGTTGAACTTGGAACCTGCAACATAACTCCAGCTTTCCTGGAATTAAAAATAAGAAATACTTTCTGGAGAGCAGAAGGGGGTGGGGGACACCCTAAACTGTCAGAGAAGAGACACAGTTGCCAGCCCAAAATGAAAAAAAAAAAAAAAAAAAAAAAAAGAAAAAAAAAAGGTAACATTTTCTGGTTTCTTCACCACATGGATACCAATTAAGCAACAAGCACTCTACTGAGGAGTTCCATCTTTGCCTTTAAATTTGTACCCATGGGCGAGACTCCTTGCCACAGGAGCACTAGTTTCTGTCCACACTTCTTTCCATAAGTCAGGACAAAATAACCAAAGGCAAAAAATGGGGAGAGGGAGCCCCACATCCTAAACTTTACAGTCATCATTGAGCTGTGGTTTCAAAAAAGTGGATGTTCAGAAAATCTTACTTCCAATGCCAAACAGCTGACCACACTCTTAATATCGTTCTTCTGGAAGCCAAAAGGCGTATTATGCCTCTTATTTTAAAATGGAGGATTTTTGTTCCTTGCTCTTCAGGAATCAAAAATACAACCTGTTTTTTCTTTCCATAGTAGCTACATTGCCCCATGCACACTCTTGGAAAAACTGATGACACAAGCTATACTCTCATCTCTAATGGAACCACCAAAGTATTTCTAAAGTAAACAGCTTTTAGAATACACATTGGTCTCGGTTAGGATAAATTATAACGTAATTTTGTACTACTTTTTCCTAATTATTTTACAAAACACATATGTTTGCAGGTTCAATATTTGAAAATAGATCTCATGTGGCATTCTGTGCTGGTTTCTCTTCTAAACACAGTAGCTTCTAAACTGTGTGACACACTTTTCTGCTGTTGATTAATACAAACCCAAAAGGGAGTGGATGTGGATGTGTGGGGAAACACAGAGAAATGACTTTTTGAAGGCTCCACAACTTTTCAGGGCCTAAGGCATAGCTCTCTGCATGTTTTAAGAAAAAGCTGTTACAAAAAAAAAAAAAAAGGCAGTACTTGGCAAGTCTTTTCATCATACCGCACATATGACAGGAGATACTGCTTGTGCTTTCTTCTTCCTTTGAAACTGCAAGGGAGTTTGTTACAAAGGACTCTTCAGACTTTGGTAGTAGTCACACAGAAACAGAGCAAGTAGGAAATACACTTCAGTTACTGAACAGTGTATTCTGGCTTTGTTTCCTAAAGGAAGGATCTCTGTCCAATTCCCAGATAGCATCCTTTGGTACGCAGCAGCTGTTGAAAGAAAGCAGCACTGGAAAAAGAGTATCAGCTTATGGAGTAAGTATATTTTCTTACATGTTTAAGGTGTGTTCAATTTAATATGTCAACACTTCAAAAGAATTACATCAGCATACCACTACGGAGGTATACTGGAAAGATGGAAAATACACAGAAAATAAATTGTCATCTCACAAGGGCATGAAAACCATGCTCATCCCTTTGAATAGAAACAGAAGAAGAGGCAGAGGAAGCAAAACCAAAAGATGCATTAATGCAGAAAGACCAATCACAGTTTAAGAGACAGATCTTCTGCTGTTAAGGAACAGATAAAAAGGAATTAAGAAACACTAAAAGAAAAAAAAATCACAAGAGGGTAGAAGCAACAGAACTGAAGTTGAGAGGTTTAAAAACTTTCCATGTGCAAGGAAGTATTTTAGAGGGAATGCTAATCCCACAACTATGATCATGAGCAGAGCAAGCTGGAAGCAATAATCATAACCAACCCCTGAAAGGGGGAGCCTGCATTAAAGGACAAGGTCTCAGGACAAGGTAGGACAGGAACCCATACACCAGGCTGTAGCAGCATGGAAGTTTTTCACCAAAGTTACAGGGTATTAATTCTTAAGCTAATACTCTAGATAGTAGCTGCATGTTGCAAAGAAGACTATGTTTTCTAGAAGACAACTGCACAGCAAAGAACCGTCAAGGAGATAGGATCATTTAATTAGTGTATGCCATAAATCAAACCAAAGAAAGGAAACTAACTTGTTTCTGCAGAGCCAGTGTCTTTGCAAAGACATATGCTTTGAAGTATATTCTGTAGCATCATACTCCTTGAAACTTTCTGAGAGCAGTAAGCTCTGGGCACTCTTTGCAAACCCAACTACAGATCCAAACATTCAGGACAAGACAGGTAAGTTGCAACGGCTTTCCATCCTGAAAACTTCCAGTTTCTTCTTGCCCTAAGATTTTAGCCAAAAGCTACAAAACAAAGGGGTATACAGCCAGTCAGACAATGTTTTGTTGGAGATACACAATCTGCCTCCTCAGATCACTGCTCTTGGGAGTTCAACCAGCAGCAGCAACCTCAGAAGAGCTCCTAGTATTCAAAATTACACGATTGCTAGCCTGAAACAAGTTCAGGAGCTGCGTTGACTAGAGTTTAGAGGCAGTTTAAAAATACATTGTCTAGTATATGTTAATTAATACTATTTTAAAATGCCACTCAGCATCTAGCATTAAAGATGGCAAAGGTAGCAACATTAAAAAAATCTTAGAGCTGTTTGGAGGATCAAGCTTCTAGAAGAGAAAGAAAAGAAGGTATCAGTTCTTAAATCAAGGGAATATTTATCAAATGTGTGAATTACATTCTGCAGCTTCACAGATTTCAGAGACAGAAGCATTTCTGATGCTTACAAGTAATCACAAGCTTAATGAAATGAGTCTTCAGACCATCTGGTCTAGATAAACAGGTATGATCATACAAGGACTGAATACAAAATTTGACCAGGGCATTCCTTATAAAATGGACTTCCTTCTTGAATTTATTAACTATTTCTTAGCTTACAGCATGCCACAGAAAATACATCATAGAAAGTGTATCACTCATGAAGACACACTTAGGTGTGCACCACAGCACTGTAACCTCCCTTTCTTCCAAGTTCTGAGGCAAGTTCTAATTTTTGTTACACTGTCACTCTACAAACACATTTTAAAAAAACGCATCAGTGCTTATAGTCTCCAAATCTCATTATGCTGACCTGCAAAATAGCTCTCCTCTGCTTCAAAAACTGCTTAGAAAGTGGATGGCTTGGCTTTCCATCACTGATTAGATTCAGAAGTTGCTAAACTGAGGCTGTATCTCCCACAACTGACCCCTCTCAGGAAGCATAGCCAACACTTCAGCCATTCCCTGTTCCCCGACAGGAGATCCTTGTCTTCTGTTGAGCATCTCATGATTCAAGTAGTAGGCAAATTGACAGGAACATTCCAGAAAGCTAGGTCCTGCTTTTAAAGATGCTTCCTCTGCTCTCTTTAACTGGGAAAGGGGTTTATGGCAAACAGAAGAGGAATTGCAAAAGGTCCACTATGCACAGCTGCTTCTAAAAAAAGAGCTCTGAGAAACTGCTCAGAATAATCTCAGATTTCCTCTGACAAAGCCTTCTCCCTACAAAACTGCTGTGAGACTGGAGGGAGAAGCCAAAGGCATCATACTTGGAAACAAGTTCCTCCTGAACCTTCCCTAAGGACTTTTTCAGCTTGGAGATGGAAAACTGGACTCTAAATATGAATGTGGGATCATGATCAGTGGAGGAATTGCCACTTAAACAAAAATAAAAGATTTTAAAGATGGGTGAAGATGATGGGTAAAGAGTAGAAATCCCAACATGTGCTAGCTGAATGGAGTACTGAGGACCCCATGGGAGAGACTACAGTTCAGCCAATGGCCTTAAATCCAAATATTTGTCCTGGATGTCCTCTCTCTATCCTAACAGTTCATGGCACCAACTGGAAAAATAAATTGAGCATCCTAAGTGTTTATTTGTGGAATTCATTGGACGCTAACTTAGAGAAACATTAAGTCATAAATATCAGTGCAAAAGGAATAAAATTGTGAATAAAAGTTTTGCCTATAACCAAAACACGCCTGGTTATTCAAAGATTTTCAATATCTAAAAGCAGCATTTGACAGCAACAAAGTCCAGCCAAGATGAATAAACACTTGTGGCATTCACTTTTTATTCGGTGTAATATGAAACCGGATGCTCCAGCTGAGAGGCAAGAAGGTAGGCAGGAATTAAGTAATATTTTTAACTTTACAAGTAAGAACATCTTCATTTCAGTCATTTGTAAGTCCAGCAGTGACCATCACCTCCTGGAAGAAGAATAGTTTGTATTTCGGCTCAGCCATATAACGCCGTAACAGCCGCTTAAAAATGGTTGCTGTGTACTTTGTTAGCTGGGGCACGAAGGACCCAGATCTTTAGAATAGAGTACTGGCTCTGCTGCAAATACTGCGGCTATGTAAATTCATTTAAGCAATCCTAGTGGTATGTACTTCAGTGAGAGCTGAAGTACAGCTCCAAATTTTCAATGAACTGCTGACAAAATATTTTTTCTACAGTCCAGCCAGAGAGGCGTCCAAAGCTTACCTTCGACTTCATAAGAAAAGGGACAGAAATCTTTTAATGTACTTTTGCCTGACTATATCTCACACATACTCTTCCATATCAGAAAGTAACATAGTTACTCGATGAGGAAAAAAAGAAAGTGCTTTAGTAATGAACCAAGAATTAGTTCAAACCAGGAAGATTGTATGCAATGACAAAAATGGACACCGAAGCAAGAGCAGCAATACACCAGAGTCCAGACTCATTCTAAACATATGCTCAAAACAAAAATGGCTGTGTCTGTCTTTCACACACCTAACTGCAGAAAACTGCAATTCATTCAATATCCAAAGATGTTTTAGAAACAGAAGGCTCTAATGAAGCAATAGCACACAAAAAACTTCAAAAGCTGTCCTAAAGAGACAGCATCACGTCAGGAACAAAGGACAAAGCTTAGCTTTTCATTTATCATTGTCAAAACCCCCCAAAACTTTCTTATATCCAAGGCAAGAATCTTCAGCTTCCATCAGCCAAAGTAAATAACATAATTTCTACCAAAATAAGAAATCCTGTTTATTGTTCAGCTTTTCTGTTCACAATGCAGTACAGGTTAGGAAGCAATTTCTGGACACTGCCTGCTCTGTCTGATCAGAGGAACTGAGCAGGACTTTATGCTAGTAAATGCAGACTGGTGAAAAGTTCACAGGTTTCCTACAGAAAATAGATGCAGCGTGGCCGGCATTAGTAGAGCTTTCTCCTAAACTCAGAGAACCAGCAGGAAAAACTGCTTGAGTAGGCAGGACACAAGAACTGGCTAGCTTGCTTCCTGCTGCTCAGCAATAGGAAAAAGGAAAGCAAGCAAGCAACAGAAGGTATTATCACACATTAAACAACTGTATCCATCCACGTTTATCTCACAGTAGAAGGATTAGTGCTAATAAAAGAACAGGTTTTCAGACACAACTCAAGACTACCTTCAAAACAAACCAATTCTGTTTGGTTTTTTTCTAGAATATTAGAAAACTATTTGGACAGGGAGGTTCAGCTGTATGACTTCAGGTATAATACTCAAACTCTCTTAGAGTATGAGCTTTACAAATGGAAAAATGATAGAAAAATGCAAAGAAGAATCCAAGATACAAGCTGCAGGTACCTTCTGAAAATGTAGCCAGTCATTCATAGGATTAAGTGAATATCTAAACTAAGAAACTCAGAAGCTAAACAAAGAACTTGTTGCCTATAAAATACATGCTGTGTTAATACTGCCAATATAAAAAAACCCACTCTTCCAAACCCTTAACTACACAGAAATATACTATGCAGCAAAGGCTTACAAGATGCACACTCACCTATGGCTAACTGGAACAGCAGAGAAAAGGAAAAAAAAAGGAAAGAAAAAAAAGAAAAAAAAAGTAAAATCATGACCAAAACCAGAAAAAAATACTTTAAATCAGTGTTGCCTAAGGAATGGTACACACTAGGAGATTTCCACTGAAAATATGAAAAATAGGCCTCTTACA
>VXBL01001978.1:155847-305325 GCA_013400195.1 Aramus guarauna | reverse complement strand
TTTTAAAAGGTTGGTGTATCTCCCCCTCTACACCAAGGAGACCAAAGATACTGCATATACTGTAATATATAAAAATCACAGTTTCTTTCAGGATGGAAATAACTTTTCTAAAAAAATAAAATCTAATATGAAGATAGAATGTATTTTGCCATTTAAATTACCCTTAGCCATAACAAATATTATCTCACAATAAGAACAGAGAGCAAATGTGTTTCTTGAGATGAAAGACACAAGAAATGGAGTATTAAAAGAGCAAATCAAGTGAGGTTCAAGAAATGGGGGAAACAGATGAATCACAAAAAGGTTCTAAAGCTACAAAGAAACAGAAAAATCAGTCCTTTCTAGCAAGGAATTATTTTTTTGACTTACAACATCATACTGTTTGAATTTCCATTCAATGCTTGATACTGCACTGTTGCAATATACTTTTTGGTTTAGATTTTGCACTTGTGAATGCACTTTACCTGTGTTGACTTGAAACAATGCCAACATTATTGAAAGGCTTCCATTTATAATTCAGTTCAAGATGACGGTATAAAATGACAAGAAATTTATACTACAAATTCATTACATTTTCAGTTGGCAAAACTGATAGTGAGCGTTGAGATTTAACTAGCCAATGTTTAAGTACTATGAAAGAAAACCAAAACCAGCATTTTCTTTACACCTGGAAGATATTCCAATGCTTTTTTGTATATCCCCTGTATGAGGAACTCAGCGTTCTGACAGGAATTAGAGGGCAAACATTATGTAGCTGCCTTACGGGAGGACTACGATTACTCTTTTCTACCCATCTCTTTTCCTTCATCATGGTCATACATTTTGTACAGAAGTTTGCCCCTTTTGACTTTCAAGACTACTCTGAAAAGAGACCATTTCCCACCCACATCAAACATCCATAGTGGAGGTAAGACATTTTCATCATAACATCAACAACAGAATGCACTTCAGACTAGAAAGATCAGGGAAATTGATACCTTGGCATTTATTTTGATGCTGCATTTATTCTGCAATTACCTTCAAAATATAAATTTAACACTATGATAACCTCTTCCAGCTCTCCCTGACTCTCATATCTCAGTCAAAATACATTTCAGTATATCTTCAATACATAAAGAAAATGAAGGACAATCAAGACAGTTATCCGAAAAACAAATCTTTCACGTGTTTATATTGACAGATGCCAAAACTAAAGACTCAGTTTGTCACTTTTGAAATAGAAGTCTGGTCACCTAACTCTGAAGCTTTAAGTTTGCTTTCTGAAAACTATTTATGTCCTAAGCAAACCTGGTTATGAAAAAAAAGCCTAGCCACAAACAAATTTTTAAGTCATTTTTTCAGTACAATAGCAAACTATTAAATGACATTTGCTTTTCATTCAATCATCGTAAGTCTGTTTAGAGACTTTCCAAATAACAAGTGAAACCCCGACAATTCATCCTAACTAAATTTTGAATTTAAACATGACCTTCAAAAGAATGCTAGAAAAACATACAAACTATCCTTTTTCCCCTTTAGAATGCATCATGTAACAATTAACTGAATGTTGATGCAGGGCAGAACATTTCTCAAATGTATAACTGACAACAATATTTACAAAATAGCCATTAGCAAAAAGTATAAAAGCTCAACGGAATAAAACCACTGATTAGGTGTTCTTAAAGTATGAAAATGAAACATGCATGATTCACAAACAAAACCTCTTGTCTGTTATGGTATTAAAATGATTGCATGTTGAACTAGACAACAGATCTGTTAAAAAAAAAAAAAAAAGAGAACCCACACACGCATTTTATGTAGTATTCATAAGCATTAATCATACAAGTCTTCCTAGCATGACCCAATAACTGCAGTCTGTAAGACTATATTCTGCATTAACTTTATTTCCAAAATCTCCACAAACCAGAACACAAGTATAAATTAGTTTGGATTCTAGAACCCTGTTTCATTAAACAAAAAAACCAGACCATTTTAAAACTTCTGTCTATATCCTCAACAAAAATGTAGTCTTATTTTAGCAGCAATCAAAACAGTAAGTAAAAGTGTCATGAAAATTATCTCTATATCAAATTACTAACTTGTAAATAGATCTTCATTTACTATTTATCAGTGTCACAAATTTAGACATTTTAATAATGATTTACACTAGAAAAACATCTAATTAAGAGGGGAAAAAATATCTGAAGATACATACGACCACTCAGACTCCAACTGCTCTCTGTAGACTTTCAGGACATGAAGAGCCACAGGCAAGTTCCCAGGATCCAGTAGTTCTCTCACTTTCTCTGAATTAAGGCAGGTGAACAGGACCATACAACAATAGGCAACAATTTTCTCATCACTGTATGTCAGGCATTTCCTTCAAGAGAAAATAAGGAGTTAAAGTAAGTTAAAACTGACCCTGGAGAAACAGACTAGTGGCATTCAGCTTGTTGAGTTGTTGTTCTTTGCTGTCTTTTAGAGAATTATAAGTTTGTCATTGCCCAAGAGGGATAGAAGTCATCTACAAAGAAAAATATCCAACTCCTAGCTGATGGTCAAACTTAACAGGCAATTTACAAAACTAATGCTAAATTGGAGCTAACTGGAGATCTAGAAATCAGGTGAAACCATAATAATCATCTGCTTCTATTATCATAAGGTCTTTCTACATCCAGTGCTGACAAGAGGGCTCCAAAAACACTCTCAGAATGATTATCAAATGGAATGAATGTGTCTTTGTTATTAGCTCACTACGAAAAACTCTGCCAAATACATCAACAATAGAATACTGTCATGTGTCTGCACAAAATCGTTTATGTAATATTTCATTACATATATGTCATCAAACCTCCAGGAAGATATTCTGGTGAGGTTAGGAGGGGGGGTAAAAGGACTGGAAAACGCAAAGATTAAGTCACTTTTGTAGATTCCATTTGATCCAGGCCTGCACAGCATCAAAAGTAATCAAGAAAGAGCTATGTTCTTGGAAATTATTATAACTACTTGAAAATATCTCTGAAATAGAGTTTATGTTTGAATCTCATAATTTAAAATAAAGTTTTCCTCCAGTTTCTGTTAGAAGAAATCAATTTACTGTTAGTTTAGAACAAGCAGGTTTTTAAAGGTCCTGACCCCTGCAGTTGACTAACAAAAAAAACATCTACCGGATATGGTCTCAACCGTCCCATTCTCAGCAAAGTTATTTTTCGAAGCTTCATGGTGCTCGTAGAGGTACAACTATCATGTACAAAAGATTTGAATATAACCACAGAAATTGCATTAGAAAAAAACCCGCATCCATGCTTACAAGAAGAGATCTGGGAAAGCACACTTCCAAATGCTATTCTGGGAATCTCCATTTCCTGCTGCAATGTTTCCAAGAAATTGGAGACTACAACGAAGAGCTGAAAAAAAACCCCGAAAATGTATTAACAGGAATTCAAAGAAACACTAATAAAATTCATATAAATAACAAATTTCAACATTACAGCTATATACTGCAGAATCCGCCTCAATTAAGCTTTGGGTGCAGTATTTCACTGCTACTGTACATAAATACTTGCATTTTCTCTCGTAATGAAAATAGTTTTACAGAGGATTCTAGAATTATACCCAAAACAAATAATATTTTTTTTCCTCAGGCTTATATGAATATCAAACATTGGTTACTAGTGATTACAAGAATTGGCTCTATCAAGGTTTAAGACAGACTGGTATCAATGAAAGCTTAGAGCTACAGTTAGCACAAACTGAAGCAGACCCATGCTGAATCAGTGGCTGCCACACAGCAGTGGCCATTTTGCCTCTTCCGAATCCAAGGTGGCTTTCTTCCTCGTATTAAATTAACACAAACAGGCCGCCTGTCATCACCTGAACTCTGCAAAAGCAGCTCTGCCTGCTACTGAGAGCGCTCCCCTGGCACCCTCCCTGAGGTAGAGCCAGAGAACTGAATCTGCTCCCTCGCTACCTACGTTAAATTCTATTTAGCTGGACAAATCATTATATACTATGATGATGTGCTCAATACTTTCTGACTTCTATCCCAGAAAAATTAAAGCCAGTACTCCAAGTAACTTTGCCTCCAATTGTAACACTGAATTTAATACGACAGATTTCTACTATTGCTACAAAGGATTTATTCCAGCCTCTTCTCAATACAGACTTAAAATATGGGAAGATAGTATTTCATCATACAAGTTAATATCTGAGAGCCCGCCAAAAGATGTAAACTCACGAAAAACAAAAACATGAACCCACAAACCTCACAAAATTAAAACACTTTTTTTGACCCTATTGACAGTTCTCAATAGCCTGGCCCTTATTAATAGGTTGGCAAAGAAACTGAAAATTATATGTTAAAATGCAGTTCAACAGATATTACAAGTAGCAGCCTATTACAGATGAAGGCGGCCGATATTGCCAGATCCTGAAAATACAAAATTAGGTCTCTTTGAAAGGTGCTGTGCCAGCTGGCAGCCAGATTTCCTACAGAGGTCTGGGCACATGTCCTCTTGGGAACAAAAAGAAAGCAAGTCTAAAATGAGGTCACGGGCTTAAGAATAGTAACCTTTTTTCCATATACATTTTTTAAGCCCAAAATATGTATGTCCTCTCCATAATGTATTTTGAATCATATTGTCCTTTATGCTTTAGTTCTTAGGATCTCTGTTCTCCCTCCCTGCACATCTGCACTTTTTTATTACTTTCTGCTCATCATTATGCTTCCGGTTCTCCCATCCATCTGGTTCCCATCCTGCTGACTCAGAATTTTTCTGAAGGACAGCAAGCATGGGCACGCTACCTTTCTAGCGGACATTTTATGGAAATATTTCCCTGCTAGAAAAATAACAAGGCAGTAAATCCTAGGAATAGGGTATTATTTCTCTTGGTGAACTCCTTACCTACTGTACTCTGAAAATGATCTCCCGAAGAGACATGAGGTTGGTTAATTATGCTCCAATCTTTACCTGCAATTTGCTTGACCTTTTTCAGTTATCAATTACACTTTTGTAGTTAGAGACTAAGCTGTCAAAAAAATACTACAGACTAGGGAAAAAAAAACCACTAAAGATCTTTTAAAAGTTGCCATCCTTACTGTAACAAAGATGAAATGCTATGAACATGTTTGCAGTATGATAATAAATAGCTACAAATTCTCCATTATCACACATTGGAGTCTTAATATTTGTGAAAGCAACCAACACTGCCCCTGTTTAATTGTGATATCCTAAACAAGCAAGAAGGATCCAGGAAAAGGTCATGATCCTGTGGATGTACTATGGAAGAAAACCAGTTTCATCTGTGTTTGTTTTTAACCAGTAATGGTTAATATTTGTCTTTAATTTAGAGGACATAAATCAGTATATGTGCAAGCAGATAATCTGTGAGGCAAAAGCTACTGTATCTATTCACAACTAAGCAGAAAAAGAGGATGTCTTGATAATGCAACATTTTTCCATGCAAGTAATCTCATGTGATGAATCTCAGCAATTCTAAAGATGTAATTCTACAAACACCTGAGGTAACTGAGCTACACCAGGAGTACAGATTACACACAACAGGACCTACTTCTCAATCTCTCCAATTAATTCATGTGCTCTGTCACAACTACAGTGGAACTGCTGCACTGCTGCAGTGCCTAAATTCCTTTTCCCTACCAAAAAATGTAATTCATATTACAAAAAAATATAACTCGTTTCAGAGTACTTAGCTTGATGCCAGGTCAACGACACATGCCAAATACGGTTCATGTACTGGAGTGTGAGTATTTATGTTTTGGCTTCTATGATCACGGATCTACCTTTGAGAAGCTAGGACTGCTGGGAGCTGATGATATTCACCTGACCAAGTGGGACAAGAGGGTCTTTACCAACAAGCCGGACAGATTTATAGGGTGAGATCCCACTTGAAGTAATGCATCCAGCTCTGGAGTCCCCAGCACAAGACAGACATGGAGCTGTTAGAGCAAGTCCAAAGAGGGACATGAAAATGGTCAAAGGACTGGAACATCTCTCCCATGAAGAAAAGCTGAGAGAGTCGGGGCTGTTCAGCCTGGAGAAGAGAAGGCTCCTGAGAGACGGTATTTCAGTCGTTAAATAGATAGAGGGGGCTTATAAAAATGATGGAGACTTTTTACCAGGGCCTGTAGTGATAGGACAAGGCGTAATCACTTTAAACTAATGGAAGGGAGGTTTAGATTAGATATAAGGTAGAATTTTTTTCATGATAAGGGTGGTGAGACACTGAGAAGCTGTGGCTGCCCCCTCCCTGGAAGTGTTCAAGGCCAGGTTGGATGGGGCTTTGGGCAACCTGGTCTAGTGGAAGTTGCACCTGCCCCTGGCAGGGGTGTTAGAACTAGTTCATCTTTAAATGTCCCTTCCAACCCAAACCATGCTGTGATTCTATGTGCCACGTCCAGCAATCACAGATGGACAGTCAGCAATGAAGAAGGGCAAACAGCATTACAAGTCATTACAGCACCACAACTAGAGTAGCTCATCATAGCGTGTTCTCTGAATCACATCACAGTTGTATCTGCATGGTTATGCTTACAAAAAAACAAACACACACACACACACACACTTCCCCCCAAAACCCCACAGCTGCACCTGGTGGTCTTGGAGTATGCAAATGTCTCGTATGCAGCATTTCTCTCCAAAGATGATTCCAGATAAAATGTACTAGCCTAGCACCAAGCTACCTAGTGACAATGAAATTTGATATGAGCACTGGAAATCTGTATTTTGGTATTTATGTTTTAAAAATGAACCCCTCAAAAATCCAAATCCAACCAGAGCAGTTAAATTCACAGCAAGGTATGCATGTGTTAAAAAAATGCCAATGCTACAATAAAAGTGAAGCATTGCATTCCCAGCTATGGAAGTCTCTTAGCATTCAATTTTCATGTTTCTCTTTTTTGTTTTACCTCTATTGGACTTGACTGTTGCAACATATAATTCAACTATGCTTAGAAATCTGTAGAATCCAGATACTGCTCTTCTCCTCTACAACGTCATTGTCCTTACAGCAAAAGCAAGAAAATCTAGAATTCAATTAAGACAGACTTCATTGCATAGTACATCAGCTGAAACCACTCTGCCATCTGTTCAATAAACCATGTGCTTTCTGAAAAGGGGGAAAATAAAAAAAAAAAGACAAGACTATTTTACGTTTTCCCTGAAAACTTACAGATCTTTACGAAGCTAAAAATAATTGTCAACCACTCTTTCCAGCTACATTAGCTAGTATTTGGGAAATACTACTCATAACAATTATTAAAAAGTATGCCTTTTCCCTAAGATGTTAAATAAATCAGTCCTAAGTCCACCCCTTAGCTACTGGTGTCTATAAGCACTGACTTTAACAAATTCTGTAACTATAGGCACAGCTAAATTTTAATTCAAAAAATGTTACACTGTGTGCAGTCAACAAGACTATTTTTAACCTGATGGTCAACCACTGTGAAATTACATGTACTAAGATGTAACTTCTGATACACAGATCGACCCTAGAGCTGAAGAAATTTCTTCCCCCATTGAGAAACTATAGAATAGAAAAAGAATATAAAAGCAGGATGTTCTTTAGCAAATGCACATACTCAGATTATGCGTTGCTTAGACAACCAGCCTGCAATGGGTTATGGAGAATTTTCTAGGTTCTACAACAATAAACTCTTTACACAACAGGGTGACGTGTACAAGGGGAAATGCTGACTCTTCCTAATGAATTTTGGTACCTAAATATTTGTCTACATGTAAACTAATGTTTTAGAGTCGCTCAACACCACCCATGCAAAAGGTGAGACAGCTGATACTTTATGGCCCTGCGTGAGGATGGCTTAAATGCACTCCAACAGTTCAGTTACCTTCAAGATCACATCTCCGTTTGTTCCTTTCAATCTCTTACGATCACACACTAACTGAACCAAGCTCTAGCGCACACTCTTCATTTAACAGTTATATTGCAGTACTACCCAGATGCTCTGAAGGACACACATGAACCTGTCACAGGCCCGACCCTCCACCTTGATCCTCACAAAGATGTCATTTCACATGGTGTCATTTGCAGAATCAGATTGTGTGTTAGATGAAAACTTAAAGTCCTTGAAGTCATCAGGACAAAGATTTCAAGCATTATGATTTTAAAACGCAATAGCTTGTTTCCTTCTGCTCCACATGGTTAGGTGATAGTATTTCCAAAAACTGTATTAAAGTTACAGTACTAAAGTTAGAAGAGTTTATTGCTCGTAAGCCTCTATCAACAAGATTAACTGCAATTTCTCCCCGCTCCCCCCTCCCCAGTATCTTTGCTGATTAGATTGCTATACACAGCCATTATGTTATTAAGCAATATATTTTGCTGTAGTATATATTACTTAGAAGTTCATATTCATGCACATTTTTACATCTTCTTTACAGAACATGAGATTTTTCCTGGTGGATAATCAGACTTACCTTTCAAATTCCTACTACCATTTCTCTAATCAAGAACAGGAGCCTGCGAATTTGCTCACCAAACACTTTGAAAAACAAAAGCGGCAGAGACTTAAATAGTCAGAAGAAGAGATTTCCATTCTTTTTTGAGGGGGCAGGCAGCACAGAGATAGTTATAAGTACAATCCTCTGCCTTTACTGGAGTTACACAGAGATGTAAAATAAATCCAATCAAAGCATGTACAAAGCTGTACAACATCACTTGTGCAAACATAAGGCTAGCAAGCTCGCTTATCTGTCTTTAATGCTTTGCTAACCATTAACCATGCATGAAGGATATAGCTGGTGTGCCCCCTCTGCACTGGGGGCACGCACAAAGGTTTACAACTACTTAAGACCAAATCAGAGCCTCCCGACAGCCTGTACACCTTTTAAGTCACCTGTGAGCTTTGCAAATCTAAACTGTGGACTGTGAGCCATTACACAGACCACCTTTGGTTGTTTGTAAACAATGGCAGAATATTTTGTGATATATTGCCATCCCTGGAAAAATAAAACCTTCAACTCAGCATAAGGTGTAGACGTTTATTACTATAAAATGTTAGTTTCCACCACTATCATCCGGTCATTGACTTGTTTCCTTGTGGCTGCAAGTTAAAGCAACTTCCAGTCATAAAAAGAGTTATTTGCCTCTTCACCACCATGAATCATACCACAAATACTGATGAAAATGTATTTTCCTTGGAAAACAGTCTGTCTAGACTACTCAAATTGAATGTACAATACATATATGGGTTCTGTCATTTAAAGTTATTAAAATAGTGCTTAGTATTTTATGTCTGTAAATAAAATGAACGTCTAGCTACCGATTATATTTCCACCTCGATCATACTGCACTTGCTGCAGTGCAGACTAGTAACCCATTTTTACTATCTGTGGAATACCAAGAATGTTGTGTTTAATAAGTTTCTGTTCCCACTCCTCATCTCCTCCACCTACAAAAGAAAGTAACACTCAATTTTTTTTTTCTTTCCCTTCAGAAATGCCAACTCTAATATTAACAGAACATTATGTACAGTGAAGGGACAACCATTCTGTTCTTGGAAGATAAACATCTAGGCAAAATATCAACACTTTGTTCTTACTAAAAAGGAGAATTTGACTGAAAGACAAGAAAAATCCCCCCCCAAACTATTAAAAGTTTAGAGTTACAAAGTGAATTAGAAAGGAGGTGGAAGAAACCATCAGACCACTCACCAAATTATCCTCCGATGCAAATTAAGTTCTAACACTATCTCATAATGGTACATTAAAAAAAAAATAAATTCTGCATTTACTAGGAAATAGTCAGTTTAACAGCCTGACATATGGTCAGTTTCATACTGATACCAATTCATATAGCATTAGCAATTAAACACAGTTAACAGGACTGTTCTCTATCTTCCGGTATTTTAATTGCATCATTTTATTTTTAGAAAATAAACATCATAAGTGTGTTCATGACCAATAAACTATCTATTAAAATCTAAAGGCATAATAAATGGGACTCCTGTTCTATCCCCACAAGTAGCAAAAACACATGCCTGAGATTACTCTCCTATGTGAAGTAAAAAACATGTAAGTGCTTGCAGACTTGGGAACTGCATTTATAAGCTTCCTGCATGCATTAGGATGTAAAAAACTTTTTCTTGAATTAACCGAAAAGTTGAGCCTAAATCTAACAGTCAATGTCTCTTTAAAGACCCTGCTCTAGCAAAATCAGCAAGTTTGGAGTACTGGGGAGTCTCAACCTGGACTTAAACCATGCCAGGAAACCAAGAAAAATAACAAAAAGGACTGGCCACCCACTATGTGTTATTCGCGGTATCTAACCATATGACACACTACTACATGATACCTTGTACAGGTCTGGGGAAAAAAAGGATTAACATGTAAAATACTAACCAAGATTATGAGCAAATTTCTCCAATTATTTTTGATGGCATACTGTGGATGTTGTTTCATTTAACCCAAAATTTCCACTGAAGTGCTTATATTTTCCCTAGAAAAGCTAAATGATCTTTTTCTCTAAGTCTGTAGAAAGGATATCAGGCACTTTTTTCCCTCCTTGGACCATTTATTTTCTGTATCTAGCTAATAAATGGATCATGGTCCTTTTGCAATAGACAGAGATCAACAAGTAAACATACATTTAGTATTTTTACTTGCAAATCCACATTAATATACAACAACAGTTTCAGCATCCACATTTTTGGGCATTACCATTTTTTTTTATTTACTTTTTTTACACCTATAAAGGCAGCTTGCCTCTTCTCATTGCCTTGTTACAGTCCATTCCGTATCACATGTGATGTATGCCCACACATTGGAAGAAAGGGAAATAGCTTGATGTCTCCTGGTACACATCTTGTAACTTTTCCTTTCTTTGTTTGCCCCATTCTTCCCACCTTGATCTTATGATCCTGATGCCCCTGCTGGGAAAAACAAAACCAACCTGGATCTGATCATATCCTGTAAAAACATAATGTAATCTTTACAACAAATGTATCCTTTATCTCTTCTCCTCCATCATAGCCGTAAGACAGGGAAGAAGCATGTGACCTGCACTATGTCCATCGCTGCCAATAACCACAGGATCTATTAGGCTCAGTATGTAATTGGCAAACCCCATTGATGCCCTTTTCTGGCCAAAGCCTAGCACATAAAGACTGGCTCCTCTTCCTGCCTTTGATGTAGAGGGAAGCTAGGAAGAGCCACCAAGCAGCTGTTGCAAGGTAAGATGATCAAAAATATGATGGCCCTGCTTACATCAGAGCTGCCCTGTGCAGCTGCCGATTCAGCACACAATGTCAGAGCAAAGCAAAAACACCACAGCCTTTCCACCAAAATACAACGAACAAATTTTCCATCCATAATAGAACAGTAATTTACCACCACCTTTACAGTCAATCAATGGTGACCATCTTAAATCTACAGGTATTTCTGCAAGTTTTGATTCACATATATTTATGTAGATTAGAAACCTGCCTCATTATGAATCTTGTTGACATTATTTGCTGGTAGGGTAGGGGACAGTAAAGAACAAGGAAGGAAGGAAAGGGCTTACAGAACACTGTATTTAAAGGTCCACAGAAATATAGGCATTACTGTTCATTTCAAGCCTCAACCAAAGTAACCAGAAACCATTCTAATTAAATAGACATCAGCAAACTCCCATTTCCTTTGTGCTCCAAGTGGGTATCAGTCCACATTATAAAACCACTATGCATGTGTCATAAATCAGCAACATCTTGGCAGGCTGTTACTAGAAAGCCTCCAAATTGCAGGAGCAAGAAAAAAAAACAAGACAGCTATACACACTGCCTAAAAGCAGTATCAGCAATGAGAAAAGGGAAATCTACAAGGCAATCCACTGACCTACCAAGTGTTGTAACTTAAAGGATATTAGGTTAGTCTCTCTCCTAGAAGGAGCAAAACGATTTACATTGACTCTGAGATAGTCATCGCCTCTGTCTCCCAATACAGCAGTCAAATTTTTTTTGCCATGAGTACCATGGAAAGGACAGTTTTGATCATCAATGCAACAAACATCAAACTGTTGGAAAGCACCAGCTTTTCTGTCACTATTTCAAAGTCTGCTTCCAATGCCATCCATGTCATCAGTATCTGACTTGTGAACCTCCTTAGGCAGGATCTGGTATTTCAAATTGAACCTCAACAAGCCATGGCAATAATACACTTTTATACTCACAGTCCACAGTAAATAAAGTAATTCAGCTCAGCACAGCTTAAATCAGTCAGTCACTGCAGAAGCAAGAGGACTCAAGTACAGAATCACTATCAGGAACCACTGGATTCAAACTCAGTAGGACATTTAGACCAGTCAGGAAAAGGTTTTAAAGTAAGAGAGGAGTCTTCCACAGGACTAGCAAAGGATAAACACAGCAAGCTGGAGCTTACTATATTCAGACACAAGATCCTACAACTACTACAGTTGCCTGTGGTACCAAGGGTCTAGTAATGATGATTCAGGCCCCGCTGGAAGCCCCACTCTCTCCTCTCCCCGCCCATTAAGATAAGAAAACGTTGCATTTAAATAGTGCCCGTGTTCCTAAGGCTGATCCCTTCTTCAATGGATCTGAACTTGCTCTCCTCAAACCTCACTCCACTCCAGATGTTATTAAAATGAGAAAAAAAAATTAAGGCATGTGTAAAGTTTCCATATTAATACCAGAAGTCACAGCCAAGCCACGTGCATGAACACAGATGTGTCAGGCTGAA
Organism: Aramus guarauna; assembly: GCA_013400195.1. Taxonomy (NCBI): domain Eukaryota; kingdom Metazoa; phylum Chordata; class Aves; order Gruiformes; family Aramidae; genus Aramus; species Aramus guarauna. Next base: position 292,630 of record VXBL01001978.1, on the reverse strand, counting down.
AACAATAGTAACACTGGCATTTACTCAAAATGACAGTTATTGCTGTATCACATAAATACACTGTATGGTACTAACCATGCAGGGCACAGTTAGTTGTGCCTATACACACTGCACAAGGTTCAAAATGTGGGACTCAGTGCACGGAGCAAGAGTTAACCACTCTTACACACACAAGAGCTAAATAGAATTCAGTATTTGCTAACTCAGGACAATTCATCATCTTAGTCCAGGTTTGGCTCTTCTCCTTCTGCGGACAGCTGAAAGAGGTGTAAAAGTTGGCTCCCTATTTTGCAGTTTCTGAAAAAAGGCCAAAGAACAAGGACCTGGAACAATGGCCTGCACCAAAGCCCACCACCCAAATCAGTCTTTCGACAGCCTTTAATGGATTTTGGACCAAACTATGAGGACCAAGAGAGCCTTCTCGCCCACAGAAGGTGGCATCAGGTTGACATGCTTCGGAAGGGTTGAGCTTGCACGGCTCTAATCCTTGCCGTAGATGTTCTGAAGACAGTTCATTAAAAAGCTGTGGCAATATTCACCAAAACACAGCACAGACAGAGTAGTTATAAAGTTAAAATTGCAGTATAGGGCAGGTCTAGAGTATTTTTACATCTGGTAATGCACCATTGCCCAGCAGCAAGAACGTCTAAGTCCTGCCCGCACTATTAACTAGCAAAGGGGCAACTGTCTGTTATTAGAAAACCTTGTACTTGCTTTGTAGCATAGACGTTTCTGGGAGATGCTCAGAGTTACCTTTCACTCAGAGTCAGTTTCAATTAAGAAGAATAATAAAATAAATAAATAAAATAATGAGCTAAACAAAAAGGAACCAAAAAAACCTGAACAACCCCAAATGGTACCAAGAGAACAAACCAATTACTTAAAACTTTCCTGTTTGGCAAAGTCGTAAAATGCTCTGAGTTATAATAATTAAGGGATAGCAAAACTCAAAAAAAAACCTGGATTTTCTTAAGCTATGGAAACATGAAACCAAAATCCCAATACAAGTGCAAATAACAGTTTCCTTCTACCAGATAGTGTGTCAACTGATTGTTAGGGCATACACTCTGCAAATGCTACAAAGACCATGAAAATCCCAATATTATTTTTACAGATTGGAAAAACACAAAGGCCAAAAACAACACCAATAAGTCAAATAAAAAACTCATGCTTATGTTTACATAAAAGTTTGATGAGTATAATATATTCGTCACATTCCCACAATTATTCCCCGAAAATACTATAAATATTATTTTGACAATGTAATTATAGTTTTTACTTTAATAGTGGCAGCAAAGTACTGGCACCAATCCCCCATACTAAAAGCCTAGACAGACAAAGCAATGATCACACATGGAAACTGGCAACTCTTAAGATCAGGGCTGTTCCTTATTTATATGGCTAAAAAAAGTTTGTTTAAATTAGCATCTGGTTTATTTAAGCTGTAAAACGTAAGTAGTTTAATTGTGCTAGCAGTAAGCAAAAGGAAACCCCAAATACAAAAATAAATGAAAGTGCAGATTTTTAAATTCTCTTCTTCCAAGCAACTGAGGCATGCTCCTTTCATGCTGTTTTTTGGGAACTAACCCCCACGGACTGTGGGTCCATTCAGGAACTGTTCTTTCCCACTTCCTCTCCCTTGAAAGAAAAGCTAATATGAATTTACATTGACAAATGTCACCTATTAACTGTTTGTGATGTTTTGACTCTGTACAAGTAAAACGGTTCAAGCTTTCTAACCATTTACTCTCTCATTCCACTTAAATCAGCATGTAACACAACTCATATAACAAATCTGCAGTGTAATATTTACAGTATTTGCTCACAAAAAAAAACCCTAAAAACAAAGCAACAGCAAAAAATAAAACAAAATAAACCTCCAGCAAAACAGTTTGTCTCCTCCTCCAGAGATATATATAGAAGGCACTGATGTGGGAAGAGAGGAAAGATTAGCTTTCCTTCCTTAGTCCTGTTGGTTTAAATTTAGTAACTATTGTGTTTGAGAGTCTCCAGGATACAATTTAAAAGTTACATCTTCTTCAATTGTAGTCACATTACAATCACATCCTTATAACCAAGCCTGTGTGGAGACACTTGTTGTTCAGACAGCAAAAAGAGACCTCTGTTTACAGGCAATAAAAACTTAGCAATGGTTTCCCAAATGCATTGGGTGAGCTCTGGATATTTGCTCTGCTATGGTGTCTGTCATAGCAATTTACTGTTCCAACCTACTTTCCAGGCATATTTTAAAATACTTGTTTTCATATATAAAACACAAGCAGTAATTCAGTGCAACACAATTAAAGAACTACAAAAAGCAGTGAAAGCACAATGCAAATGTTTTACAGAATAAAACAGAAACTTGAAAGACACTGATCAGGAAATAAGAGAGAAGCACAAGGATAAGAGACTCCCTTGGTCAATATGTGCATTCCTTAAAGAATATTTAGGTTCCATAGTTGACAACTCTGTTTCTCTTTCCTGTTAATTTAAAATACATTGCTGAATGATCAGACATTCCAAATGATAATGTACAGGAAAAAAAGAAAGTATCAAAAACAGGCCATAGATAGACTCCTATGCCAGTACATAAGCCCTAAATACCCTGATTTTCAAGCTAAGTGGTTCTGCAAAGGAACCGTTCAGATGTGTTCCGAAAAGGTCAGAGTATTGACTTCTAGCTCCTTTTCCTATTCTAGCTCCTTTTCCTATTGCCAAGATACAATCTTTTTTATGGGACCAAAAGTAACAGTGCTGCAGTTGCCACTGCCTTCTAGGGGAAGAAAGTAAATAAATATTTACAAGAATCAAGAAATGGTTAAGGACATATTGCTACCCATTTAAAAAAAAAATAAAGGAAAAATCAATGTAGTGTTCTTTGGCAGGTTTGAGAATGTCACCTTCCCCTGCTTTTCCATGCCCTCAGAATTCTCCAGTCTCGGTTTTGCCAGTGCAATTCCAGTTTGCAAATGGTTGAGTGCAGAACTAGGAACAGGTCAGAGCAAAGAAACAACTTATGTTTCGTTTCACTGAGTGAAGGACAGAATCAAAAGGCTTATTTCTCCTAGCCTCTCTTGAGGAAGTAGCAATCACTTGAATCACTTAACTGGTATTTATTAATTTTTGTTTTCAGGAATATTTTTTGCAAACATAACTCAAGCTTACTGAGATCCAAAACCATTTGATTAAACACCTCCATTTTTGTATACCCTTGAAAATGAATCTGAATTAACAACTTTTTAGAAGGGATAAGCTACCCAATGCAACTCCTGGGAATTTCTGATCTCCCTCATTTATTTTCAGGGATCTCTCATAACAAAATGTCAGTATGATTTTCTAGTATTTCATGAACTCCTACAGCTTGATTCAGTGCCTTTTTAACACAGCATGCCTTCACCTTCAAGACTTAACAAAGAAATCAAGTATCCTTTGCTCAATTGTGTGATGTTCTTCTGCAGACCTCAAGAGAAAGTTTTTGTCTTGTTATTCGTCAAAGGTGAAATGCTTCCATCCCATATGGCTTTTGCAAGAAACAGTATCTCTGGAAGCTATATATAGCCTATAGGTTCCTTACCTTTTATTTTTGAAGCACACACATCCTTATGCCTTTTTGGTTTTAATCTCTATGAAGGAGCAATGTTGCTTTTATTTTTACAGAGTTCTGAACTCCAATGTTACTTACTGCCCTTTCTTCTGCAGAGTACTTCCCTTCTGCACTGGCAGATACTTTCCAACACACCTTCTTCCTAGACTACAAGTAGTATGCAGTAATATTTCAAAAGCAATTTCTTTTTTCATTAACTAAAAGAAAATACACATGCTAACTGATCAGGTCCAAATCAGTTTGAGTACTTAAAAAACACTCACTGAAGCTGAGCCCAAGTTATTAATGCTGCAGGCAGGCAGAGGAGAAAAAAAAAATAGAAAAAAAAAGAAAAAGAAAAAAAAAAAAAGAAAAAAAAAAGAAGGAAAAGCACTGAAGAAGTTTCAGATTCATTGTGGTCATCTTTACCTGAACACCATCACAGGCTTTCTCCTCAAAGCAAGAAACCTTTCTTTATAGCTCCCTTGTAAGTACATGGCATTTGGAGTATTTTAAAAATGTTTCAGACAAGATATTGCATATTTTCCCACACATCCTCCCTCAAGAAAGGAGGTGAGAACAGGTGTTAGACATATGATATTCATGTTGCTGAACATCCTACCAGAAAATGCTCATTACTATAATAAGCACAGTATCAAAAAAATCTAGAGTCATCTTTCATCACTGCTTTTAAAGGCGTGTTTTAAGTTCTGTTCTGAATACAGTATCTGTTGCAGTTTAACTACACCTGAACACTTTTCAGAAAATTGGAAGCAAAGTCAAATTCCTGTTTACAGATTCAAGCTTATCATCCCCTATAATTTACCCGATGTTTGTGGACTTCATAACATCAAGAGCTGCGAACGACCTAAACCTTCATACAACAGCTAGTGCATCTGGATCCTGATCTTGACTGAGATCTCCAGGAGTACCTGTGGCATGAACATATGCTGTTAATATTCTCCCATTAATGCATGTTTATGCAGCTTATCCTGGTTGGTTAAAACCCCTAAAAACTTAAGAGGCATGGCATCAGCACAGCGTAATGATACCTGCACTACTTGGTTTAAAGCTAGCTTGAGTACCACCAGCAGCCTGGAACTGAGGAATGCTGGTGTGTTGCTCAGAGCACTTCTCTCAGGCAGACACAAACAGCGCGGTATTGCTCTGCGGCGATAAGGTGCAGTTGCACTCAGTTCTGCTCAGAGAGTACAATCAGCTCATTCAGAGAACTTGCACAACAAATTGTCCCAGGCAGGGCAGTTATCAGGCATTCAACGCCTTTTCATCCTAGAGGAGAGAAAAGTATTTTGGCAGATAAATACTTTTAAAGCAATTATGTTGGAATTCAAGGCACGTTCTTCAGCTTCAGCAATATTTTGAAGCGGTGAAAGGTTTGAGAAGATCTATTTACAAACAAAAAGATTAAAGCTCCTTCTGTCCAGGATGGTGTGGGGGTGGGAATCAATGAAAGGATCAAATTGGACACAGCCTATTGAACATAAGCTTGCTTCAAAAAAGGCCCTCACTGCAATTTAGTAAGGAGAAACAAAGCTATCTGTTTTATTCCAGATTTCAGAGATGAATCCTAAATCCAGATCTCACACTCTCGAATCTAAAGATCCATCGTCTTGACAAACCTCAACATACCTTCCCAAAGGTCTGCTAGATTCTGCTGGAAAGCTTAAGATCTGCCATAGGAAAAAGGGGAGGAAAAAATCATAAAAAACAACCCCACAACCAAATCAAGACATATGCTATGAAGTGAATGAGATTTTCTACTTGGGCTTCTGACAAGGATATTTCCTATGTCTGCTGCAATCCCTAACCTGCTGAACTACTTCTTAGCTCTTAAGAGATCTAGGTCTGCTTTAAGTTCACTTAAAGTTCATCTGGCGGCTTCATCAGCCTTGCGCCACTGGTAAGTGTTCTTGGTCTTTGTACCTACAGCAGAGGAAAAAAAAAGCTTGCTATGATGAGGCCTTTTTTTTTAAATTAAAAAATAACTAAAATAAAAGGGATGTGGAGAGGGCACTACAAAAATTCTGTTAGGTCTATATTCTGCAGAGACTTAAATTTTTCCTAAGACTCCAAGTAAAAATTTAACTGTCGTCTTAGCCATTTGTTGGAAGAATGTGGTCTCAAATCCGTTAAAGAAATGTAATGGACCTTCTCTCGTGCAGCATTTCTGCATAACTAAGTACAGTTCCTGCATCTTCTTCAATCCATATTCAAATTGATTCTGAGCTGGGGAGAGGAGGGGTAGCATTTGTAATCTGGTTTGTCTTCCCACCAGGAATATCCAAGCTATGAAATCTAAGAGGTTAAGTACCTCCTTATGCAATCACCCACTTCCTAGACTTTCAGCATGCATAGTTTTAAGAATGCTGAGGTGAAGTCCAGTTTTCATATACTATCCAAGAAGTGTAGCACTTGAATTTTTCTCTACTTGACTGGGAAATTGTATCTCTTGCAGACAGGAGGAGGGAGGGCTGCTATACTAGTAAGAAAATAGAGTACATTTACAAGTCTGTGTGACTTACCTGACACAAATCAGTCTTGATGCTGCCCAGAAGGGCAGCTACAAATTGTTAAACACTTGTTCAGAATTCACTGTCCATAAACCCCCTGTGCTCACCTAGCTGTTGGCTTTCACTGTGCAACTCCTTAGAGTAGGTTCCCTTCTCTAAGTACTACAAAATATGAATCGCTCAAGACAAATTACTACTATGTATCATAAGCAATTATGAGAAGAGAAACTAGGCTATAGAATACAACTAAAACTAACTTGGGAAGTAGGAGAGGAAGAGCGGGGACAGCTATCTGTAGCAGCACCACACAGGAATGGCCTAAAAATGTTCTTTTATATAGGTATTAAAAAGAAAGGAAAATATTATTACAGGAATGGCTGGCTTGCAGGTGGGATTGGACAATCTTTATATGCCATGTGTATGAATTAACCAGTTATTTTTAAATCTATCTGAAGCCTTAAAGAGCTATTCTGGGACAGACATACTAACTCACCTTCAATTTTTTCTGGACCATGGCCTTAGTGGCATATCATATACTCAAGACAACAACTTTTTCCACAGCTGGCTGGGACAAGTACATCACAAGCATGTAAGATTTCATCTAACTTTTTATAGCATTAAAAAAGAAGATCTGCTGGAAACTAGCAGTAGAGTTGTTTCAGTAAATATATAGAAATGAGGAGCCATCTATATAACACTTGAGCCTAAGATAAACTGTTAAAAAAAGTGTTTCTCCTAGGGAAGATGCAAAGGAGTCTGGATTTAATTGAATGAATCATAGCAACGGGTTTTAATCACAGCACTTTGCACAGCACCTCCTTCTTTGCTGCTTTTAACATATGTTGCTAGAACAGGCAGTTAATCCCCTCCCTTAAAACTACCGCACTGGTCACAGTAGTCGCCAGAGAATATATACTTTATTTCATTTCTGGTTTTATCCATTACAAATTGCACTACACTAAAAACTTTCCTACAAAAATTTCCAAACCACTCAGAAACTTACCAGTCTTAACAGTTACCAATGGATAAGAATGAAAACATACCACAGATCAGGTTATAATAATTTTTTCAGTCTGCATAAAGAATTTTCAATCTCTTTTCTTCATAAGTACAATAATGTTGGAACTTCAAATTTATTTAGCCTACAATTATTTGCTCTGAGAATTTTTCACAGGGACACAAACTGAAATATTATTTAGTGTTGTTTCCTCTGTAATACAGCATTACCTCTTTATCCTTGTATTTTGTTGCTATGGAAGCAACATGAAGGTATTTAAAATACCTTAAGGATATAAAAAGGCACCAAGAGGGATCATCAAATCCAAGCAGCCATTTAAACAAGGAAGTGGGACACACATCCAAATGAACAACTTGAAATATTCTACTCAACACCAGATTATCTGCTAGAACAAAACACACATGCTACTCTAGCCCTGTGACCCAATTTCCTATATGAAATACGAGGAGGAGAATCACAAAATAGAGATATAGTTAATAAACATAGTAACATTTACTAATTTCAAGGGTTTCTTTTGTTTCAAAGGTGCTATCCCACTCCAGTTTAGCAATTTGCCTCGCTTTTGAAAGTATGACTAATAATGCACAGTTGAATGTTAACTTCTTGAGGTATACCCTGTAGAAGGAGCTGGTGCTCCAGACACTAGCTTAATTTTCACTTAGAAAAGCTCATCAGATCACTTGGCAAGGAATTAGCAACACTTGCTTGTCTAGAAATCTTTTTTGTTGTACTAACATAAATGGAATATCTAAGCCATGCTCATCACAGTTGTTTCCCAATGAGATCAATACTACATACAGTATCAAACGAAGCATCTATCCTGGGTCAATATATCAAATCTTAGTAACAACTCAAACTCATTTGTTGAATGGCTATGTAGAGTAATAGTCACAAAACACTTTTTATTGAAATATTGTTAGAAACTTTCTGATCAATCCCCCCTTTAATTTTCAATGGTGACAAAAAGATTTTACAACATCCTCTTGCTAGGGAAAGGAATCTGAAGCAGTTAATCAAATTACTGGGTTCCACCCCTTCCTCTCTTTTTTGCTGAGTAACATTCACTGCTGCTTCTTCAGCAGCCCACACACAATACCCATCAAGGAGGGGTCAGCAGTCACAGGACTGAAGGGGAAACCTCAGGCCATGCATGTAACCAACAAGGGCTACATCCTGCTCACTCCCCTGCAGGTGCTGGGAGGCACCACTGCAAGGTGGTATTCTTACACTGCAATTCCTGATGCTTTGAATAAGCTGAAGGTAGGAAGTCCACGTCCCCAGGACAGCCTTTCAAGCTTAGTGCTGTCAAGGACCCTAGCAGGGACAATGTCAGGCTGGACAAAACCAGCATGTTTGTTTCCATTGCTTTTCCTTTTGTCCTACTGGTCTACAAAGGAGTTCACAGCTGTGGGGTAGGACATTCTTGCCCTCGGTGGCTCTTCCCAGTCCTCCCTGTCTGACCCTGTGACATGGCTTGAGAGTCACTCCTGTGTGCTATCTGTTCCTCCTCTTGATGGTCACTGAGCAAGCCCTCTTCTTGCCACCCACAGTGCTTAGTTCTGGTCCTCCCACACTGAAGGCCTGTGCTTACCATCACTGATCCTTCCCTGGAGGAAGGATTCCAGCAATGGGTGAAGGAGTGAACATGGCTTAAGCATAATACCATCACATGCCTTGAAGGCTTCATTTGGAGCCAAATATAGCAGCAAAAGGGAAAACAGTATCCTGAACTTCACTGCTCTTTCCCAGCTTCATAGAGGTGTTTGAGGGTAAGTTACTGCATCACAGTAGTTTCACTTGCTTTCACAAAATGACAGAAAAGCAGCAATAGGAACCCAGTAAAAACCTCATTTAAGTAAAAGGAGTGAAAAGAAATAAAAGTAGCAAGAGAAACCAAATGTTCCCTACTCTCTGCAACCACAGACAGTAAAGACTGGGGTCCAATGCCCTGTATAAAGCTCCATATGCACACATAGAGAAACGCAGATTGTGAAGAGAATTACTGAAAATGCCTTAATATCCAGTGAAATGAGTTTGATAGAAATCGGTAGCAATAACTGCCATTTAAAGAGGAAGGATTCTACATTCAGATTTTCTCTTCACTGCATGAAAAGAAAAGAAAAATGACATCCATTAAGGAAACACGAACACTACTCAAATCAGTATCTAGCTCTTGGTACATATTACCCTGACTGGTCAGCGACCACAGTACAGAAATGAAAATTAAAAAATAATTTTAAAAGTGTCACAGCCAAAATTTGGTTCCTGGAATTGGATAAAGTATTTCAAGTGTCATCAAAATAAAAAAGGAGGATTTCTTCATTTCACTACATTCACAGATAAAATAAAAAGACAGTAAAACAGCAGAACATATTTTGAATGGAGGTATTACAGGAACCTTTACTTTTTGCAATTCAAATAGCCTGGTTAATTTTAAAGAAGTTTCCATGATCTTTCTTTTAACAATCTACAGGGAACAGTTGAGGGGAAAATACAATTGGACTAGACTTGGGGCCAAGGTTTTTTTCCAAGCAGCATAAGAGAAGGCCCCCCAATTCTTAACTGCAATTCAAGAAATTCAAGAAAAAAAAAAAAACAACTTATTTATGAAAAAAATACATCAGTAAGGTGACATCATACCGCCACAAGACTTCCCATGTAAAAAAAAAAAAAAAAAAAAAAAAAAAAATGAACCCCAAGAAAATTCTTTAAAAAAAAAAAAGTATATATAGCCCAGGATATGTACTTAACAAAATCCACAGCCTTACCAGTCAATAACAATTCTTCTTTGATTTGTATTCCATGAAGCAATTTGATCAAATGGACAGATGTAGAGATGAGACCCAAGTTCCTATTATTAAAATGGGGGAGAAAAAAAACATCACTTGAAATACACTCAAATAAGGGGAAAAGGTTTTTCACTGAAGTTAACAGCAAGTCTTTAACATCTTCAGAAACTCTGAAATAAAAGGCAGTTTGTCCTTCATAACTGTGCCTGACTATCAATAGCCACACTACTACCATCAGAACCAAAAGGAATGGGTTTACTGCATCAGCCTGCACATATAACAATTTTGGACACAGTACCTTCAGAGCTAAGTACCCCTTCCTCTCTCTTTGCTATTCTTCTAAATCAGATGTTAAAAATTAGCAGGTTATTCCTGCAATTTAAACAGCTTTATTTGTGTAAAAACTTTGCTTTGTTTCAAGTTCAAGTGTTCAGAGAAAGTGTCGATGTATGCTACTCAGTAATAAACTTTGCATTACTCAGTCATAAATTTTGAGGATTTTAAGTACTAACAAAGTGATTGGTGACAGCCATCAAATGAACGACAGGGCCAGTTCAAAGGGAAACATACAAAATTCTCAGAGGGAAGCAGGGAAGCTCAAGTAATTGTTTGTCCTTACTCCAGTGAGAAGGAATCACAGGTAGAATCTCAGAATGGTTTGGGTTGGAAGGGACCTTTGAAGATCATCTAGTCCAACTCTCCTGCGATAGGCAGGGACACACTCCACTAGACCAGGTAGCTGAAAGCTCCATCCAGCCTGGCCTTGAACACTTCCAGACATGGAAAAACATGGTGATAGTGAAGATATTCCAAATGGCTTCATTTCACTGGTTTCAAAAACACCAAAATAATTCTACAGCTAAAGATCAGCAGTCCTGGAGGCAGATAACATACACACCAGGATGCACACCCAGCACGGTATTAAAAGGAGTATAAATTGTTATGCTAATACAAAGCCAAAACAGTTTCCATGAGTGGCTCGCTGAGTCCTTCACTGTTGCAAACATCCACACTGGCCTTCTCCTTCCTGAGTCTAAAGGAAAGTACAATTATTCATATCCAGCTTCCTAAATGAGCAAGGCTATGCCAACTGCCTAGTGAGGGCAAGTACGCAGCACAGGTATAACACATTTCTGTTCAGAAGCCAGATGGATATCTGAATTCCATTAGAAAGTTAAATTTAGTTTTTAGTTTCTAATGGAATTCAGATATCCGTAACTAGGTTCTATTTGTCACGCTACTGAAAAGGTCAATCCTACCAACACCCAGCCACGTAATTCTGTTCCCCCTGTTTTGTTAACATGACTAACAATGGAGCTGCAGTAAGTTTTAATAATGAACCCAGTCTGGCTAAACATACACCCAGCAAAAATTTATAAACAAGCACGTAAATTTTCTGTCAGATCAGTTCCTTGACCCACAACATGATCACGAGTGCTAGCACTCCCATGAAAAAAAGGTAAGAGCCTGACTTAGATTTACCTTATTCTAAAACTAATGCCTTCTACGAAAATTCCTGCAACTTTTGTGGCATTAAGAAAATTCTGCCCCAGCATAGAAGTTGCAACTTTGTCCCATCTCAAAATTATATTTGCTCAATAAACCAAATTTGACAAGTCCCAAGAAACCAAATTTTAAGACTGTACACAAACACTTTGTTTGTGCCCCAAACTCTAACCTACAAATAGGTCAGCTATTTTTGTTCCTTGCATACTTCATTTCAAGTGATTGCATCAAGCAGGAAATATCAGTTAATAAATCAACTAACACAGCAGTGTAAAATAAGAAACTCTATATAAAACCACACAAACATCAGAAGGTTATATTTTTGTATGGGTTAAAATGGATCATAACTATACCTCATGACATGTTGATTCTTGGCACACTCAACACAGGCATTCCTCAGACATCTGAAACACTCTGCTATGAGCAGCAGGCAGGTGTCTAGATCTACCAATTCACAGGAGTCCTTGCAGGCCTGCTCAATTTCACTTGAGGCACTCATCAGGATTTCCAGGAGATTCTGAAATATACTTTCTTCTGCCATTCCTCTGAAATAAATAAATTTGTAGTGAACAAAAAAAAAGTGCCACTATCAAAAAGTATCATGACAGTTACGCTTCTTATTGTAAACCTGAAGTTGCTTCTGCATCAACCTGTAACTATCCTTAGTATACAAGATCTTTCATGCAGAAAGAGCAAAATATACGCACACAATTGACCCACCAGCCTTTTCAGAAAAGGAGCTGTGAGGGAGTTCCATTGCCTTAGCATTCCTACTGCTTTCCAACAACTCTTTGGAATCAAAACAATGAACAAACATAAAGTCTCCATAATGCACATAGCTGGCATGGCTATACATGACACTGCATCTTGTTTTAAGAATCAGGAATTGATTTAATTAATGAACACAGTTTAGATGTCTAGCACTAATGTTTCAGAAGAAGAAAGTATCAGAAGTTCCATTACAAAATAGCCTGCCACAAATTTCACCAGAGGGAGAAAGAGTCGCAAAGAACGCCCGTGGCTGCCCTAGCATCAAAGCCAAGGGTGAAAGTCAACTCTGTCTACTTCAGCAGAAAACTACCCAAACAAAAAAAATACCATGCCACTTTGTAGAGTATCAAGACCTAGGAAAACAACATGACAAAACCATAAGCACATAAGACAGATACTATATGAATCTATGAGAGAGCTGATGCTGCTGCACCACATAGCTTCACTAAGAACAGATGTGCACATCTGCAGATGATCTGTCACACAGATACACACAGTACTTCCAAACTACAGATATTCACATATTCTCTCCCCTGATTTTATGTTCAGAAAGGAGATGAGACATATTACAAACTCTGCTAACTCAGTTTTGATACTACACGCTGGTGAAAAGAAGCCACACCGAAGAGTATCTATGGCATTGCTACAGGAAAGCTCAGTAATTGTGCTCATCCAGTACTTCTGACCAGAGTCAAAAAAAGGGAAAATCGAGACGCGGCTTCCCTGAACCTTAAACAGACTTGCTGTGTACTAGCTTTTCTGTTTGATGCTTGAGTATCTCAGACATAAGGTTGAAAAGTACCTCCAAAGCTATGAACAGAAGAAAGCAAGATGAAGTGTAAAGTAATATTGAACAAAATATGTTCACACAGAAAACTCTTTCTAAAAGAAAATTTAAAATTTTCTTGATCAAACACTAGTGGATGAGACAGTATTACCTGTGTTCTGCTGCTTGCTCAAATATCTAAATACTTGCATGATTAGAAATTCTACCTTCTCTTTATCATAAGTGATCACGTGTCCATAAACCAAATCATAAAATCATAGAATCATTTAGGTTGGAAAAGACCCTTAAGATTATCAAGTCCAACCGTTAACACTGCCAAGTCTACCACTAAACCACGTCCCTGAGTGCCACATCTACGCATCCCATCTGTAACACCTTTAGACATGTCTGAAGACTATCATATTTCCCACTTCTGCTCCTGCCACGTTCTCTTTCCTAAACAAAAATGATTCTCTCAGCCTTTACTCACAGCGCACATTTCTAAGCCTCTCATCGCTTTTGTTGCTCCAATAGTGACACTTCCATGTTCATCTGCATCTCAGTGACAGTACAGTGCATCCAATATTAAGATCTTTTAGGGCGTGGAGTGGATTTATAAAGAAGGAAGAGCACTTGTACTGTAAGAAATACAATAATGTACACAAATCATTAAATTATTACAACATTAGATTTCAGATCTCCAGGAAATACGTATTTTATTCTACAATCTGACAGTTGAGCAACACACGTACACAATCTCCATCTACATTAAAAAACACACCACAGCATCAATGAGAATTACTGGGGGGAAGCTACATTTTACAGTGGTGTAATACTATGGGGAAAATACCAAAGCAGCACAGCAAAGACCAAAAGTAGAGCTGACCCTCAGTCATAAAGAAAACAATGGAGTTTACATAATCAGAAAGGAGGTTTGGGATTTGGTTTTAAGACATAAGAAAACGTTCAAGAAGTGGTGCAGCTCCTGCCGCTTCATGACAGGTACACATGCCAAAAGAAGATTCAGTGGCTGACGGAGCACAGTACACTTGGTAAAAGCATCCAGACAACTTTTTCTAAACACCAGAAGAGCTATGGTCTGGTAAAGAAGCACCCAGCCAGGCCCCATTCCAAAGACAGAAAAGCCATGTTTTCCCCATTGAGTCAATATGCCATACAGAACCATTAGCTGTTAGTCAGCTGAGTTTTTAAACACTGAAATCATTCTAAAATAGGAAAACTCTCAGTCCAACTGCAGTTTCCTTTATATTTGCCTATGCCATGTGTTGGATTATGACATGAAATTGGTCATTTCCTGACCCAACTTCAAAATACGAAATCATGGTCAGTGCAAGACATGTACTACTGTATAACATTCAATTATTTGAAATTGGTAAAACAGAAATGAAAAAAGCTGCAAGTACTTTTGCGTGTGTTCTTGTGAATCTACCAGTAAAAGGACACCTTACAATTACTCTTATCCTGGAAAAGTTTCTACTCTCATTACAGGGTTATGCAGCAGAACGGAAGTTTTAGCCAGATACTGGATCACAAGCATACTGCACTGTTGCGACATTTTTTTTTCTTAATATTAGATTGAAAGTAAAAAAAAAAAAAAAAAAACCAAAACAAACAAAAACCTAAGAGTATAGACATATTCAGTAAAATACGAAGATGAAGCTCTTGCCTGTCCTAACAGAGCAAGCATGAGGTACACAAGGAAGTGCCTGTCCTCACTGTGAATGTGGAAGCAGATGTGGATTTTTACGTATCAGAGAGAAGAGACAGAACTCTATATCTCTCTTACATACCATGAAAGAAAATGAATGTGCTCAAGCCACATCTTTCTGGAGAGAAATCAAATCTCTTCCTACAACAGAAAAGAAAACTCTAAGTGAACAAGCAAAAGTTACTCCAAATGAACAAGGAATGACTTAAAGGCTGTTTGGTAAAGTAGGATTCTGTTCAGAGAAAATTTAAATGTGACTCTTGTACTGAAGCATTTATACATCATTGCAATTTGACTGTGTACTACAAAGGAATTTTAATTAAAACATCCTTCTGCATAAAAAATTAAATTCTCAAATTAGTGAGGAGGGCAGGAAGTGTTTAGCTAACACTAAGAAATCAGTCAGGAGAGATGTCAGGTAACTGTGCCACAGCAGTGGTTACCACCATTTTTTTAAAAAATAATCTTTTTCCAGCACTATGACAAAGATTCATATACAGATAAAAACGGCAGCTACAACTATTTAAAAATGTATTTTTAAAAAGGAAAATATTTTCCTTCTATAACCTTTTCCCTAATCTTTAAATATCAATCTATAAAAATAGCAAAGAGTTACTGTTAAGTAACATTCTATTGTAAACAGGCCTCAACATTCATTCAGACCCACTGTGTGGATATTCCACAAACTTCTGTTTCCTACGTTTTGTTGCCTCAGACAGGACCTTCACAATTTGCTACTGCCACCTGTCCTTGATTTCAACAGCAAGTATTTTGCAGGAGCACAAAAGGAAGTAGAAAGAAAGGGTGCAGCAACTCAGCTCTCAGACAAGGAAGACATGCACAATTTCTTGTTAAGTCAAAACAAAGAGTCAGAATTCATGTATCCATGCCAAAAGGAAGATTACTGTCATTCCTTGTGAGATCCAAGTGCTTGACTGCTAAAACCAGAAACTGTACAAGATAACATCTTGGTGAACACAGAGTTAAAAACATAAATGCAACCCTGTTCAAAACACCAAGGCTCCAAAAATCATGAAATTCATCAGGAATTATGTGAACATCCAGAAGTTTACAATTCTATATTTCTACTCTGTTTTAGGTACTTACACAATTCCACTCGTGTAAACAGAGTGCCTAAAAAGCCTTTACGGTATTTATCTTCACAATATTCCTGGAAATAGAATAAAGCCATTTTCTTCCTTTTATAGAGTCGTAATGGAAGCATGAAGAAATCAGGTCAGCTGTTCAAAAGCACGGGAAATCTTGAATAAAGCACATAGCTGAATTCAAGTCTCCCAAATTCCATATCACAGTCTCATAGATGCAGAATTATTTTCCTCACCTTATTTGCTTCTGAATTACAAACCACTAGAACTCACATTTTTTAATTATTTTGTTTCCACAGGCACTGAACAATCACGTAATAACAAAAGAATTGCCACTGAATATCACAACTTCAAATACCAAACAACCATTGGGTGCTAGTTCAAGAGCACCAACAACAGTATCTTCTTCAGTTGCTAAATTTATTGCAAAATTTGCTCTCAGATCCATTCTGTCACATCCTATAGGATGTAAGCTAACACTACAGACTTGTCTTTCTGGAAGGGCAATTACAGTGTCTCTCTTCCAGCCCACTTGCACCCACAAAACTCAGCAGTTTGGGGGAATATCTACTCCTCTGTCAAACACAGTGGCAGAGATTTCAGGGAGGAAGGCAAGAAACAGGCAGAGAAAGCATCAGCATATAAACACAAAATCTGCACGGGTCTTCCTCTCTTCCTAGAGGAATTGAGGTGAACACCAGAAGGTCTCCTGTACACACAAAGATCATAAGAAAATACATGTAAGCACATCTTCCCCCCACCTCCAACTTTTAATTAATAAAAACAGTATTAAGAATTAAAATAAAAAAAAAAACCAACAAACCACCACCACTACCATTTCATGCTAAGCTAAAAAAGTTTGATTTCTTCTTTCTTATGCGTTATAACCTTCAACAGCCACTGTTAGGAAGAGCTTCACACCAACCAATGCTGCCTCCCACCTTCCAGGAAGAGCAGAAACCCTCACTGTAAGCCCAGTCACGCAGCTGAACCTCTCCATGCCCAACCTCTGCCAAAGCCAACAGTGCTGCACGGTATTGCAGAGGTCCCCCAGATGTTACAGGAACAGCAACGCTCCATACTGGCCCCTTGCTTTCTCCAGTAACCCCTTACTTTCTCTCCCTTTCTTAAAGCTACTGAAGGGCACCCAACCTTGCCTCTGACTGAAGCCACTGCAGCCCACCCCACTGCAGAGTGCGTGCCCTCAGCCACCAAGGCCTACAGCCGCCACCCTCGCCCCAAGGCCCTGCCCTCACGCAGGCATGAGCCTGTCACCCAGCAGGGCCTCACACAGGCACATCTCACCCTTTTCTGGCCGCCCTGCAGGGCTCCCAACAGCTTTTTGCCCCACAGCGGCCACAGCCCACCCTGAGCACGCCTGCCTAGAAGGGCAGCTGTTGTCACCTGGGACTGGGAGACACAAAGCTTTCCTCCCTGCCCTGGGCCTGCCACAGGCGCAAAGATGCAAGCGAACTGCCAGCTCCTCATGGGGTCTCAAGGGAAAGGAGGGGAGAAGGGACAGGTGACCCCCGAGTTCCACACGAACAGCCCCCGGCTGGGCACAGACCTCACAGCAGGGACCGGCGGCACCCGGCCGCCTCTCTGTGGGCACTACGGTCCCCTTTCACTGCGGAGCCCTCGGCTCGCAGCCTACACCCCGAGGGGCAGGACTGCGCTGGGAGCAGAGGCGAGCTCTGCCTACCGGCACACGAACCGGCACGCCGACGCCAAGGACCACCCAGGCCCGTCGGNCGGGGACCCCCCCGCGCCCCGCCCCCCCGCCACTTCCCGCGGCCGGAGCTCCCTCCCCCGGCCCACGTGGCCGCGGGCGGCCCCTCCTCCCCGCTACCTGGGCTGTGCCTCCCGGAACAGGCTCGTCAGCGCCCGCACGCTCTCCAAGCGACTCTCCGGCGCGGCCGCCACGGCGTGCCCCAGCCGCGCCGCCGCAGCGGACAGCGCTCCCGCCGCTGCCGCCATGCCCTGCCCCGGCGCGGCCCAGCTCCGCCCCCCGCCGCACGGAAATGGCGGCGGCCCGGCCCCAGCGAACGGGCGGTGCGCACGGCACGGCACGGTGCAGCGCTCCGTAGGGCCGGCCCCGGGCCCGGTGGTAAAATGGCCGCCTCCCCTCTAGGGCTGTGGGCTGGGCGTTCGGCGTCCTGTCCTGTCCCGTCCCGCGTGGGGCCGCGGGGCGCAAAGCCTTGCCTGGCCCCCGTGAAAGTCTAACGGTGGGGACAGCTTTCAATTTCTCCTCCTGTGGGCCGACAGCGGCCCTCGGCGCTGCCCCTCGGCTCTCCTCAGGGAGTGCTGCGCACCACAGACGTGGTCCTTCCCCTTGCACCGTCTGCTTTTGGAGATACCTACCTCTAAATGGTCCGAATAAATATTTCACTATGTTCTAAATGTGCATATGAAAAGTTAGTGTGTATACATTGGGGAAAATAATCAGGCTTCCCATGGCCAAACACTCTACAAGGCCTTGTTAGACTGGAACTAAACCAAATCTACCAAAGATAGTAGAAAGAACGTGAAAGCAATACCTCGAACAGAAAGCATTTGGCAGAAAAAGTAAGGGAGCTACTGGAGAGACTCCAGCCAAGGGCGACAAGGATGATGAGGGGGCTGGAGCATCTCCTGTGAGGAAAGGCTGAGAGACCTGGGTCTGTTTAGCCTGGAGAAGACTGAGAGGGGATCTCCCCAGTGCTTATAAAAAAAGGGTGGATGTTAAGAGGATGGGACCAGGCTCTTCTCAATGGTGCCCCGTGACAGGACAAGGCGCAACAGGCACACACTGGAACACGGGAAGTTCCACCTGAACATGAGGGTGACCGAGCACTGGAACAGGCTGCCCAGAGAGGCTGTGGAGTCTCCTCTGGAGATACTCAAAACTCGCCTGGATGCCATCCTGTGCAACCTGCTCTGGCTGATCCTGCTTTAGCAGGGGGCTTGGGCTAGATGATCTCCAGAGGTCCCATCCAACCCCTCCCAGTCTGTGATTCTGTGAAAAACCCACCAGTGATTCATTTCTCCCCATTCACGCCTTCCTCTGTGTTTCTCCACGCGTCCCTGGTACCCAAGGCCACGTAAGCGGTGACTGGCACTGTGGGGAGCGGAGGGGGCTTTGCTGCCATCCCAGAGCTAGTCCCAGCACAGCTGGTGTCCGAAGGCACTATCCCATCTCTCTTTTAGAAATAAACTTGCATGTCTTGGGTTACAGTGGTGTGGACTTTTTATTATGTCCACTGTCAAACTTGTTTGTACATTAGTAAGTGCCATTTCCAGGCAATTTCCTGGTAATTATTGTGTTACTAATGCACAAACAACCGGTTCTTGGCAGTTCTATAGCAAAAATAGCTTCAAATAACAAGTAGAAATTAAGTAAAAGATACCAGGCAATCGTGCGAGTTCTTCCTTTTAACAGTTTCTATAACTTTTAAGAATTGTCTGTTCATGAGTGAAGAGTAATTTGTTTCAACTGCAGTGAAACTTGAGACTAAGAATAGTGAAGCGTCAGAAGTGTCCTGGCTGCGGCTCAGCATGTTGTGCCCGATGGTGATGACTCTGGGGAAGATGCAGCTATAGCACGTAACAACATTGTTCTGCCTGTTTGGGGTGGCCACCAATTCTGGGCAACCAGCAGGTCACGACTTTAGTGAAGGAAGCAGTAGAGTACACCAAATCCAACAAGATAGTCACATGTGCTCTGTGAAAATACCTGCAAATACATAATTGTGTATTTGTTTTTATCCTGTTTGGGAAGGGACACATTGTGCCCAGCAGTCCAATTTTATTCAGTCTTCATCATCTTTTACTTACTATTTTGCCTGTCTTTTGTCAAACACAAATCTTGTAAGCAAGATGTTGTAAGCAACACGTTGTAAATGTTGTAAGCAACAATTTCTTGTTTATCCCTTGCAAACATTTCTCTTCAGGGATTTTTTTCAATGACATCTGATGTTTTAAGGTGGCCATCAACCAGCTTTTTTTTATACTTAACTCCATTAAGTATACAGATTTTTCATGTAGTGCACTGAGGAGTTACATTGCAAAATATTTTGGATCAAATGCAGAATAGACCATAGATGTTCAAGACAACTGTGGGGATGCATTAGTTCTCTAATTCAGACTAGTACATTGTTAAGGCGTCGATTTAACCCCAACAGACACAGAGACAAAAGTAACTCATGCTTACCCTGGGGCAAGGTTAGCTACCGTACAGCAGCTCCACGTAGAAATATTTTCTTTTTAAGAACCCTTAGAAAGCAATGCTGAACAGAAAAGTCTGGGTTTTTTTCTGGCAATCTTAACAGAGTTCTGATCTTGGTGATTATCTTCTTCCAACAATTTCCATAGGCCAGCTTTACCCTGTTTAGACTTGCTGCCTGTTTCATCAAATGCCTCCTCAATCAGTGGTAGTATTACTCGTGGAACCTTGTGAAAAATAGTTTTGCCTGGGTATATGATCTCTTTTGATTTTTTTTTCTGCCTTAAATAGCCACAGCATTTTTTGTTTTCCTCATTTTAGTCTTCCTTTCATTTATAAACAAAAACATACTCAAAACCACCTTTAGTACAAGGCTATGCAGTACTTTGAGATAGGCTTCTTATAAGGGAGTTTTACAGTGTCTCAGGGATATCAATTATAGAATTTAGTCATTTTTACCAGATTACTCACAGCTGTTATCTCTTAAGCTCATCTGATCTGCCTGATCCCGTGAACACAGGCAGATCCCTTAAAGATCCATTTTTCTCCCCCAAAGAGCTTACAATCTAAATAACATTTGTTTTTCTTAGCACAGATTTAAAGAACTACAAGAAGGGAAACAATCAAACTAAAGCCGACTACTCCATCTGAAAATAAAAGGATGCAGAACCTATTTTTAAGAGTTCTGCAGCAAATTAAGAGGTAGACCAGTTTCTTGAAGCACCAGTGTTTGAAACTGGACACAGAGAAAGATCCGTCACAGCTGAGACTCTGGAGGGAGACAGTTCTGCTGTTCCAGCAAACCCTGGCTCTGCAGGAGGCAAAGCAGGTCAAAGACTTTGAATCCCTCACGTCTCAGAGGTTGAGAGATGATCGTTCATTTTAATCAAAAGATGTATACTAGTGTTGCCTTTTTTATTGGAGATAACTTCCATCAGAAGATAAAATTTGGGCTCTGGAAAAAGTTACTTTACACTAAAGAAGCAAATCCCGTAGCATGTTATATTTCCGGCATAAATATTAGTTGTCTGTCTCTTATTTTGGGCCTGTATTAGATTAAGTATGATTTGGGCCACAGAGCTTTGAAGCTGTAGACCAAAGCTTTTATTTTTGGTCTAGTATTTAATAGGATCCAGTGAAATTGATTGATGCACTCGGGAAAATGCTTTTGATTAGCCTTTGTTGCTGAGCAGTGAGTCCTATGGTGGATCCACCTAGCCATGGCAAACACCGTACCCTCATGCCGGTCCCTAGTTTCCTGCTTATACCAGGCAAATTACAGTAATTGGCTGAGGAAGAAGACAAAGAGCACATCTGAGAGGAGGTAGTACCATCTTCTTAACCACAAGAGGTAGAACACAAAACAGCTTTTATGTTTTTTGGAGGTATTCAAGAGCAATGAAGACTTCATGTGAAATGGATACTGCAGACTGGCTTAATCCCAAGAATAGCTATTGCAGTCCCAAGCCAACAACTCAAGAGGTTATTTGGCTTCAGATGAGATGTTACACATGTGTCTGAGGGCCCTAAAAGAGTGGTTGCATTTGATGGTGAGATGTACGTGTCACTCCTTTGTTATGTAATAGCAGGAAGAAATTTAATTCTTCATAAGAAAGAAATCCCTCCATCTGGACAGAAAAGCTGCAAGGCCCTGGCGGAGGTGTTCAAAGCCCTTGCAATTTGTCATGGAAACGAGTGGTGTCTTCCAAGAAGTAAATACGGATGAAATGCTGTCTGCTGTGCAGTTGTCAGGCTCAGGGACTGCAGATATTCTTGCCTCATTTGTTAGATGCAGTCTAATTTCCAGAGTGAATGAGGAATTTCATAACTGTCATCTGCCCTTCACAAAATTTTTATGCCTCATCTGCATGGAGTGTTTTTGTCAGGATCAGCATTATCATCATCGTCATCACGTTGGGCAAGAGCACGAGCATATGGAAGGACACAATCCTTGCCCTATTCAGCTGGAGCGGAGGGGTGCTGCTTAGGAGATCTGGTACCCAAAGTCTAGTTCCTTCATAACCTGGGGAATTTCATGGCACATGAATTTCACCTCGTTCGGGTACCAGTTGATTTGTATTATGTAGAATTTAGCATTGGGTTTTGGTCTGGGATGGCTGGAAATGCAGCTAAATTGCAAGAAGGCTGGTGCTAAGTTAAAGGAGGTTGTGTGTATGCTAACTTACATAGTCCTACAGTTTTCTCTGTGTAAGTGACACAGAGATTGTCTTGCACATCAGTAGAGTACGTGTCAGCCCTGGGTGTGTGAGGGCTGCATCCAGCCCAGGCTTATCACCTCTGCGCTTCTCCATCATTCTGATTTTAAACAGTATCGACCAGGAAACACTGAGGGAAAGGGTCATTTTATTTCTCTGCTTGTCATTAGCTTTGCCCTTGGCAACAGCTGCCTCCAAGGACAGAGGAAAAGCTCATGTTTTTTTACCACCTCCTCCTTTTCCCCATCCCAACCCGTATGTGCTGTGTGCAGCTCTGTCCACGCACACACCTTCCATGCATTTCCCAGCTGCTGCCTCTCCCATCCTCCAGCTGAAAATACCCCTTGGGCTGCTTGAACTTGGATGTGAGCTGGCTGGGCATCCTCCGGAGATGCTAACGAGTGCCTCTGCCTGCCTTTCCACTTTCTCCCGGCTCTCTCCTCTGCCGCAGAGACCTCTTCCCTCCCAGTCATTTTGATGTAGTTGTAGCAAGAAGCGATTCCCATGCTGACAGAGCTCAAGCAAAGCAAAAAACTTGGCCAGAGCGAGGCCTCTGTTTAAAAATTTATTCTCACAGATAGAGAATCTCCCTATTACAGGGTTTGAAAGAGAGTTTGGGATTTAATTACCGTCCTGCTTGGGAGGAACCTGGTGGCAAAATCCATACTGACTTCTGTGTTGCAGGAGCAGCATCACATACCGGGCTTGCTCACTTAAAACTCCAGTGTCTGACGAGCGCAACAGGATCCCTTTTGCCTGCACCTCATGGCATCCCACCTCTACAGAAGTGGATGCCCGGTTCAGTTTGTGCACACCTGCATGTGTGTTTGCGCCTGCTTACATGTATAATACTGTGGCATGTCAGAGCCAGATACCTGTAAAAAGCATGGGGAGTTATTCTATGTTATTCTGCAGTACACACTAAGTCACAACTCAGATTGACATGTGGGGAGTGATGTTCTCATTTTTGCAAGAGCCGGGATTGGGATGGCTAAGGAGGCGAATGTGTCCAAAATAGAAAATGGATGCGTAGAGGAGAAGGTGGGATACAGTCCATTTCACTCTCCATCAGATGCTGTGTATGATATTTTTCTTTTTCCTGTACACTGCACACTTGGGTAAAACTAAACGTTTAAAAAGTCACTGATTTTTTTCTTCTTTTTGGGTGTCAGTTGACAATGACGTAGTTTAACACTGTCGCAGGGAAAACAATTTGGTTACTGCAGATTAATGTCTGTAGGAAAGGACAGCGATGCTTCAGGTGATACACAAAGCAGGGAAAGGAGATCTCTGTCCACAGGGCAAGCTGCCATCAACACTGATCAGAGGAATAAAGAAGAAAAGATGGATGTGGGGAAGGTAACAATAAGCAGTGGGTTTACAGAAAGGCATGCCCAGAAATGGGTCGTGCTGCATAGAGATGGCATAGCTGAAATAA
This sequence comes from Aramus guarauna, assembly GCA_013400195.1. Taxonomy (NCBI): domain Eukaryota; kingdom Metazoa; phylum Chordata; class Aves; order Gruiformes; family Aramidae; genus Aramus; species Aramus guarauna. Next base: position 268,976 of record VXBL01001978.1, on the reverse strand, counting down.
GTTGTGAGCATTTGGTTTAAGGTTTTGTGGGAAAGGAGGATTCTTGAGGAGGACTGCGAAGGTGAGAGTGTGCAGTTAGTAGTCTCCTCTTGTGACCTTTTCAACTATCCAGTGTTATTTTAAGTCCTAGGCTCCCATGTGATAAATGCTCCCATGAGCAGTGCTAAGTTTGAAAGCCGTGCATATAATACGGATTTCCTATACAAATACAATCAGATCTCATTTGAAAATCATGCCTTTTCCTGTGTTGTGATAGCAGCAACAGTTTTTCTGGACTTCAGCAGCCTGGACAGCTGAGCATCCAAAAATTTGCTATGAAGTACTGCACGTAAATCACTCCTGTGCTCTATACTGAGCTCACCAGGCTCTTGTAGATACAGGCAGTAACTCTGTGTCACAGGACAGAGAGTTTAAGCAGACTCACTGCCTTTGCATGCAGTGTGTAGTCACTCTCCGCATGCACATTAAACCTGACATGCTGGGCTTGCGTGATGTTTGCAGAGCTGCACATGGGAAACTTACCTCTCTGAGGCTGCAGAAGCCACCAGTTAGCATCTGTGCGCAAAATCCTCCAAAATCCTGTGTATGGTCCTCAAAATATTAATCTGATTCTGCTGCTTGGGGAATTTAATTCATCTGCTAAGCCTGTCGTCCAGCCTGCCTCCTCCAGCTGTCTTATAAAGATACTATTGGAGTGGTGAGAGTACTTTCTGTAATTATATCTTCTCAGAAAATAAAAACAAATGTCCTTCCTAAGGAACAGAAATAACAAAAAAGCTCCTCACCACCTGGTTGCTGTCTGCAAGTAAAAAGGCACGCACTTCAATATTTTCGAGGAACTCACTAGCGAAGTAGTCCTCATGAGTAGATGTGTCAAGCCTGGCCCCTTGTGAATGGATGAATGCAGGGAAATGCCCACAGGGAATCCTGCGTTACTTGGCGCTGCTCCCATTTGTCAGCATTAGTGGACCTTGTCAATGCTGAGAAATTTGCTGGAGGGAAAAAGCAAGGGCTAAAAGAGCAAAGAACAAGAAAAAACAATATAGTGACTCAGAGCATCTCCTATTTTGGGTTACTACTGGTGATTGGAAGTGAAGAATTGTAGCTGTGATCCTGACCATGCTCCTTCCTATGAAATAGGGATTGAACCCCTCCAGCTCTGTCAACAGACTGACATCTAGTGGAGATAAAATAATGGGCTGCAGAACTCAGCCTAAAATCATCTCTCCGAATGACTAGACTGAGTTCATATTATACGCTGCAGATGTTAAGTTCATTTAATTTGTTCATTCCATATGTGGAATATAAAGTAATGTTATGAATGAATCTATGAATCTTTACTGTAAACTATCATCACAGATGATAGGTAAATTTGCAGCATTTCATTTAGCCTACAGAGAAATAAGATTAGGATCTAACTAAATCACATAAACCCAAGACTTCAGAAGGTTTTCTCTACTTAAGTAGTGTGTCAGCTGAGCAGCTTTGTAAGACGAGGGCAACAGGACTGGGATTTGTATCTTACGTGTCAGGAAACAAATACCTACCAAGTGTGGTTTCAGAGCATTTATGAAAGCCAGTCTTACATCACCTTAAAAAATAATGTTGGAGAAGATGCTATAGGTAACTCAGAAGTTGCCCCATATATTATCTGTCTGTCTCTTAAGGACAAAATATATCTAATTATATAAAGAGGGTTGTTAGACTGAGAAATAAAGGGTTGAAACTACAATTCTCCAGAATCTTTGTCTTTAGGTCTTTGTAAATTTTTGCAGCTATATAAGAAAAGTTTAATAGTCATGAGAAAAGGGTAGTGAAAATTGTGAGTATTAATTTTAATATAATACTGTGAATCTCATGAAGATCTAGTTAAAAATCTCAGATCTTATTTTCTTAGAATTGTCCTACGCCAGCTTTATATTATGTTTCTTTTAAACCAGTATGTAAAGGCTATCCAAAAGTTAAGTTAATTATGTATCTGAAGGGAAGCTTTTATCCATTCATGTTTTTTATGTTTTTTTCCCCCCAGATCATGTCACAAGATTAAAGTTAAGTGATATATAGATTATTATTTTTTTAAACTGCCACCTGAACTTTCTTAAGCAGCCACAAATATAAATTAAATCTTTTCTTCTGCAGGTACTGATTATAAGATTTGGCCTCTGCAGAAGTCATTATGATGACAGGATTCTGATTTTCTAAATTTAAAAAACCCACACCTTTTAATGACTGGGAGCAGTAATGCCATGGAGCTATGGATTTCCCAGCTCACACGGAGATAAAAGCAAATTTTGAGGGAGTTGTCCATCTATTCACCTGTGCAGTGTCCTCCTTAAGCCCAGAAGTCATACAAATAAAATCAGCCCACTGTGTCTGCATCTGTCTGCCACACATCATCCACTTGCTAGATCTAGACTGCATGGGTTTTATTAGCGTTTCCCCACATCATTTACCAGCCTCTGGATGTGCCTGGTACATCAATAACACTGCATGTGGTAATTAAGTAATATAAATTAATCATTACAGTAAATATTAACTGTTAATACTGTGCAAACACAGACACGTTCAAGACAGTGTCAGGGATGGGCAGGCCCACTTTTTGATCTGAGCAAGTGCTGATATTCACCAAATACAAACACCGGTTTCACTGGAGGGGTAAATAAGGAGAAGACACAGTGGTGAGTCGGAGGTGGAGCCTCAGCGGGCAAGAACTAAAGCCCCCTCTGACTGCTCTTTCCGCTTTCTCCTTGCCCATCATTTTTGTTGCTTGGGACTCTGCAAATGCACGGGACTCTGGGTCTTCCCGTTAGACTTTGGAAAACATCTTGTTTGTCTCTCTTTCTGTGTGGTCTGATTTAGAGGCAGGGCGAGAAGGGGAATAAAGCAGAATATGGCATTCGTGTCTGCTAGACTTCATTTTTGTCTTTTACCTGTGCTCGCCCCACACTGATGAATTAGCCATCCTTGCCTGCAGGGTGAATCAACATAGGAGGCTCATCATGCCCCTGGGGCTACGCTCAGAGATAACAGGCATCAGGATTCACACTGTTCATCGCCCGGTGCAGAAGAACATGCAGGATTGCTGCAGGATCGAAAGCAGGATGAGATATTTCTTGTATAATTAATGCAAGGTAAGAGGCCTGAACTCCACAGGCCACAATCTCTGCTCTGCTGCTTCTGTTTTATGCCAACGATATTGAAAGCCAGAGATGCATGTGACACAAAATCTGTTGAGTTGCTTCCCAGATAGAAGCTCTGTCCAGCTACATCTGGTGTAACATCCCAAACTTACATCTCCTTACCTCCTAAAATGTGATTTACGCCTGTGCACTCGTGACTTCTGAATACAGGCTGTAGTTTCCTGGCACCGTCATGCTCAGTTGGGCAAAAGAGGAGTCACTTGGTAAATCAAAAGCAGGTAACAGAGTCAGTTTTTCCCAGCAGAAGACAAAGGTTTATAAGACCATCATGTTAGGCGAAGAATCTGACTATGGTGTGTACCTTCATTCCTGAAGCAAGGAGTGCCTGTACCGAGGAATCTGTTATAAATCACATTTTTAGTGAGACTGGCAAAGCTGCATAACTCTGGCCTCGGGGAATCTGTCTAATTTGTCAGCTAAAATTCAGTCTCCTGATAGAAAACTAGTCCATTCATGCTTCGTGAAGGCTAATTACCCATGGAAGGAATCTGCTCAGGGAACTGTCAGCAGTGATGTGGTGTGGCCCCATCATCTGACTGGGAGCTTCCCGGAGAAGGTCGGCAGAGTTCCCCCTCCTGCTTGCGCCGAGCCTTAGCTGTGCAGCCGCTCTCTCCCCACCTCTCGTCGACACGTGCACATCGTGCCATGGCGCAGTCAGCGGGATGTCCCGAGAGAGAAGTGTCCCGATGTGGTGCTTTTGCAGGGAAACCACTTGCTCCCAGTAGCAGGCTGTCCTCTGCATCTGGAAGTAGCGAGAGTTTCTTGTAGTCAGGATGGTCTAAAGGAGGCAAGATTTGCAATAAAAAGTATATTTTGTTAGACCATTAACATTAATTAACCATTACCCACGTCCTTCTTCAGACCCACAACAGAAGCTGCTTACAAACTCACTGTCACTTATGTTTCACACAGAAGGGACACGAATAACATACAGCAAACAGGAGCTTCCAAAAATAATCCTGGGAAGAACCACTACTTAAATTCTTAAGAACTTATTTTTTGTAATCATTCACTTACATTATGAACTGTAAAACCTCCAACACTGAATAAATTGCCACAGATTTAATACTTCCCATATCAGAGAAGAATTTTGTTTCTCTACTGGACTAATGAAAGTAGTCACAAAGATTTTCTAACTACAAATTGTAGTTTAATTCCATTCCATAATGTTAGGCATGCAGTATTGTTTTCTTTCTTCTAGGAAATAATCTTCTGTTGCTGGTCCGAAACGTCAGTAAGTACCTCTAGCTCTATTTGTTCCATTTTAGTAGCATTTTTAAATGACCATGTTTTAGCGCTGCTAAATATGTAGCCCAATGACATTCTAGTATGTCACTAGAATGGTAATAAAAATGGGAAGAGATGTTGGAACAATGGTTGGATTTGGGGGGAAAACTTCATTCACAATTATTAGCAACCATTAGCAACTAGAGGTTCAGAACCTCTCAAGGCCAAGTCATGATCCCGTAAGAAATCTCTTCAATTGAGTTTTTAACTTACTTGAGGAGTTATTCACCATGCAGTTACGAACAGGTCTCCTGGACTGAATTAATTATATTAAAAAAGGAAAATAGTATGAAAAAGAAGATAAGAATTGCTTGGAGAAGAGTTATGTGCAGCCCCAATGCTATATCCACTTTTTCATTTGTTGCTATAGAAAGGCTTAGTTAAAAAATACTGTTACCAAAAAAATTGTTTGCTGCAATTAAAAAATAGAATGCAGGTTGACTGAGTAAACCTGAATTCAGTAAGGTGCTGAAGCCAATGCAAGTTTGCAAGAAACTGAGCAGTTTGGGGATGATTAGCAACCTTAAAATAATGTCTGTGTTTAAGTTTCTTGATGTACCAAAGCCCCTCTGTTCTGTTTGACTCCATCAAGTTTATGTGTTTGCTCTATTAGATGGCATCAATAACCAGTCTCTTCTCAGAGTGCTGTGTAGAAAAGGGAGCATAATTGTCTGCAGAGAGGCCTATTAAGTGTTTGCTTTTAAATCAAAGAACACTTTTGAAATATTAAATAAAGAGGGACTACAATATATAAGTCACTCCAACCCATCTCAAAATACTGATGCACATTAATGATTGACTTTGGGCTTACACATCTATTTGCTTTCGTATTCAAAACGTTGCATTGTTACCCTGGTAACCCCAATATCTCACAGAGTTTAGCTTATTCTCCATCTAAAGTACACCCTCTTAAGGAAATTCATACAGGTTCTCATGAGAGCACTTCTCCTTTTTTCCCCCATTGTTTGTAAAGGAAGAAATAATGACTCGTTTTGTTGTGAATGGGCCATTTTTGTTTTTTCTTCCTCCCCTCTCCCATCCCATTAAGGATAGCTGAGGTTTAAACACGACAGGAGACCCAGCCACTGTGTTCACTGCTTAACAATGTTCCCAGTCTTAAATGAGTTGGGCTGCTTTACTCCTGTATCGATGCACATTGATATGCCGCAAAAAGCCTTTCTAAGACATTCCTCTCCTTATTTTAGAGGATACCTTGGCTCTCAAAACAGTCTGGCCTCCTTTGTATTCCTATAAACAAGGGCAATGCAGCTGTGCTCTGGTAGGCTGGTATTTTACTGGAGTATCATTAATTGCGGCATATTTCAGCCCTTCTTAGCGTTCAGGGGCCTTTCAGCCCTTGGTGCAGCGGCAAACGTCAAGAAGAGGTTGCCAATGAGTCTCACAGCCCCACTCCTGCCCCACGGCATTCTCTGGCAGGGAGACAAGGATGGGAGGAAGAGCAGTAGATACCCTGTGGGAGACCGTACCTCTCAGAAGCCCGAGATGACTTAAATCGTCTGCCTTGAAATTGCCTGGCCTCCCTCCTGCACTGGTGGTGATTGCCGATGATCCAGTTCAGGGAGTTGAGCCAGGTGAACACGATGGCTGCAGACTGGTGTTGGAGCTGGCAGCTTTCAGAAAGGGGCAGTCCTGCTTTGCCCTGGGTGCTGGTTCTCACCTTTGCTCTGCTGTTTGAGGTCTAGCAATCACCTGGTGGAAGAACAAGTTGATTCAAAGGGCTGATCCAACAGGAAGGCTGGAAGCCGACTCCAGGACTCTCTGCCCTCCTTCCTCCTGCCCGCTCTTGGTTGCTTGCGTCCCACACCTCACCACCTCCCATGCTGTCCTGGTACGAGTGTTTCTGTGGCCACGCGTCCATCTGGGTTGGTGACCTGATCTGACTGTTCCACTTTTGCCTCATTATTTCTGTACAGATCAGTTCCTGATGTTGTTCCACCACGTGGTGGCTCAGCTCTCACCTTAACACAAGGGAGGAGATGGAGATCTGCAGGAATGAGGGACAGGGAGCGTGAGAAGGCAGAATGTGATTAATTGGCATTGCCACCCTTCCCGCAAAGTGTGACAGGGAGGGTGATTTTGGGGAAGCAGGTCAGAGCTGGATAGCAAGATAAACTTCGCAGTTTGTGCTGGGCAGACGGCCACCTGTACTGTTGTGACGTGGCCCAGACTTACAGTGGACCTAGCCCAAATTAGATCTCGAGCAAGCCACAGGTATCTCCTGAACCAGAAACTGCCATCCGCACCCCTTCTGTCCCCTCCTGGCACAGGGCAGCATGGGGCTGCCCACACCTGCCTGAGCACAGGGCAGAAAGACGCCAGTCAAGGGAAAGCTTTAGAGAATTAGGTCTGTCAGAAATATTCCCAAGAGGTGGATGGACAAAACCCTACAGAGTCCGTCCCCTGAGCAGGCACAGCACAGGCGCAGCCACACGCTCACCCGCAGCACTCCACTAATGCCAGAAACAGCAAGAAGACTTGTCGAGCACTGTGGGTTACATGACAAATCAATGTTTGTTCCAGATGTTGATTTTTTTTAATTAAGAAGATTTATTCAGGCTGAGGCAGAAGAAATGAAAGAAGCAAATGCAAGCTTAAAGCTTCAGAAGAGTTTCAAAGCTCATGACTCAATATTATTTACTTGCTGCGTAATCTCTTCTCATCACTCATTGACCTCCAGCAAACAAAGAGTTGAGCTGACAGCAGCTTCCAACTTCCTTCCTCAAGCCAAGATTCTCAAACATACCTTCTTTTTAAAGTTGCCTTTCAAACTCTGCAGACACTCTGTCCAATAATGTCTCTTAATAGCACCGTCTTACTTGTCTTTTGCACTTAAGAATCTTGCTAAGAGGACTTCACTGTAAGCTAGTTAGATTATCTTTTCTTAGCAAGAGTAAAGGGGAAAAAAATTCCAAAAGAAGTGAAGCCAATGCTTGTGTAAAGACAAAACCTCTTTTTTTTTTTTTTTTTTCTTCGATTTAAAAAACATCTCATTAATCACTGCAGGGTTTCTGAGGGGAAAAGTACCTGAGACCCCTAAACAACAATGTAAGTTAGACTCACATGGAGCAGAAAAGAAAAGATTGACTGATGTAATAATTAAACACAAAGAGGATGTGTAAATGACTGAGGAATGTATCAGGGAACATATTAACTGCAGTTTCTCAATGTGTCTACCTTTGCATTCTTAATAATTCACTTAGAGGAGATGCTCAGGTAGACTGTCTCAGTTGGTTCTTGCTAACCTGAAATGGAAAGAGGTTTTATCCATTTCAGTCACAACGCCCCCATCAGACTATATCCACTTTGTGACAGTTTATAAATCTGTCTCAGAGCTGATCAAACCTTTCCAAATTTTGGATGATGTTATCTTCTTAAATTTTTTTCAGATTTTTTTCAAAAACAGTGATGATTTTTTTTTCCTCAGACAGATAATTCTCTGAAATTGTCCAGGTTTTGAACAATATTTATGAACATTTTAATGTGAAGGATGAAAGAAATTTTCATTAAAAACTTTGCAGTGTTTGGATAAACCCAGAGAAAATAGAGTGCAGCCTAATCTAGGTAGAAATGACAACACACAACTACTTTTATTACCACAGTTTAAGTATGGAACTGCAAATACTAAGTGCCAGCAATACAGTCTTAAGGAATGATATAAAAAAAGTACAGATTGAATTTGCTGGTTTAGCAAAAGAAATATTTAGTGTCACTGAATGAATTGCTCAAATGAGCTTAATGAGCTCAAGTGGCTATTTTTTCCAGTCACACTGGAAGTGAAGGTATTTTGTAGGAGTTACCTCCAGGAGACAAACAACCTTCTGCTGAGCACAGATGGAAAGTAAGTAGCTTTGACAATGAAAGTTACTCAGGGATCTGGAAGCTCCCGTTGACCCCAAACAAGGATGAGCATCTCTGTGGCCCCAGGAGCCATTCCCACCCTACAATCTGATCGCTTCCTGCAGCTCCGAGCATTACTCTCAATGCATCAAACCTGGGCTGGTTTGCTCTATGGTGGCTGGTCCTTGGAAAGCCCTCACACTCTGAATTGGATTTGATTCATGTGTACTAACACAAATTTCATCTCCTCCTTACATGAGTCCATGAATTTATTGGAAAATAGTGTCTGCGTTTGCCCCTTGAACATCAGGCCAGTATCCCAGGAGCTTTTCCCGTACTAAGGGACAGAAGTACCTTGGGTCTCAGCTGGCGTTCAGTTTCTAGCACTTCCATCAACTACCCTCAGCAAAGGGAGAGCCATAAGATGATGCCTGTTGAAATACGATCAATGACAGGCTCCGTTGGCGCAGGACCATCCTATCTCAGGCAAGCTAGCAGGCAGGGAGGTGTTACGTGTATTGGATGTTGGGGGAGCGGTGACAAAGCCACAATTCCCCGTGAAAGATGCCCGAGGACAGGAATGTCCCTGTCTGGGGGATTTTGGCTGCTACCAGCTTGGGTGAGATCTGAACTGCTGACCATCTAGTCAAAAGGGTCTGTAGTTCATTAGTTGCTTCACGTGCCAAACCGCTCTGTTGCACCATTTCGAGTAAACCTGACTACAGAACCCTGCTTTGTATAATGCGGCGGGGTTTTGCTCACTGCAGTGTGTGAGCTACTGCCAGCCGGGGCTAGGGGCAGAGCTACTCCAGGAGCACCCCAGTAATCAAACTGGTATGTAGAGTTATAATTGCTTCCTTGGAGTATTCTGTCCTCCTTGTTCCACTTGGGAACATGCTCAATTACTACCCATATTAGGGGCATATTATCTTCTCCTCCATGAAAGCTTAGCTGCGTTGCCTTGCAAATTATTGGGGAAGAAAGCCAAAGCGCCATCCATTTACGACCACTTCCATGTTCCTCCCCTCCCACCCCTGCAAAAGCCGTCCCACAAAGCTTGCTCATGCAGCCCTGGCCATCCCTAGCACTGCAAAGCTCTCTCAACGTGTGCCTGTCAGGAGTGGTGAGATGCGAGAGAGGAAGCCGTGGCTACAAGTTAGAAAGAAGAAGCCTGAAGCTCGCTTTCCTCCTTGCCTTATCAGTTTGGAAACGGAGGGGTGGGGGAGAGAAGGTAGCTTCTGGTTGTAGCGCACATTTTCCTAGCTCAGCTTTGCTGGAGTACGCATGCTTGTGGTTCATCCTCACGAATGCCATGTCAGGCCCTGGGCCAATGCAAACACCAAGTCTGTCTTCAATATATATAGTGAAAAAAAAAAAATAGTTCCAGCTCACTCCAAATTAGAGTGTGTTTGCAGAGAGAGGGAGGAAATGAGGAGGGCTCTGGTAGTTGTAGCCAAGTGATGCTGATCTCTGCCCCTCATAGGTTATGTTGTGGAAAGCACACCTATTTTCCCTTGCTGGCATGTTTAGAGTTGATTATAATACAAATAAAAATGTATTCAAACTCACCAGGCTAAAGATGTCAAAGGAATGTATCTTAATTCTGTAGGATAAGAGTTTTCATGGGACTGTGTGGAAATTAAGGTGCCAGCCCACCCTGTAATTTGAGGGAGATACAAGAGCTTTATGCCACATGCCAGTGTGAAACCTCCAGTGTTCATTCCTGATAAACACATGTTAACAAGTGACATGAAATTTGTTGATTTTGTCTTTAAAATATTCCCACGTTGTAAAAGTCTGCAAAAACACCTCCCCCGTACTCAGGTGTTGGTAAAAACATTCAAACCTGACATTTAAATGGGCTAAGATCTTGAAATCTTTTTAGTCTGAGATCCAGTCATCTATGAAGCAGAAATAGCATGAATAAAATAAAATAAAATAAAATAAACCAAAACAAGAACTTTGCAAGAAAGGCAGCTACTGAAATGGGTCCTGACGAGTGTTTGGTCACAACTGAAGATAGGAAGGGAAAAAAAAAAAAAAGAGAAAAGTTAGCTTTGTTTGCTGGTGGTCAGTCACTACAAATTTAATTGAAAACAAAAAAGACCATATAAATTAATAAATTATTTGTGACAATTAGTTTGCCAAGCATAAATTCATGCAGTTCTCATTGGGAATAAAGATCCCAGTCTGGTTTCCTGGCCTGATTCCAGATAAGGTAATTTACATTGTGCCTACTTTAAATTTCCCCTTCAGTTCAGCATGATGTATATGTCTTCCTCTCCAAAACCTGTTGTCTAACAAATCTAAAGCCTGCCACTTGCCTTTCGATGCTGGATAGCTTTGGGTTTTGCTACAGGACTTTTTTATACCTCTGCCCCAATAGGCTTCATATTTCTTAGCCCGATAGCATTAAAAAATAGAGCTTAGGCCATAGCATTGATCAATCCTAATAGTTCAAAGATTTTCATTCAATTAAATATTTTAATGCTCTAGTTAAAAAGTTTCAGCCATGTCACAAACACAGAATTCAGCCCAGAAAGGGCACTGGCTTTGCCCATCCTCCAAAAGCTGCTGCGTGTTTTTATCATTAGTTAGGAACCAAATTTCAGTCGGGCTACCCTCTGCAGATGTGAACCTTGCGTCTTAATGCATCCCTGTGGGCTGGGGATTATCCACACGTAACCTCAAGTTTCTGAGCAAGCTTAAAAACATTTCAAAAGCAGCTGAAGGCTGTTCCTGCAGCTCCACCTTTTGGGAGCTAGGGATCTGCCAGGTTGCTTGAGTCGGTTATTTCTTTAGTAGAAAAGGACTTAACATTGTTGTGTTTGTGGCTGACATTAATCTCTAAAATATAAAAAAAAATAAAGAACCTTGGAGGTTTTAAAGATGCCGTGATTCTTCACAGAAAGCCCTAAAATGCATTAGGCTGGAGATATTTCTATTCTGAGTCATTTCTGAAGGCTGCTCAGTATCAGCAAGGACCCTTGCTGATAGAGATATATATATATATTTATATACACTTCATCATCACCACAACAAACACATTTTCATCTGGCCTTTCTGCTTAGGATTCACATGAAATCACTGTGCCAGACTGACATGTGATGTAAGCAGACCATGTCAAACATAACAGGTCCACATCAAATCCAATACTCTTCTTGTACTTTTGAGTTGGATTTGGTTTCTAATCCTCCATTTGCACACTCACAGACGACTGCAACCTGGAGACTTCATGTAGTAAAGTCCTGAGTACCTTCGGCACTGTTAGATAATTTCCGTGCTCCAGAGGGAGGTCGAATCATCTGGTCCCTTTTAAAGAGGGCCCAGCACACAGGAGGAGGAGATGGTGGCTGGATGTATCGGTGGGCTGAAGACATTTGAAACATGCAGAAAGCAACCTGGGTGCCATGAACTTCCAGCACACCTGGATCTGGACTACAGCGCAAGTCTACCTCTGCTGGAAAGAACAGGGATAAGCTGGAGACTGCCACAGGGACTGATCCAGAGCCCGTTGGAAGCTGTGGCACAGGCTGCTCCACTGGGACTTGAATCGAGTCTGCGGTGAGCTTTAAGATGAAAAGATATTGTGGCGGCCAAGAGTGACCTTTAAGAGAAGAGAATGGCCCCAGAACAAATATCCACATGTGTTGGTTCCAGAAAGCCAAGGGATGAGTGAAAAAAAATTCATAACTCACAGATCAACAACATAAAATCCTTTTTACCTCTTTTCGCCATTCAGCCGTGGATGAAATTGCTTTGATGAATATCAGACATGTATTGGCCTTTCATCACTTTTCATGTTCTAAACCTTGCTCCCAGCCTCGGCATCTCTGTTTCAGACTACTAAATATTATATGTGCACAGGAGCAATTTGGTGTATATAATGATAGGCATGATTGTTAAATTGGTTTCCAGTGTCTTTCAGGCTGCGTCCCTGCAGAATTGCAATTAAACACTTGACAAACCACAAGGCTATGCTAATCCCGCTTCAAAACTCTTTGCTGGCAAGGATGGCAGTCTGCCTGCCTTCTCCGCTGAAAGGCGGAGAGACCCAGCCTTACTCAGGCTCTTCTTAAAAATACTCTGTTTTTCCCCTTTGGCTCAGCGGGTCATGTTTCAGCTGTAACATTCTGCCTGAGTTCCCTATTGCCGTGTAACAATCTCCTCTTTGTTTAGCCCTGCTACCTCATTTCTCTCTATTAGCCTTTAATCCCTGTCAGGGTTTCACCTTTGCAACGATGAGGTCACAGCTCACGTTGATTGGGAAAGGAAATCCTGATGATTGTTGCTGACAGAAAGCTGATAATGCTGGTTTGGGCAGCAATAAATTCTCAGTCTCTAAATGAAGACTAATCTTTGAGCCAGAAATCACCTCTTTCAGTAGTTTTTTTGGGCCTCATTCACAAATATTTTCCCATGCTCAAGCTGCTTGACCTTTGGAGCATTCAATGCACCTATGTTATTGTGCAGAACTGTTTTCCAGGCATCCAAATAAGCAGCCATCTATCAGTGAGAGGCAGGTGAAATTATGAAATAAATCAATGATGTTATCCTCAGTGGGAACGCAGCACTCAGAGCTCTCTGCAGCCCTAAGTGCAAAATTGGCATCTGCTGCTGAGCAATTCTGTCCTGTCAGCGTTTCTATTTCTTCAAACTTTTCTGGAAATCCAAGAGTTCAAATAACTCACGGTACTGTCAAAAACTTGACTTCTGCACGTTATGTTGTCTTTTTCTTTCTGTTCCTCCTGCAGTTCCCCAAAACAGATGTCCCTTCAGCACGCTGCAATCTAATCTACTCCTAGCGTCTCCTCTACGTAACAGAGCCTCAGCGCTCCCAAACGCGGCTTCTTTGTGCGTTAATTCACTCCTGGACAGCTGTATCCAGGTTCAACGCTCCGAGCAATGAGAAGCTGGTGGCTGAAAGCTTCAGCTCGCTCTCTGCCAGTCCAGTCTGGCTATTGTTTTTTGTCTCTGCAGCAGGCTATACTCGCTCCTTTGATCAAAATAACCCTGGACTTGGGTCTGAATGCAGATTTGAACTTTACAAATCGGGTCTCCCCCAACTAACAAAGTGGGCATTTTACTCCCTTTCCTGCTAGCAGTTAACAAAACTCCCTGCTCCCGTGCACAGCTGGTAGCATTTTAGTCAGGCAATCCCTATGTAATCTATTATAATTTTTTTCTTCCTTCCACAGTGTGTTGCTCTTCCCAATGGTGAAAATCCACTGTTGCCTGGCCATAATTCTCTCTGAATGCAGGCTCCAGCAGAGCTCTTGAGGGGAGCGATTCAGGTGCCTGAACACAGATGTGCAGGGCCATAATAGATGATTTAGGCTAGCCGAGATACCTGCACCGGGCTGGCGGATGTGAGGTAGGAGCTATGGAAGATACGCACCTTTCCGGAAGGGCAGCCAAAGCCCAGGCAGGCTGTAATACAGTCCTGAAAAGATCTCAACTAATTTCAGACACTTGAGTCATTTCTGCAGCCTGGCCAGGAAACATCATACCATCAGAGGGACAGATTGCTTCTGTGCTCATCAGCTGAATGGGTAAGTTTGCCCCATACATTATCAAGGGTCAAAAATGCATCATTACATGATGGTATAGAAACCGACGCTTCAGCATTTATACTGACATTCCCACCTTTGCGAGGACAAACATCAATACATTTGGATTATAATCCTTATGCCTACAAGTATCTACTTTACGTATCTTATACATGCCCGCATCTGTCTACATGTATCAGATTTTCCAGTCCTCTTGTCAACTAAATCTGCTGGCCTGTGGGTTAAACTCTTCACAGGAGAAAGGGAAGCTTTGTTCCTTGAGTTATTTTGACTTTAGGATTCTTTCCGATTTTGGTTTAGTGAGAACTCTGGCATTAGCTACACTTTGCCTTGCATGCAGGAGAAATTTCTTAGTAGAGAAATTTGGCTGGACCAAGACCTGCCTCACATCCCCAGCCAAGAACCTCTCTTCACGCATCTGCATCCCACTTGCTGTCGGGAATAACCCGGTAGCTCGATGACAGCAACAGACGCAATGGCTGTAGGTGAGACCAAGGGCTAGCTCTCCATCTCGGACCGTGGAGTGTAAGCAGATACCTGGGAAACGCTTAGGTAAACTCAGCCCAGGGTCCAGAGAAATACTGTTGTTGGAAAGCAGAGGCTGAGGAGCCAGCACACACAAAGCGGAGACCCGCCGTCTCCTCGGGGCTGGGGGAGCAGTGAGGAAGCAGGAAGGGTAAAAGCAGGAAAGCAGCTGCGATACAGAGAGCACAAGCAGAGATGGTGGCCTGCTTAATCTGGTTTCCATTACCTGCCTTGGCTGAATAAGAGTGAATTTCCTTAATTGCAAGAACATTATCTCTGCAAGGGATTGGGCTGGATAGTCTGGCCCTTGTTTCTGCCCTTCATTTGTATGCCCTGGGATGCTGGTGAGACAAAATTCTGCATAAATGCATGGGTAAATACACTGGAGCGTAGCAGTCAAACCCAACGGAACCACAGCATCATCCCTCCTGCTCTCCCAGGACATTATTCCTGATTACAGATCCCACTGTTCTGTGCTGACTCCTTTGAGCATCTGGCCATTTTCTGCCCATGCAGCTCCATTTCACAAAAATTAAACCTGAAACTAAAAATGGGCATAGTAATACATCCTGGAAGGGAGATGTGTGTGTAGATATGCCAATTGCTGATGGATAAAGACTCAATAGATGGCACTTATTTCTCCCAGACCAGATCAAACGTCTCCCTTGCATTGCAAACAGATTTTTGTCTGCATCTCTTTACAAGTAGCTCTTAACAACACACTACCCTGCATTTTGTACGGATCAGTTGCTAAGAAGGGCGTGTACTATAGTTTTGAAGTCACTTTTTTTTTTTATCTTCATTTTATACACCGATACAACATAAAAGCTAAAGGATAACTAAGTAATACCTAAGCCATCCAAACTGGCATCCCAAATGTTATCTGAAAGAAAAAATAAGCATCTCAAGATGTAGAAAACCCTTTAAGGAAGAAAAATTGGGATGTCAAGTACAGTGCTACTGTTCTGCAATGCCATTTTAATCCAGTTACACAACTAGAACTGAGTAATTAAAGTCACCACAAAGCTTTCTCCAGCTCTGCACTGAATTCATTATTTCCATTTCAAAATATAATGGCTTCAGCTAAAGTAACCACAGTGATATTGTCACAGCTCTGTGCCGATGCAGCTAGATAGGATACCTTTAATCTTTCTCAAGAAATATAGCTGAAGGCAGACTCTTGCAGCAGAATAGCTTGAATGCCATACCACAATTACATGACAACCTTTGGGACTGAGAATTGCCTTGGGTTTGGGAGATTTTATATAAATAAATGTTCTTTCTTGAAAAACAAAAAGTTAATTTCATCACTATTTTAACCCCATTGACTGAAGGCATTTTTCCTTCAAACCCCATTTTCCATTCTAAGTTTTCTTCTTATTTTTTTATCACCTCTTTTTGTTCAAAGGTTTTATAACAATTTCAACCAAGTTTCCTGCAGAATATTTGGCCTGTCTTAGAGGTGGCATATAGGTAGACTAGTGAAGTGCCTGAGAAGAGAAAGGCCTGGCACACCTGATAAACTGGGGTTTCCAGGAAACTGGGAGGCTGCAGAGATCATAGAATGGTTTGGGTTGGAAGGGACCTCAAAGATCATCTAGTTCCACCTCCCCCTGCCATGGGCAGGGACACCCTCCACTAGACCAGGTTGCCCAAAGCCCCATCCAACCTGGCCTTGAACACTTCCAGGGAGGGGGCAGCCACAGCTTCTCTGGGCAACCTGGTCCAGTGCCTCACCACCCTCACAGTGAAGAATTTCTTTCTAACATCTAATCTAAATCTACCCTCCTTCCACTCCTTNCTCAAGCCTGTCAAGGTCCCTCTGGATGGCACCCCTTCCCTCCAGCATGTCGACCACACCACACATCTTGGTGTCATCAGCAAACTTGCTGAGGGTGCACATTTCGGTTTCTAGTGCACTTAGTGAGGAATATGAAGATGGTTCAATACCAAAAAGCCTTAGTGAGATCTGATGATTTGATCTATAACAGATGTGCACCTAAATTCTACCTGATAAAAAAAAAAAAAGTAGTGGCTAGGTGCTAAAGCCTAACATATTGCTATTGACTGAGCATGTACAGGCTGCTGGTTTTCAAAAGTTTCTCAGTTCTTGTATTTTTGTAGATTTTCTTGGGGATGGAAAAAGTTGCCTCCCTGACAGAAAGGCCATCCCACCTAGGAACTAGGGAGATTTTGCTCAGCAGCCTGAGAGCTAGCCAGGAAAATAAAAACAAAACAAAAAAAACCCAACAAAAACAAAAAAGGGGTGGGGAAGAGAGAAATCCTTGCTTACTTTCATATAGGAAAGCTGCAAACTTAGACTTTTAATTAGCAGCAGGCAGCGCATCATTTGCTCCTCCATGGCAGGACGCATGCTCACCCCTTCTTCTGGCACCTATCAGCTCACGTCTACGGTCACTGATTTGCCACGGCTTTGTGCTTGAAAACATTAGGCTTTTTTTGGCTAAGAAACAAAAACTGACCTGAGGCATAGAAAATTTCTGCCCAAACACTAAGTTTGGCAAAATCCTCGTGCTGAAGAGAGTATCCCGTAACAGGGAGTGTTGAGCAGAAGTAATGGTAGGCTGCACTGCCAGCTGCTCCTATAAAACAGAAAAGAAGAGTTGGGAGTTTGTCTCTCACTATCAATTACTGTATATTTCCTTTTCTTTTCTTTTTTTTTCAGTGCCAGGTGGTTTTGATCTGTGCAGCATTCTCCATGCTTATACCTCTGACAAAGAAAACCAATGCGCTTTCAGATAGCTTTGGAAAGTGGTTTAACCTACCTCTGCATTTTCTGCAGAAGTCAGGTACTCTAGAAAGGATAGGGTCAGGTTTTTAAAAAAATGTGCCCAGGCTGTACAAACTGGATGGCTTACAACACAACAGGATTTTTATTTTCATTTGGTTTAGAAAGAATTATTCCCTAGGTTGCAAAAGATCAATACCAACTAGTTCACTTCTATAGGTGGGACTTCCTAATTCCCACCCCCTAGCAAAAGTTTTTTGGCTTGGGACTGACAGATACAAAAAGGAAAAAAAGTGCCAGACCTCTCACAGTCTATGGAGAAGGGGTTAAACTGTATTTCCTGCAACGTCAAACAACTTCTAGCCACTGATTGATAAAACAGTCTACATTTTGAATTGCACAAAGAACATAACTGTTTTGTGGGACTGTGGAGGGAGGCTGCTGGCTTTGAGGCCAAAACCTGGACAAAAGAATTATAGTCACTACAAGTGTAGGTACATTGACCTATGTGTAACTTTCTATGGTAAAGCTAAAGGATTTAAAAAAAAAAAAATTACAAAAATTATATCCTTGCGTTGTTATTTGTAGCTGCTTTGTTGTGCTATGTGATCTTTTAAGATAACCTAAATACTAGCCTGCTAAGAGCACCTGGGTTAAAACACCTTCCACATTAAATCAGTGATTTCTTAATATAGACAACGTGAAAGACCTGGTTGACAACACAAGTGCTTGGAGAGTTGCATTAGCCGTAGCCATGGGACAGCGAAATGCTGTACAGGGTTTGAAAAGACTGCAGAGATGGAGGAGCTTCTCAAACTGTCTTTGAGAAGGAAACCTGTCACAGGATATATAACCCCTCTGAGTGTTATGGAGCTGCTCCCTCAGATCTGGGCTGGGTCACCTGAATGTGGAGAAGCCTGAGCTTGGCCAAGACCATCACGAGCTGCTTGTGTCCGTATAAGCGGTAGATTTATACTGCATTATATGTGTGCACTGAGGATTTCCACCAGTGACAGATTAAAAGCTTCCTTGTGAGCCAATAAGGGATTTTGTTTGCCTGTTGTTTGGTGGGATGCAGAGATTTGGACTGACTAGATTTGTTTTCATAAACAGCATCTGGGCTTTGGGGAATCACAGTTCTGTGTAAAAATATGAATGCCTATCCCCCAAAATATGGAGTCTGAAGTAGCCATGTTCAGTTTTCAGTACTCTACCACAACATCATTGAGACAACAGAGTTTGTGCCCTTTCCCACCATGGACCACTTCCCAACTTTGGGGGAAGTCTTGTGGTGTTACTGTGAGACAGAGTCTGTAGAAGAACCTAAGCTATTCTGGAAGAAAGAACATCCAGTTTCCCTCTCCCTGGGGAACCACACTATCATTTCCAAAGAGATATATTTCAAATAAAAATAATTCAAAGCCTGAATCATTGAAATTAATTATTTGAATGATTAAATTTAAAAAATCCAAAGAAAGAAGTGATCAATTCAAGAATTGTTATAGCATGTTAGATCTATCTTGCTCCATTACCCTATTTCTGGCAGCAGCCAGTGCTAGGTACTTGGGGCAAGCACATAATACTTCTTCTCCAGGACACTCTCCGATCCTCCAGCAATTCATGGCTCAGAGTTCCTGACACACAGGAAAAGTGTTTGAAAAAAATATCCCTCTGTGAATTTTACTTCTGGGAGTCTGTGCAGCCATTTTTGTAACCTTATGAAGTTTTACTATCTGCATTATCACGCAGCAAGGAACCCCGCAGCTTAATTATCCATTGTGTGAAGAACCACCTCCTTCTTGTGCATTTTCAGTCTAACCGCTGCTAATTATGCACCTACTAAACATAATTTAATCTTTGGTTATGTATTGTCAAGTGAATGCTATCACATCTACCATTATTATTATTATTCTATGATTCTATCATAGTAGCTAAACAGCTCATACCTAAATGAACTTAGTATAGCAACATCCCTATGAGACAGCAGAAGTAAAAGGGTGGTTTGTATTGGCATGCCGGCTTGCGCCATTAGTGCACTTCTGAAGTTAATCTCCTGGTTGTTCCCACCTACTATGCTTTGGTTTATACCATGGAGAGGTCATAGAGTAACAGCTGGATTCACCCTGAATGAAAGTAAATCAAGATGCATACCAAGAGGGCTCCTAATGTGCTCCAGCCTCATGGATGTTCAGTACTATGCATAGGACTAGGCTTTTTTTCAGGAAAAGCCTAAACTCTATGATTTGTGTGTTTGTGGAGGGTGAACATCAAATCCTTACCTTCAACTGTTTCAGCCTCCAGATCAGATTTTTTTATGCTTCACTGCTTGCTAGTGTAGCAAAGCCTACGCAATTCACTCAAGGCCATAGAGAACATCAAGGGCAGCATGAGGATAAGGCACAGCCCTCCTGAGCTGCTTCTTACCTCTTCAAGACATGTAACACAATTCAGTGTGCAGTTATAACCTACTGCATCCAAACATCTCAGGCTACATATGACATCATATCAGGATGCACATCTGATCTGTCACCAGCTGCAGTCAGACAAGATCCCTCCCATCACATGGGCATATCCCTCTCATCTTTCCTTCCCACAGAAAAGTGCTTTTATTTCCAAAGAGCTCCACAGTGCTGTCCCAGTGACCTGGGACAATTCCACCTACTGGCTTCTGACAAACCAACTTAGTCATGGATGATGCTATAACTATTACTTTTCAAATGAGATTTATTGACTGTGAGCAGAAGGTGAAAAGGCTGCAAGTCATCCCATCAGTAGACTTTCTTCCACTGTTTAACAAGTGATTATTTGCTTTGCTGTGTAGGTGGTTTACAGTTAGTTGAATCATACTGCCTTGGTATCTTACAGGATATCAGCATTTCTATTCCTTTATCCCAGTTGGAGGGCCAATACCATCGTCAATTTGCTTCAAGTTTTACATATCGAATCTCTGGTTTAAACTTAAGAGTGGGCAGTGGGAAAGCACAACATTACTTTCTAGCAAGTCCAATATATTTTATTTTCATGTTATAGTCAGGGAAGAATGGCATTTAAGCAAATGCCTTTCTGTAAATACCTTAGCAAACACTTTCTTAATTGTTATACAGCCAAATTTTGAGTAGATTAAGGACTAGATATGAAAAAAACCCAACACTGTCGTAAGAGTCAAGACAGATTAACTATCTGTGATATTTAGGTATGTCAATCTCAAGGCATCTACAGATCTTCAGAAATCTGGCCATGTGAAAAATGGTTTTGGATTCGCAGAGCATATCAAATATTTGTTGGGTTTTCTTTGCCCCCCCAAGAGTTTCCTTTTTTGTATGTAAAAAGGAAGGTTGACATGTTATGGAAGGCTTAATGCACTTAGCATTGCAGCAGAATCCAACAAAAAGAAAACAGGAGGTGGGGAGAAAGACAGAGAAAGAGGTTCAGTCATTACTGAAATTCTCTGGTCAAAACTAATGGCAATGCTCCATTGACTTCAGGAAGGCAAATTCAGGCCATGAACCACAACTGAGACAGCATAAAAGCATATTGTCTGGACATATGTGCAGTGTAAGTTCAGAGAGGGATGCTACTCAGTTATTTTAGCATGTTGCATTTATGAGCTAGACCCAGGGCTGCAATTACCTGGTTGCTCCTTATTTGAGCATGAATTAAGTTTCATATAACATTTACTAGCTGCAGAACAGAGCAGTGCTTGTTCACATGGACATGGTGGCTTACACAATATTCCGAAGAAATACCAAACAGCATGGCAGGTACTGAAGAGCCGTAGAAGGCAGGGAGGAAGAAGACTTGTGTATGCAATTACAATTGCGAAGGAAATTAAATAAGCAGAACATAACTGCCAGGTTGGTATTTAGCCTGTGAACAGGGTGTAATATACCTGCTTTTACAAACTCCTCCTTCAAAAAAAAATCTGATGTAAAGTCTTTAACATACTGCAAATAATTACATTCTTGGATTTCCTTTAATCTCACATGTGTGGGATTTTACACCTTGAGTGAAGCACCTGTGGTTTGAAGCTGATTTGTTGAACTTATCTGTATCTGGTAGTCCCCAACACAGCATTGTAAATCAGTCATGGCTAATTTGGTTATAGCTATGTTTTATCCCCAACCCACCCCCCTTTTTTTTTTTTGACATCCTCTCTCTCAGAATGAGCACTATCCTCACTACATTTACCTCATCTGTGTTTACTTTTCCAAATGTTTGTGATCAGGAGCAGAAGAGAAAGAAAACAAGTGTTTATAATTCCCTCTTTTCCAGTCAAATCAAGCCTGCAGCCTCCCTCCCAGTCTGGGGATCTGTCAGTAGAATAAGATTATTTTTTCAGACTCCTCTTTTTAACTGAAGTCCTCAAATTCCAGTTAAATGGAGCAGAACGGGGTGATTTAGAGTTTTGCATTTAAAGGTTACACCAGTTTCCATAAAAAGACCCTGATATTGGAGTGAATTCAGTTCAACAGCCTTTTTAAGAGCATTCAGTTACAGACCCTTGCTGGCCCTCTGGTGAGATTCACCAGGTAACAGAGAATAGAATTGACTTCCTTCAATGACAGTTTCCACTGACAATCCATTGTTGGTCTTTATTTATTTATGGTAGGCAGTTTATGTGGTTTCCTGTATTGTTCTATTTATTACATTTTATTTTCATAAAATGAGACTGTGTGTATTTTATATGCATATTTTAAAAAAATACTATTTTAATAAAAAGATGCAAGTTAACTGAGACTAATAGAATGCCTTAAAAGAAGACAAGATTAGTTTCATTCGGGCTTCATCAATAAGTCATCTTGAACCATAATCTTGTTTTGCTTTCTGTGAATGCGGTGAAATAATATTAAATTAATTCTACTTTATAATACATAACAGAAAAATAACAGGATTCAAACTCCCTAGCCTGCAGTTAGTAGATCCTACTGACAGATCCACAAAGATGGATCCCACAAGACCCTCAGAGGCACTTCGCACAGAGGTCTCCCTGGGTACAGCTTTTGGCAGAATGGGAGGTCTAATTGTTTTTTTCCTGACAAGAACCAGCCAAGTGATTCATATACTGGAGCTTGTGGTCTATAAATAACTCATTATCTGATTTACATACAGGTAGCTATCAAGTGCTCTTCTCTCATCTCAGCAGTTGCACTGATTATATCTGAAGCCACTCAACCACCTAGATGCAAACCCACTGGGCTAAAATTACTTTAATCAGATGGAAAAGGGAAAAGCAAACCCATGAACTGCCAGATCTCCCCAACTTCTTGTTCAGTCTTTATTTCTGCCTACATTGTTCTTCCATTTTGGACAGTTCTCAGTTGAACATTTTCAGCTTCTTCGCCCAGTCACTTCCCAGCCTGCATTTTCCATCTTCTAGCTAAGATAATACTGAAAAGTCTTCTTCTCTGTGTTTGTTTCATTGCTTCTAGACATCTTCCTCTACTGATAGCATCTGCTTTTGCTTATCCTTTCTGAGGAGCATGGTGAGATGACAGAAAACAGCTTTTGTTTGTCTACACAATTCTGTGTTTTCCTGTTATCTGTTAGATTAAGCCTCATTTTCCCTTTTGTTTGCTTGTCAACAAATGGTTATGAAAGCCCATCAGTGTGAAGATATGCTGGCTTTTATTCCACTGAATTTAGTGGTGAAATTCCTGCTGACACAAAGGACTGGATCCAGCCCTGCACAGATAAAATCAGCTCTTGTCTACTGGAGACAAAGAGCACCACCAGTTCGGATATGACCATACCAGCTGTGCCCACCCTGTGTCCCCCCACCAGGACAGGCCCCAGGAAGGCTCAGTACTTTAGAGCCTTTTGGACCTGGTGCTGGGGATGGGGTTCAGATGCTGAAATCTGGGCAGTTAGTAACAGCCTAGATGCCCCCTGGTCTCCATACTCTTCCAGAAGAGCGTGGTCTCCTGGAAGTCCTCCATCATATCCCAAGCCACACACAGTTGTCTTAGACACCCTGAGACACCTAAAATGGTACTAGAAGCCCATAGTTAAGCAGCTGAATCCCACCCATCAGGCTGATGGTGGTATTTCTGACTGAACATCCATCTTCACAACATGTGGTCTTGAACCACTTGGAGAGGAGCAGGACAAATTCAAACAAGACTCTTTTGCTTACCAGTCTGCCTGGGGTCATTGTGGCAGGACTGGGTGGGCTACAGGGCCACAGGGGGCTAATGCACAGGGGACTGGTATATTGGGGAGAAGCCTCTGCAGCTGGGCACCACAAGCTACCAACTCACCAAATTCCCTGGAGACCCCAGACTGCTCCTTACAGATTAACAGCCCTGTCGTACTTCAGACCTACCTTTGCCTCCATCAGTAGGTGTTTCCAGACTGAAAAGAGGTGGCTATTCTGGGGAGCTGCCGTTTCCTCAGGATGTGGCTTCACAGTGCTGACTCTGGTGTCCCAGGTTGCTGCTGCCTCTCCTCCCTCCTGGCTCTGCTGCTTGGGAGACCTCTGCTTCTCACCCACTCACTAGGAGAAAACTACCTCTCCCACTCCAAAAGCAGGTATTTATGTAATTTTAAAGACTTCAGTCAGTTCAAGGAAAGAGGGACCCAGGAACCAAAAGCTGCAGGTGGGAGCACTGTGCTACAGAGCGTTGTGCCCTTAGACAGGCTCTGCAGGATCAAACCACCCCTTTGGGACCCTCCCAGCTCAGGACATCCCACTGCAGACCACAGGATCCAACAAAAGCCACCCCATTAGCATATGGTGGGGAGCAGCCCTCAGCAACATGGGTGCCAAGCTGAATCTCTACACATAGCTCAGGACTGCAGAAGATGCTTTCCTTTTTGACCTCCTCAATTACTATCGCCACCTTGCTGTGATCCCAGCCAGCCTTTCCACTGTTTCTGTGAAGTTTCTGGATTATTAATTTAAAATAATTCCACAAACGGTCTTAACATTTTTGTATAGCTAAAGCTACCTGTTAAGATAAACCAATTTATAAAATTTTCTTGTTCTCCCATGGAGCCTCTGTCACCCAAGGGTTCAGTACACCTTTATTTACTTACAAAACATCAAAACGTGTATTTTTCAGGTACCCATCTGCATTGTTTCCATAGACAGAAGAAATAGGTACAACATGGCATAGGGAAGTGAAACACTTGCCCGAGGTCTCTTCATAATGTTTGGTGCCTGACAAAGCATGAACTTTTCATTAACTTCAATGGACACCAATTTAGGCTTTTAGTATTATTGCCAGGAGATGAAATAAAAGTCAAAGTGTCCTGACCCCAGTGCAGTTGTGGAGAGTGATTGGATAATATTGCTTTAGGTAGCTTGGGAACCCCGCACTGGGCCTCCTTGGCTTGCACAGGAGAAGCCACCCAAACCCATGCCCCGGCAGCCGAGCAGATAGGAAGCCAGGTCTGGTACAATAAGCACAGTCCGTTGCAAATGAGCGGAGCCAGCGTGGTTTCCCTGTATGCCTGGTGTTGGGTAGAGAGCGAAGACATGATGTGCCCTTCCTCCTGATACAATCACGCTTCTGCCCTCCGTGGGCTCGCGCAGCTCCCCTCAGCTGCTGCTGGACCCCTGCGGCTCCGAGCAGCGCGCAACCGTCCATCCAGCTCTGCCCAGCGCTTCCCAGCTGGGAGATCAAACCTGTTGGCTCTTATTTTTCCTCCTCCTTGCTTCAGTAGGAGTGTTTTCTCCATTTTGCTAAAAGATAACTGATTGTCACTGAAAAGAAGCTGAAGCAAGTGTTTCCCAGTCCATCTTGTGAACCCACTGCTTCCATATTCCAGAGCAGACGGGGGTCTGGAGAAGGGGTTGTTGGGTTTTGCTGTGGAGATATCAGAGCAGCCCACTGACCAAACTGCCCTTTCTCTCTTCCATCTCCTTACAGAAAGGGTCCTGCAGAGACAGCATCTAGACCTAGTATCGAGTACAAAACCACCACTGAAGAGCAGATCTCCAGATCCAACCTCAATCGACCCCTTGGGCCTGTTCAGTCCTTCTGCCACTGCCTAGGTAAGCCCATCTCTACCCGAGACATGGAGCTGTGTTTTAGCTCATCTCTAACCCTGTCTCAGTAAGCTATTTGTCTGCAGATCTGGGAAATTTTGTGGCTTTAGGAAACAAACAAACAAAAAAACATTTTGTCAATGCCCTTCAATGAGAGCAATCTTCCAGCTACCCACGCCTATCAGCTAACTGTCTTTGGCCAGACATCAGAAACAAAGTCAAGCCTGAACCACCAATGATTTCAGTCTAACCTTTGCCTAGGAGGAGTTCAGGGAAGCCCACGTGTTTTCAGACTGCATTAATACCCGCTTATGGCTTGCCAAGATAGATGCTTTGCTGCATCTATCTGCCAGTCTCATCCATATAACCTTCTTCACTAGGTCTCTGTCTCACATGGAGCAAGCTGGAAGGTTTACAAACACGGTGGCTTACGGGGGCAGAACATCTCATTTTGCTTTGACTGACACAGACCTTGGCAGCTGAAATATTCTTTCCATATTCCCAGCTGTTCCACATCTGAGAAGTTTAAGGAGGGGGAGGTAGAATAAGGGGCTAGGTGTGAAGCTTACTCAGGGTAGGGGTAAAAAGGAATTATAATCGTAAAAACTTATAAAGAGATCAGCAGCCAAAGGTACATGAATTGGAAAGAACGGATTTGCTTGCATGAGTTGAAGAAATGTCACTAAGTCTCACATGTATAATTCAAGGCAAAATGAAACTTGCTGTTACTAAAGAAAGTGAAGTTTACCATGACCTGTGAACTGATGGGGTCTGACAAAAAAAAAAATAAATTATGAAATGTGGTGGCTGCAAATGAAGTCTCTAATCCATAAGAGATGAAGTGCATCCGAAGTTGAAGGCTACAGAGTCCATTTTTCGTTATGTTTTCTGCAGTCATTTTACAAAGTACTTTGTCATCTGTCAATACCACAGATAACCTGATGCTTCCTGGTAGAACTGGACAAACGGTCACCAGCTCAATATGTACAAACATACAGTGATTTTTCCACTTTGGAAGGGAAAAAAACATTCTTTTCTAATTTCTAAATACTAGACAGCTGGCCACAGTTAAAGCACCATCTAGTACTTTCTGGTTAGCCTTAGTTAAACACATATTTGTAATTTTCAAAACCTAAACTGTAGTTACAGAGTTATGATGGTATCCATTACATTGGTGCTTTTTTATCATTATTACAACTTCTGCCCAAAATGTTGGCAGTATTAGGACAATTCAGCAGCGTGTAATTTAACTTACCTCACATCCATAGTTGAGGGTGGTCCCTCTGATCAGGTCTGAGGTCACTGATGGGGCAGGTTCAGAAAAAGTTGCTCTTGCCTTTGCCAGGGTTAGCCTGACTAAAGAAACCTGAAAGCATTTCTCTTTTATCAGCTGTCCCCCACCTTCACTGTGTGACCTGCACCAGATCTCGCTCATGTGAGAACCATCAGCTAACGGCAAAAGAGCTAATCGCCATCTCAGGAATCAACATGCAATGGTCACTCTGCAAGGATTGCCAGGCCAAGATATTTATCACCTGTAGTGTCAGACATAATACAACTGTTTTTCTTTGATTTGATTTGTTTAAAAAAAATTAAATCCGCTGAGGGAATCCATTTCCATCAGAGCAATACCAATACCAGACTTAAGCTAGGTGTGATCATAAAATAATTGTGCTTTGCCCTCATGGGCTCTCAAACGCTGTGCATACCGTTAAATCCCGCATTGCACCTCTGCACCACGTGAATCGTCATGCACCAGCTGGTGACCTGCTCCTCTCGCCACAGAGCGGAGGAACTCCTGCAGCCCTGTTGCCATTGATGAAGCAGAGGGGACTCCTCTCTCCTTGCTCCTTGTGGTCGGCAGCTCAGTGGAAGCTATGAAGTTACTAGAGCCACTAGCAGATGTGTAGATGAAGGCATGGAGGAGCTGGCTGATACACCCAAATTACCAGAATAGCATCAAACAGCCCAGATCCTTAACCCTCAGTTTTTGTCATTACCAACAGTATTTCAGCATGAGCTGGGGCATATCTCAATGCTATAATCATAAAACTTCTAAGTTGTTCAGAGTTACCTACATGACGTTTAGTTAACCTAGTTCAGCTATTAAGCACAGTTCCTGGGAAGAGGCTTTTTTGTGCTTCTGGACCCCAGTTTCCCCAGAGAGCGACCAGCACTGGTTGCAGAAGGGGAGGGAAAGTCCCAGCTTGCTGTTGTTCAAAGTCCCAGGTCTTCTGACGGGACAAGCCAGCTCTGCCAGTTGCCTTTTTAACACAGGCAGACCCCAAATGTCTTCTAACACACCAAGAACCTGACTGTAGCATGAGTTCGTGGAAGGGCCATGACAGTTTGTGGCATGTGAGAACACGCTACCAGTAGGGCATGGGAAATAGTGTGGGGAACCTGTGTCTGCGCATGGTTCAGATTCCGTGAGGGGGTTCCCCACACCCCTGTCCCAGTGCCACGTGCTGCTCTCCGTCAGTCTGGGCCCACGATGAGGGACTGACCCTTTGCTTCAGTACGACTGGTGAAAGTGTCATGCTGGACTGAAGCTTGCAAAGAGCGTGGTGGGTCCCCCAAATGGCCATGCAGGCCTGAAGGACAGATATCAACCAGTTCTCTCATTTGCAGCACAAACACACAGAAATCCTCAGGAAAACAGATCTGGAAGCAGAAGGGAGAAAGCGTATTTGTATCTTGAGTTCACGTTGCTTCTCTGCATTAGCCATGGTCAGCAGGGATTTAACCTGCATCCTCTGACCCAGCGTAGATGAAGCATGATTGACTCACATATTCTCTCTGCCACAGATGTAGGAAGCCCAGCGACCCCCTGTGTGGCCTCTCTTCCGATAGGGAGTGACAAAGTACCATCCCAAATGGGAATATCTTATAGAAGAGGGCTTTTGAGTCTTCTGTATTGCCCCATGCTTCACATTGGCTATTGCACTTTGAAGTGATGAGGTATGTGGATTCAGTTGTAAGAATTAAGTTTAAAAGAGGGTGGTCATAAAGCGTCCCATGATCTAGATGTGATTCAGAGTGCCATGGTAAAATATCTGGGGTATGAAAACACGGCGTGCCTCTGTTTGTCTGCAGCGGCCCCAGGTTTTCTTTCTGCGGCTCTTCAAGAACTCTCTTCTGGGTCTGGTGGACATGTTGAACTTCAATTACTCAGTTACAAGTAAACACTCAGTGATAGAAGAAAAGAAAAAGATGGATGCAGGGAGAGAAAATAGGGAGAGGGAGAAGAGAACCTAATAAAAAGAAAAGGAGAGGGGGAAAAAAAAAAAAAGATGAAATAGGATAAGGTGAAAGCAAAAAAAAGGGCTCATTACAGAACAGATAGCGCATTCTTAGCCACAGCAGGAATGAAAAATCTTTCATCAGATCAATGATTTTGGAGACTTGGTGGGTGTACTTTATGTCTCTCTCGTCTAGTAGCAGCAATTTCCACGCAGCCTCACACCTCCTGCGCTCACCACAGGCAGCAGGGAACAAAGACGCTCAGAGAGCAGAAGTGATGTTGGGAAGGGCTTTGGCATTCCTCGCCGTTGCAGAGCAGGGAGGACCGTTCGGCGTCAGACCAGACGGGTAATTTGAGGGAAGGGCGTCCTCCACAGGCACGCGGGGCTGCCTGGGGAGCCCCGGCCCCGAGGGGCAGAAGCTGAGGTGCGCAGAGGGCAGGCGAGGGTGCAGGGCTGCCTGGAGGCGGGTTGGGAAACTCAGCCAAACTGGGCACCCTGAGATGTCAATCAGGTTCTGGTCCCTCTTGCTTTCCTTAGGAGAAACAGTATTTCTTAACTAATGGCTAAGTGCATGCTGGCCAACCAGAAGCGGCTCTGGCATTTTTATCAAAACTGTTCTTGCTTCAGGCTCGGCCAAGAGAGAACAATCAAATGCTATTTTCGAGGGTGACTGACTGCAAGCCCTTGGAATGAGCATCCCTGGGAGACCTCAGCTGACATCTTTTAAAGAGACAGCAAAAATCCTAGCTTAGGAAAGAGAAGGATTATTTTTTTTCTTTTCAGAAAATGGCCTTTTCCACAAATCAATAGGGAACTGTTTAATTAGTTCTGACTGGGTGTTAAACGTAGTAAAAACCAAAAGCAAAGCGGCAGCCAATGGACCCAAACTCAAACCTTGCTATAGAAAGCAAAAACCTTTCAAATGAGAAGACATAATAACAAGACAGTAGGTTTGCCCACAAGAGAAAAAAAAATTGCAGAATGCTTTTATAAGCAGATTTTGATTTTCCAAAAAAGAAAAAAGAAAATAAGGAGTACATTTATTGATTCTGATTCTACTGAATTCTGACAGGCTTATCTTAAATTCTGCTTGGAACTATTTTGGATTCATTTCAAACACCCCAAAATAAGTTACTCTACTGTCCATAGCATCATTTGCTTATTTTGAGATGCACTAGATCATCGTGCAAAAAATAGATTAAAGTGCAGCTTGCTGTTCTTACAAATAATATCCTCATAATTTACTAGTAAAAAATGTTAAATGACACGGATGGGGGGGGGGACACCAAACAATCTTCTACATTAACTCTTACTTTTGTACTGATCTAGTACAGCACACGGGTCATACACAGATGACAAGATCATTTTCCAGACACTTTACAATCTCATTTAGACAAGGACAAAACGTAGACAAGGCACTTACTGCAAGCAAGCCGACATCCCTGTCCATTTCTGTAGAGGAGAGGCGAGCAGTATTTTCCATTCACAAAAGCTCTCTGAAAAAAGTCGTGGAGACATGACGTAAGGGGAATTACTACTGGAGAGGATGTGGAGGAATCTGTGCTCATCCGACACGTACGGCAAGGGCAGACCCTGAGCCCCGGTAGGTACGCAGGCTGCTGCGGGTGGCGGGCTGGGAGCCCTGGGACTGCCCACAGCCCGGCTGCCAAGGGGTGCAGGGCCCTCAGGGAGCAAGACACACGCATCTGGCCACCAAAACCGGTGCGCGTTGCCCCACTTGTGTGTAGGCTCTCAAACGCCCCAGCAGCTCATGCCCTGTGGCACCCACCGTGGAAAATGCCAGGGACATCCCCACAGGACGCTTGGCTTTTGACTTCATGTGGAAGTAAGCTAAAGTACTTGATGTTTCTTTCTCATATTGCTTGTAGTGCTGTTGACTGGCTGCTCCCAGGGGATGTATAAACTATTTATTGCCACTGTGCAGGTCGCTTTTGTCTCAGCAACCTGTAAAAGCAGTTGCTCTGACGTGCCTGGTCTCTCGCCTCCTCCACACATGTTCCTTGCTCTTCAATTTCTCCATTACCGTCAGATTTATTTGCCCATGACAGCAGCTATGAGAGTACCAAGTCCTGTCACAGCCCTGAATGCACCAACAAGCTCTAATTAGCACAACCAACCTGTAACGGCCTTTCTCTGTAACCCTTCCCTTCGTCTGCCTTCCCCTGCTCCTCCTGTGGGCTTGGCCACCGGTGCTCCAGGCCAGCTCTGACATGGGGTGGCTGGGTGACGCTGAGCCGGTCTCTGTGAGGAAAGTGGTGTGAGGAAGGACTGACAGAAGCCTCAGCTGGGGCCTGTGCTCATCGTTTGGGGCCTGCGCCAGGGCCCTCAGCCTTGGTCCTTGGCTGAGCTTTGCTGCACGTGTGCCATGCCCAACCATGGCCAACCATCGCCAGTCCTCCCCATGGCCTGGGCTTGGCCTCGGCGCTTCCAGCAGCAGCACCAATATTGGGTTTTCCAGGCCCAGTTTTAATGTCTTGGATTCAGCTGGCCAATTAATGCATCAAGCTGTCAACTAAGATTATTGTCTTGTTCAGAAAGGATATCATCTGGCAGCATATTTAGCAGGGACAGTACTTTTACTTGTGGTGAAATATGTTTTTACTCAAACTGCCTCTGAAACTTGAATTTAACCAGAAAAACTCAGAGTGACCTTCCCCTGGCTCATTTGTTAATAGCACGTTAATAATGTTACTCCTGATGGGACACAGGCTACACTTCGCTGCAAGTTCATGGGAAGTTTGGAATCTACATGACGTTAAAATGTCACTGTATGTACCATACCTGATTGCAAAGGGAACTGATCCTTTAACTTCTGTGAAGGACTACCTGCCTGGGAAAGCCCAACCCATAGACAGCATCCCTGGTGTGGGCTTCTTGCCCAGTTGCATTGGTGACCTTGCAACTGTGTCAAGAGTGAGAGACTTGGGAGACAAGCTGTCAAGCTCAGCTGGGTAAGATAAAGGCAGTATGGTCACTGCATGAACATCTTCTCCATCCCAGCAGGTGTGAATTGCTCCTCAGCCATCAGGATTTCTTGTTCTAAAGAGCCTGAAAGCTACACCTAATACATAGATATACACAATTTTCTGGCAATATGGATTAACACTACCACAGAATACAGAAAAGTAGTGTGTCAGCATCCCTGTAAAAGCCTTTCATGAAATACCAAATCCAAGCTGCTGAGACATTGCAGGGGGATCGCTAGAGGGTATTGTTCACGGCCAATGTTTCTAAGAGCCCACGCTCTTTTTTTTTTTCTGCCACAGCTGGCACCTATTTCCTACATCAATAACATTTTCACAAACAGACCAAAAATACAAATACTCATTTAAAAAATAAAGGTAGCAAGACCACATTCAGTGATGAGCAGAGCATATTCCCTGTGCTCAGTGGAACAAACAGCTTATTTAAACATCTTCTGACACTTGCTCCTGAAAGGAGTTGTCTTCACAGGGGTACCTGCATACCAGCTGATACAAGGCAGCCCGCGTTGAATTGGTGGCTTTGTGCCACTCTTCAGAATTAGATATTAAATACTAACTGTGTTCACTTCAGCTAGCAGTAAGCATATTTTTAGCTGGCTTGAAATACTGGCTGTCATCCACATACACTTGCTAATTGAACAACAGATCATTACAAAGGGTTACTGCATTTACTCTGGAAACCCTCTCTGTTTTAATTCCTTTATACTGGCATGGATGTGAGAACACAACTATATTGAACCTGCTGCCGTAAAAAGTGCGGTTTGTCACATGTCGGTGACACTGGTGTAACTCACTCTGCTCCAAAAGTCAGCTTGGGCCATGCTTTTCACTCCACCCCGCATTGCACGAGGCGGGAGATTTCACCAGGGCCACGTTCGCAGCCCTGATTGATCGCATGTGTTCAGGCACTGAAGCAGTCACGAACTGGACGGGCAAAGTGGACGCTGTAATATTTTTCCTACGCTCTATTCAGGCGTAGTGTGATTTTGTGGTCGAGACAGGAACACATTAATGCTGCACGAGCTCCAAATAATGGCTGTTTTCATAGTGCTGACAAGCAATTTGCCGTGTTGGAGTGTTACTGTCAGTCACCAGCGGCTTCCAAGAGTTACCATACGCTGTAGTGAGGACAGCTACCCTGGAAAGGCACAAGGGATTTCTCTCCAAATCATGAAATAATTTTTGTCATCACTGCACAAGCTTATCCAGCTATCATACGTGGAATGTACTGATTTGAACACTGTTAGGAAACTTGTTTGTTCTTCATTGCTATTGTCCTTGGCTGTCATGCCCTCCCTCCGTAAAAGGAGGAGTAACTATGCTAGGATGATACACGCTGTGCTATTTTGCCTTCTCTATCTGCTAATAAATTACAGATCCATCAGGAAGTGGTTTTTAAACTGAAGAAGTCAAAAGCAGATCAGCCTATCAGCAAAGAGATCTGAAATATTCCTAGTTTGTTATTAATATATTTGACTAACACTATGGCCCCGATTACTCAGAACCATCTACGTACACTGAATGCTTACTCAGGCAAACTGCCCTAATCCCACTAGAAATAACTCTGAGGCAATTTTTCCTGCCCTAAGACTTGTCCTCAAAGAGGTCCCTGAGGTAGCACACAAGAATTCTTCCCATCCATGCAGGACATCCGACTTCTGGCAGAACAACCTGAGACCCGCCACTCCTCCCGTCGGGAATCTGGCTAGCACCTGCGAGCCTTCGCTCATTTGAGTGATTTTTGTCTCTTAATACTCATCTAGTGTCAAATAAGATAGTTTATCAGGTAATTTGCTCCTATGTATTATCTGTAATTGTGTGTTGTTATTATTACTCATTCTTTGAATGATGTGTGATTGTTTTCCAAGGCACATGATATCATTCTGCATATGACTGAGCAGGTGACTCTTAAAAAGCAGACTAATGAACACTCAGCAGTCTGTACTTGTTCTCCTTGTTTTCTTCTAAATGCTCATTTACTTCTGTTTCCTCACAATTAAAAGGATTTCTGCCTAGATCTAATCAATCCAAAGAGAGAACAGCAAAAGAAAAGCCCTCTAAGTGAGAGGATCTCCGTGACAACTTCATAAGCACGTTCTCCCACTTGAGCAGCTTTAAGGATTTGCCAATAAAAAATACAAATAGTTTTACTTTGTCCCATTTGCAAGAAGTAAAACTTTATTGTCACAGGTTTGCATGAGAGAAATATTTAATCTTTCCTATCATTACTGAATTACCTAGTTTTTCCATGCTGATCTATTAAAAGTTACGACACGTCACAGGGACCATGGCACTAAGCACTCTTTCATTTCATTATACACAAAACATAAAATCATCTACTGGATCAATGTTCTCATATGACATCAGGACTATTTAAAAAGCTGCTTGCAATTTGCAAAGATTATTTGGGACAATGTAGGAAAACAGTTTTCCAGGAAGAAGTGGTAATCCTTCTTCTATCCTATTTTTACTCAGAAATGCAGGCAGAAGAAGGGGAGAGGGGTGGGTGGGTGTGGTGGTGTGTGGTTTCTCCTTTACAGAAAGAAGGTTGTCAATTAGTTTGTTCATCAGTTTGATCCCAAAATTAGATTTCTGCTGAAGTTCTTTCCACTGCAACTAAATACCACTTACAGAGGAAATAAAAGATCAAAAATTACAGTCTAGAAAATCAGATGGAAACTGGTTTTGTATTTTTGGTACTAAGGCTACTTACTTTTCCTACACTGGCAATAGAAAGAACTTGACGATTTAAGGAGAGTCTTCCATCCTCCTTTTCTTGGACTCTGTTAGCATAATAAAATGTTTTACTTTCCAACTTAAATCGGAATTACGTAGGCTAGTAATCCCTGAAGTCAACAGTATGTCTTGTACTTTGGAATTTTCCAAAATCTCCATTAGTTGTTGAATGATGAAGGTCACCTGCTATAAATACATCTGCATCTTTCCATGCAAATATGTAACTATTTATTGAAATCGTAAGGCCTGTAGAGAGGGCCACTAACAAGAATGAACATGTTTTGGGCTGATGGCATCCTGAAAACCAGGCTATGTATGGGGTCTGGATGCTCTCTAAGCGTGGGGGGGAACAAACACTGTCAAGAGGGTGGCCTTTAATCAAATTCTATTTATGAGAATACATTATCACCAAATCTTCATTTAAGGAGTGAGAATGCTGCAGGTGGAGAAGCTGCCCTGCCACAGAGAAGGTAATGAAGA
Organism: Aramus guarauna; assembly: GCA_013400195.1. NCBI lineage: Eukaryota > Metazoa > Chordata > Aves > Gruiformes > Aramidae > Aramus > Aramus guarauna. Next base: position 234,331 of record VXBL01001978.1, on the reverse strand, counting down.
CTTCTGTACGTACACAGTACAGTTGTTAAGGTCCTTTATTTGCAATGGATCAGAGAGGAGGGTCTCTATTAGTCTTATTCAAAGATCATTCAGGTCAATAGAAAGATTCCCGCAAGCTTCAGTGGGTTTTCTATAAAAGGAAGAGACAAGTGCCAAGCGCCAATAATGACTGATGAAATAGCGGGCTGTTTTGAGTGGGGAATGTATAATATATACGCATAGTTGATTTGCTTACAGGAGACAGAGTTTCGTATATTATACGATTTTTCTGGTAAGCAGAAACCATAGCATACATTTGAGTATTTCCCATTGGACTTTCTTTATTTCCTCATACCTTAACAAACACAACAAACTGAAACATGGAGCTATTTATTTCTGTTCTGTAATAAAAAAGATACATTACTTTGATGCCCAGAAAATACAGTAAACATTCATTTATTTGTGAGAGTTTCATTATATTATTACATATGCCTTGGTCTAGTGCATAGGCAGTGTACAGTTTAACATGCTGATTTTCTTACCGATTTTAAAAAGGTATGGAGCTTTACTCTATAACAGACAGGAGATATAGGTCTGAGTTTCCCATGTATTGCTGAGTACAGATGAGATTGGAATTTAAGCAATATGCCTTATCCGTGTAAGAGGTTAATTTCAATGAGAGGTATTTGTTTAATTAGAATCAAACACAATCTTACAATCAAATAATAAGTACAAAAAAAGGGAGTATTTTTTTAATACGTGCAATAGCTTGTTAGTCTCTCACTATTTCTAATTCCTTTTGCACTTCCTCTTGTAGCCATAGCTGAATGGCGCTTTTTAAATATCGAGGCTAAACTTTTTAGAAATGAATTTTTCAGCAATTCTGGGTGCCTAATTCAGAGTTATCCTACAGCAGCCCAGAAGCGAGTACCTGGCACTTTCTGACAATCTGATTCCTTCAAGGTAGTTAATATTGAGGTGAAATTACTAATCCTTACCAAATTTCTTCCATGCAAAGATATCATATATTCATCCCAATGAACTCTGACATCTATTTTGTTCCACATCCTCAGTCACTCTGGTTATCCGGCCAAGGAGCAATAGTTAAGATCTGCCTAAACATTTAGAAAAGTTTTAAATTTCACTAGGCAGCTGAGCACTTTTACACACTACTTATTTATACAGACAACTACTATATCAGGCTCACTTAATTTGCTCCACCCTACGTCTAATCAACATAACAGCTTGTTATTTTTCTTAAACTATAAACCAAATATTTAAAAATAAAACAACAAAAAAACCACTACTGGGTTTTACAAACAAGTATATGACATAATAGTTTGTGGTAATGATTTAGGTTGGAGTGGCTTGCTTGTCTGGGATTTTAAACGCGCTCTCAGAACCAGTACTCGGAGACAAAGATGTGAACGTTGACAATGTTACGATGAGATACCACTCCACCCATGACGTAGTTCATCTCCAGTTTCAGGATGGCATGGAAAGGTCCAACAATGGGTCTCACCTGGCGAACTACACCTGTTGGGATAGAAATAGGTTGCTGAGATTAATAGGAGAATCCAAAGGGTTTGGATGAGCTACACCTTCCTCCATTTCAGCAAAAGAAAAACTCCCCTTCATTTTCAGTATTGCTCATGGACAGTTATTTTATCTATTGCAACTATATATTCTGAAATGAGTTGGGGTTTTTTTTACCGCTTATTCAGAACAATAAACTCTTTAAAAAGTCTGCGACACTGCTTTTTAAGTAGGACACAAGGAGACTTTCCCTAGGTAAGCCAGCACACACATTGCCCTGAGGAGCACATAAGCACGCACACCTGGGAATGCCACGCAATTTCTGGTATTGTGTTGAAAACCACATTTCATTTGGAACAGTAGAAATTATTTGTAATGGCAATTACGATGCAGCAATAAAATCAACACTTTCCCTATAAATATCTGATAACAATAATTTGTAAATTGACAGTGTGTTGCATCGTGGATGGATAACCCCCACCGGAAGCAATCGGAATCAAAGCAGGCGAGTTTAATGAGGAAAGGGGGACTATCACAGCGTCTGTCCCTGTGTCACTCCTCACGTGGATGGGGGCCATTCCCTCACCAACACTAGGGGTTCGTCATGAAGAAGGAAGTGGTTAAAAAGAGAAGTGATCTGTGTCTTTTAGGGCTCTAGTCTTTGGGTTTGTTTTACACAGAGGAGCCCCAGTGCCGGGGCGCAGCAAGATGGGGACTGCTGAGTGGTGAGGTCCTCAGGGGGGTGGCAGGACAGGGCTTCCCCAGCTAGGGCTTGCCCCATCACCCCAGCCAGGCAGCAGAGTGGGCCAGGGGCCAGCCGGGTTCAACCAGGGGCCCGGATCACCGGGCAAGTTCATGGTGATGATGCAGGGTCAAAGTCAAACTAGGAAGGCAACATAGTGGTCACGTCCAGAACAAGAAGACCCAGAGCTGTGATGGAGCTGGAGACCAGCTCTCTTCCAGCACAGCTCAGGCAGGGACTGAAGCTGAAATGTGGCTCCTGGCCTCCGGGCAGGGTGTGGGGGAGGACCCTGGGGAGGCCCATCTGGGCCATCAGGTCTCATCGGTGCCTTGAGACTATGTGGCTAAACAGAATAGCGTTACAGCTATATAGCTGAGCTACACAAAAGAGAAGTCAATAGGAGCTTTGCCGTTGACTCCAAAGGCTCAGGAACAGCCCGTAAACATGTTCTCACTTCACAGTTATTTTCTAGGTCCGGTGGCTAGAGTAGGGAGCGACCAAACGGCTCACTTCTGAAAGGATGTATCCAAAAGGTCAAAAGCATGTAAACCCGAGGTCATCCAGCAGGCACAGGGAGTCTGGTGGAGACCCCCTCCTCAGACCCCTCCTTCTGACAGCTGACTTATCTGACAGGGCGTTTGATTCAGAAGGAAACACACAGTTTAAGAAAGGCTTATTTAAGACTGAATCCTTCTGCATGCTGTGGGTTATGTTTCACAAGCAGGCAGCACACCAGCGCCTTCCCGGAGTCCCAGCCGAACTCCTACAGCAGCTCCCTACGAACACATTGGCTTGAGATCTGATGGGAGAGATAAATGTTTGCTTATGCAGGCTGTCAGCACCTTTTTCTAAGGCAGTGATGGCATTACAGTTTTGTCCTGTTTAAATACCAACTAATATCTTCAGCATGCAGTAAAATTGCAAACTTTTCACCACATTCACTTTGCTTGCCATATTTGATGAATACACTTTTTAAGCATCCTTCCCCCTACAATTTATATGTACATACATACATACATATATAGACTTTTTTTTTCTTTTTTTTTTAGTTTTCTTGGCTACTCTCCTGCACCTTATAAAAACGACTGGGCTTGGCAGATGATTTATTGAAAAAGAAAAGCCTCGCTAAAATTGCTCTCCCTTTAGGGTAGCATTTAAAGCATTTTGCTAACAACACATCACATTATTGCAGGCAGTGCTTTAAATGACAGCCATGGAAACACGCAGCATTGGAATCGCTCAGTACTGGCAAGCTGTTTAACGCACCCTGTTAGCAGCTCATGCAGGGATCACCAAGCCTCAGATGGCAAAGGTTGCTGTTTCCATTTAGCAATCTTTTTATAATGTTCTACACTTTCTTGCTCTGCTCTAGTAGCGTCTGCTCTAGTCTAGAAGTGGGATAGCAAAATTGTGTATTTTTCTGACGTGACACAATTCCACTCAAGATGGTTTATGCCACAGTATGGCATCTAGCCATACATTATTGACATAGCATTCAAAGCAGTTAGTAACTTTCTCATTCTTGTTTGGATGCATTCTGCTAACAGGCAGAAAAAATAGAACATTTATTTTCAAGGTGGAATGGGCAAACACACTGTGATCCATGTGGCAGGACTTTTCCACACAGTTCTTTTGCTCCACTTTTAAAATCAAGCCTAATAATGGTCTGAGAAGCAAATGCTGCACATGTCAAGACAGCTATATTGAAGCAAGAAAATGAAGGAATGGGCAAAGAAACACAATGCTCTCACAATATTTATTTATCCAGTTTGTTGTGCCAATGTCCTAGATGGTTCCGAAATGACCACCAGTGCAAAAGAACTATTTCCCTTCCTCTCCTATTAAATAAATAGGATGATGCAGTCAGATGGGCTTTTGCTACAGCATGTGTATAAGGATGCAGCCATTCTAAATGGGCAGAAGTAAAAATCCCAAGAGTAAGAAAAAAACCTTGACATGTTCTACTTGACAAAACAATAGGACAGTTTTTCAGCACTTGGCAGATTTATTCACCTAGGGTTTTCCATTTTTTTTGGTGAAAAGTGCTAAAATGGAAAATTTCAGCATTTTTCTCCACCAAACTCAAGGACAAATGCGGGTGGAAACCGTGCAATAGCAGAGCTGCTCAGAGCCTGAAACCTGGCTACGCATTTATCCAGTTCCCAGTGATCCTGTTGCGGTGGTGCTAGGACTTGTCTCAGAAATGCTGTTAAAGGCTCCCTACCATAATGTGTCACTGCCTTTTGACGCTACTTGTGTCTGATTCTCTCATGTCTTGTGCCTTTTGTGTCAGGGATGAGGCAGGCACAGCTATTCTAGACCCAAACGCAGCCAGCGGTGCTTTGCGTTTACTCTCACAAACAGGTGTCTAAGAAAAAGCTTGAGACTTGCACCGGGTAGTTCACATACCTGGCTCAATGAATCGGCCAGTATCTCGAGAGCATTTAGCACAGGACACATTTGAAGATGCCATGTGTAATAATTCTGGATGTTGTTAAGCGACGTGGATTTATCAGTTACTGCAACATTTGCATAAACATGTTGTTCCACTATGCTTTTGGCAGACTAATGCTGGGTCCAGATTTGTGGTCTGGCTTCCATCAGCACTTATAGCTGAATATTAAGTATAAAAACATACTGTATAGTAATAGGAAGGTTACAATTTTTAAATGTACTGAAAAGTCAGGAAATGTAGAAATTAAGCAGCTGATTTTTGATCTCTTTTTTACCAGCCTATATCCAAAGTAGCTGGATGGAGCCGCTCCGATTTGACACGGGGATAACTGCAGATTGGGACTTGGTCCTGGATGACTGTAGCAGTACACACTGTGCTGTGAGTCACTCTCCAGAGGATGCCAGAAGAACAATGGTGTCACTCATTAAGTGACCTGAACGCAGAATTCTCTCGAATACCACCATCATCTGGTGCTCTCTGGGACCAAAGCTGCAGACTCTACAGTTGGTAAAATGGGGTGAGCTTATTTAAGCAAGTTCATCCAAATCTTTTTCCAACAACATTAGATTTCAGCTAGGTTAGCATTTTCCACCAAAAAAAAAAAAAAAAAAAGAAAAAAAGCCAGGAGAATATTTGCCTATATTAAACCAGGGTGAATAACTGATAAGAAATGCACAAGGCGATTTGTGCTGCTGGTGAATCCCACGTGCCAGGCAATCTCGAGCATCTGTGTTGTCTTGCCTACAGGCACATCTACGCAAGCACGCGCTGTTACCCTCCAGTCCGATGTGCTGCTGTTGCTGTTTATACTCATCGCTTCATAATCTGTGACCCAAACACAGACTCAACCTACAGAAAACCCTATGTCACAGGCCAGGCAGACCACTTTCCATCAGCTCCGCTTTGTTTGGTTTTGCTTTTTTGTTAACTGAGCAGAGATGTTATTACACGTCCCAAATCTGCTTGGGTATCTTCATGGTTTGCTGACCTCCTTTGAGAAAACAATGACAAGTCTTCTTTTTCTTGCACACTTTGCCCTTATTGTAAACAGGATCTACGCCAATCCTTTCCATCTGCTGATCTGTGTAAGCAAACAGTCTTGGCTTGAGAGGCAGTAAGTTTTTGGATGTCACAGTTATTTCTGCAGAGATAGTCTGACTATAGCCCAGAGCTTTTAAAGCTCTGTAATTAATACACTGAGCTGCTCTCTTGCCCTGTTTCTGCTTCTTTCATGTTTCATATTTCGATTTTGTCCAAGATAAAAGTATGTCACCATGTGTCGTGAAGACATTAACCTAAATAATATATAATACTTATTTTCAAGTGAGAATAATGACAAACACCAACAATCTTAGGGCTACTATCATTGGATTACTGAGGCTTTGCTTATCAAAGAAGATGGGATAAATAAGATAGCAAGGTTAATATTGTTAATCTTCCTAAGCCTTTCAGCAGAATTTCTATTATTGTAATCAGATGCCACAGGTATTCCTTTGCTTGTCTATACCTCTTTAAGATATCATTACATTTCTCTGCTTTGAAATATGTGAGACCCTCAGGCAATTCACCTCTGTGTCTGGTTTCTGCTTGTATTTTTGCATTAGGCAGCTGATTTTCTAAGAAGCTCCATTTTGAACTTAGGAGAAACACTGCTGTTTTGTTACCACATTAAGGCATTCTGGATGACAAGTCCTCACATCATCATGCATTAACATTTTGTCTCCAGAAATCCAGACTTCTGATTCTGACTTCTGTGCTAAGCTCACTGCCCAGTACGCTGAAGGAGCACTTGCAAAACTCTTTAAAATACCTTTCTTTTGAAAAAAAGACCTTTTCTTATTTTTTTTTTCCCCCCACTGGTAACCACAAAATCTGCACTTGCAATGAATCTGGGTCATTGTGTTCCTTACACCTCTTGCTGAACACTACATTTGCATTTTCTCTAGAGAAAGTTCCTCTAACCGGGATCTCCACAGTTAGCCGGAAAGGAAAGCAGAACCAAAGAAGATTATTTTCACATTGCCACTCGAAAAGGCTGGTTTAGGTTGCTAAAGAGGATGCATTATGTTATGTTTTCTGTTCCAGAGGTGACGGTCACGGGATTTTCTTGAGTCTAGTCAAATATTTAAATATGTATCATCGTAAGAACACAGTAGAGACATAAGTTACACCCATTCCTCAAAAAGAGAGCCTCAGATAACCTAAACTTTTAAGGACCTCCACAAAATCAAGCTGAGAAGTGTTAGTGGAGCAGGTAAGGTATCAGCGGCTAAAGGGAGAGGCAACAGGGACTGCAGATTACAGGGGAGCTGTATCTGATGACTGCTGAAAGAGGGGGTGTGCTGAAGTACCCCCCTCTTGCCTTACCCGCATATGCATATGCAGGCATAGGTATTTGTGTATATATAAACCATCCAAACTACTGCCAGATCAAAAGTTGTTCTTCCAAATAACCTGTGGGCTATGCTCAGGAAAATACAATAAACACGGTTATCAAAAATGTGATCAATTCCCTCAACCACATTTCAAGCTTTGTGTTAAGAAACAAGCACAAGCGCTCTTTTCCTCTTACCACCTTCTCATCTTCCCCCACCACCACCCCCCACGGAGTTACAGCTATATCGTTTTGTTCCGGTCATCACATGCCAAAAGATAGTCACAGAACTACCTTTTTTTTCCTTTTCCCTTGTGCTCCCAGCGAGCACACAGTCTCCTTTCTGCGATTCTTCTCAGGTGGCAAGTTAACAGAGACACGCATGGCTTTTTACTGTCAGTTGAATCCAACAGTATTGCCCCTTTTTCATTAGTGCAAGACTTCACACTTGACATTACAGGCACGTGCTAATTTAGCCAGTTTTCCTGGGAATAAACAATTTATTTAGGAAAACTTGCTCATTTATTTTTTTTTAAATATTGTTTCATTGTATGATCTGTCGTCAGCTAAAAACTGACCACAAACTGCCTAATCTTGGGATGGATGGTGAGGAGTTACTGAGAGAGCATGAAGTGATGAAAAGAACAACAATCCACTTTTCTGAATCATTAATCTATAGTTAACATATTCATCCAGTCCTAAATAGAACAAACCTTTTTATTCATTCTGAGATCTATTTTAAATTAAACACTTCGTAAAAAGTAACTAAAATAATAAGAATGGGATATACATTTGAAGTACCAAAGGCAGACAAAGTTTGAGCATAGCTCATTGTTCGCTTTTCCTTCAAAATAAGCACGCACTGCTACTGAATTTTTTACTTTTTTTTTGTGTTTGTCGAAAAGCTGAGTAGGGAATGAGGCTTAACAGGTGAGAGGCAGGAATACATACTAGGGCTGAAAACTGCATAGCTTATTCATCCAGAATACATGACATTTTGGTGGCAATATAGTAATTTCTATTCCTCATGAAATAAATAAATTCCCATATGCGATGCATAAGAGGCCAAGCAAATCAGCTTTTTCCCCTAAATTTCCTAATCCTTGGGCTATGAGTCTACAGGTCTGATTGTAAGGCAAAGCTAAAGTCCATCACAAAATGTGACCCCTTTGAAAAAAAAAACAAAAACAAAACACAGGAAGGCTTGTCAAGAGAATGTGCTATTACATGGTGAGAGACAGCGCTGTTTTCGGATGGAACTTTGGGATGAGCTGCTAATGACTCCTACAAGACAGAGGTTTCACTGACACAAAAAACACGCTATAATTTTTCCTCTAGCTATTTTCCTTGTGCTTTAAATGAATACTTGGAGCATGGAATGATTAATTTGGAAAAATTCAAGTAGCAGAGAATGTGGTGAGAGCTGTGGAGCTGGAGCCTAAACTCGACTGAAACTCAGGTAATTTACTGAGCTTTGCATTAACTTCCAAATAATCTCAGCCTATGTTCTGAAGTCCTACATTTGGCTGTTCCTGAATCTCTGTTTCCCCGCAAAAACCATTCCAGTCCTTTTTACAGCCTTGTCAGAGATGGATAGTCCTAGCTGCCACAATGCAACAGTAACTACCCTTTTTTAAGCAATGAATCTTTGGGAATCACAAAAACAGCCTTTAAATAGTCTGCTAGCCTGTGTCAGGCCACGGGTATGTGTGATATGTATAAAGGATGGACAGAAGTTCTCCCCTAATGTTAGAAAACTTCTTTAATCCCATGTGGATATTGCAGGAACGAAGCCAAGGGGTTATCATCTCGGCCTCCTCAAATCTAAAGTCATTGCATGGCTATTAAAGAAAGTAGCCCAAAGCACCAGCATGCTAGCCGGTGTGGTGAATAACCTTTTGTAGGGGAAAACCATGTTTATGAGTTTCCCTTAAGCAATACAAGAAGACTCCTCATGTTAATGCAAGATCCTGGACTATAATTTCAAGTTTGCTTTTCTCCTCAAGGCCTCTTGCTTTATACTGCTGGCCAAGATTTTCAAAATTAAGAGTAAACATCTCAGATGCATCAGTGTTACTTAAGAGCCTTGTCATAGTTTCAAAAGAGATGTTCAGGCAATTAGGAAGTTTAGGACTAGGGAAATGATCATTGCAGTGGCTATTCTGAAAGGCAAAGTTGATAGGATCATTCCAGAAATGAGCAAGAGAAAAAAAATCCAGCCATGAATAAATGCTTCCTTGGATCAAACCATAGACAACGAGTTGCAGGTTAGGTTTGAAACCAGACTATCTCAGTCTACAACATGTAAATACATATCTATAGTGTGAAGCCAAAACTATATAGCCAAATTGGTTTTTGGCTCTGTAGACCTCAACTCAAAGAAGTCATGTTAAGATTTGTAAGAAAAAAGTTATTTCTTACTCAGTATTCATTACAAATATACAAAGTTCATCAATAAGCTTGAAAAATAATTCACATCCTGGTCACAAACAGAAAATGCATATTTTAGGCTATTTCATTAATTTTTTTCACTGTAAAAAGCTTTGGGGCTCTGCACACATTAAAGTTTAATTAAATTCCTTTCCTAAAGACTGCTTTTTATTCCAAAAGGTTATGCCAAAGTAATGGTATTCGGTGCTTAAATTGCTCTGCCAACATAGCTACTAGAGTATTTACTGACCTATACCATGCCAGGGGAGAAGCTAAGTGAATCAACTGTTGGGTAATTGCCTAATGTATCCTAGCTTTGAAAATGCAATGCTTCAAACATTGCACATTCAGGAATGTCTAACTGCATTCAGTGGAGTGAAAGCTGCAAAGTTTTTCCTTTCGTAGCAATCCAGTCCTGTCGTGTTTTCAACATCACCACAATCCAGAATCAGAATCACAGAATAGTTGAGGCAGGAAGCACCTCTGAAGACCATCTGTACAACTCCTTGCTCAAAGCAGAGTCACCTAGAGCATGTTGTCTGGGCTGTGTTCAGTATGGTTTTGAGTATCTCTAAGGATGCAGACTCCACACACAGCTCTAGGCAACCTGTTCCAGAGTTCAACCACTTTCACAAGAAAGAACAGAAGGTTTTTTGTATCCTTAAATGGAATGTCCTGTATTTCAGTTTGTGCCCATTGACTCTTGTCCTGTCCACACCACTGAGAAGAGTCTGTTTCTGTCTTCTTTACTAATCCAGTCATCTCTTTGTAGAAGGCTGCCAGGTTGGTCAGGCATGATTTCCCCTTCATAAATCCTTGCTGACTATTCCCAGTCTCCTTCTCCTAAATATGTTTGGAAATGGTTTCCAGGTGGATTTGCTCCATCATGTTCCCAGGGACTGAGGTGAGGGTGACCAGCCAGTAGTTCCCTAGATCCTCCTTCTTAGTCTTCTTGAAGATTGCAGTGACATTTGCTTTCTTCCAGTCCACAGGAACTTCAGATGATCACAATTGTCCACAGATAATTAAGACTGACCTCGCAATTACATTAGCCAGTTCCCTCAGCACTTGTGGGGGTACCCCATCAGCTCCCATGGACTTGGGTATGTTCAGTTTGTTTAACTGTTCCCTAACTTGATCCTCTTCCACTAAGGGCAAGTATTTCTTGCTCCAGACCTTCCTATTGCTCTGAGGGCCCCGGGACTCCTAAAGGCCAGTCTCATCAGTAAAGAATGAGGCAAGGCGGCATTGAATCTTTCAGCTTTCTCCATGTCTTTGTTCACCAGGTCTCCTGCCCTTTTCTGAAGCAGGCCCGCATTTTTCCTACTCTTCCTTTTGCTGTTGATGTACTTGTAGAAGCCCTTCTTGTTGCCTTTCACAGCAATGGGCTGTGCCTCCACAGGCAGTCTCGCAGGCATTATGTTCCTCCAGTCCTCTCTAGTTCATGACTGTGCCTAAAGGCACAATCTAGCTGTCAAAGTGCAGGCATTTCCCAGACCACCAGATGTCTGCTGACTTCAGAAAGTTAATGTACACCTTAGATTCCTCCATCTCTCAAAAGCTAAATAGTCCTTTTCATTTTCTCTCTCCTTTTTTTTTTTTNTCATTACACAATTTTTTTTTTTTTTGTGAAAAGCTATCTCTATTTCTCTCAATTATTTGTGACAATAACAATGTAGGCTCCTGCTCTGTGGTACTCTATAGTTTCTGGTATAATCTGTTTTATTAATAAGTGGCTGCTCTTTGGAAAATGAAATATTTCTTCGTAATCATCACTGCAGGCATCAAATCATATACAGAAAAATAGCTCTGAAGATATCATTAATCCTTGAGCTGCCACACCTGACAAACATAAATACGGTTAAAGGATTCAGAAAACTCATTAATCAAAATACAAGTACTGAAATAGATTTCCTCTTGCTTTGAAGTATATTGCCCTTATAACATTGTGAATTAGACCTTCATTCAAGTTTGACGGTGAACACTTCACAAAGGAATAGATTTGGAGAATCAAGTTAGAGTGGATGTTAACAAGGTTTCCATGCTGATGGAGAACTGCTTCACAGGCATGTGGCCGGCTATACCTATCTTTGCTGAAGTACCTTGGGACAAGATTTTCAAAAACATGTACTTTTCAAACATGGACCTCTCAGATCTTTATGCAAATTCCTAAGAAAATGGCCTAATTTTCAACTGTTGAGCAACCAAGGGCTTATGAAATGCTTCAGAAGTCAGTCTGGACACATAAAATCACACTTTCATAAGCTACATGAGACTCAGGGCAATTTCACTGTTGGTTTAAGCTGATCAAAACTAGTGGTCCTGCTATATCCTCCACTCCTTCCCTTGGATTAACACCTGAAAGAAGAGAACCAAAAATGTAGCTTGCTGCACAAGCACTAATGCTGACAATAGGGAAAGGGCTGGAGTGTTTGTTCAGAGGTAGACAGGAGAGGGGGATTTCCCTTTTGAGCACCAACAAAGCTCCAGAGCGCTAGATACAACCCCAGTGTTTGCTGTTAGGGAACAGAAAGGCAACGGCGCTTTAGGTACTGTAACAGTGGCATGCACAGAACTCCTTGTGACTTGGACCACTTGGTGCAGCGCTGACCGCAGTGGCATGTTATCTCAGGAACAGGCAGAAAGAGTAATTCAATGACCGCAACTCAACAGTGCAGCTCAAAGCTGTACCGTATCCTTCTCTGAGAGGTGTAAAAGAGGATCAGGAGTAGGGCAAGGCGCCATTCAGAAAAAAAAGAGCAGTAAAACAAGGTGGGCCTGTGCCTGCGACCATAAGCAACTCCTATTGCTCAGATCTCTCCCAAACTCAGAGTATCTATTGATCACAGTAAACATTTACAAGCCACGTGAAGACAAAGCTCTCCTTTAAAGGCTGCCCAAACAATTGTGTCTAAAATTCTCCAGGTACTCATAGCCTTTGAAGTTTCCACCTAGGGGACAAGTCCTAGTTTAAATTTAGCTAAAACTGAATCTGCTTCTCTTTTTGCCTTTCATTTCACCTCTAAAGAAAAAAAGGAAAAGGAAATTACAGTACAGGAATTACATTTCAGCGTGAAAAAGGATCTTTCTGCCTTATTCAACAGATCAGAAATTTGGGATTCAATTTATTATAAATGCTATCCTTCAACCACTGAACAAAGTTTAATTTCATTAACACTTGGGCTTCTCTAGAAAGCTTTGATTGCTGAAACGCATCAAATAAAGAGGCAATAAAGAGGCCTCATGGTATTAATACATTTTTTGGCCAGAAACAAATGGTAAATATTTTCAAAGCTATTATCTGTCATGTTGGATCATATGGAGCCTTGGTATTATGAAAGAATTAAAAACAACCTTTGATTTTACTGAGGTTTGGCTAGTTTACAAATACTATGATCTTTATTAAGGATACCAAATAACTTCAGAGAGATGTGCTCTTATCTTGGTTTGGCAAACTTGAAGTGCTTTTAGATCTCTGGTTTGCCTTCCAGCCAAACCTCGCAATGGGTTTTAACGTTGACAATGCTGAGAAATCACTCATGCCTAAAATGCAATAACTGTACTTGAAGTAGCCTCATTAAAAAATAGTTTCCACCATACATTTTTTAATCCTTCCTGTTCCACCTTTGAGGACGTGACATGCTTTATATAGTATAAGAATCTTAGATATTACAAAAACAGGTGGAAAAACTTCAAGGCTCAATGTCCAAAACATGCAAAATCACATGTATCAGCCTCCTGAGACTTTATTCCCACTATCTTATTTACAGGGGGTTTAGTGTCCATCATGGTACATCATCATGTACACGCAGTCTCTCCATTGACTGAGAGTGGCTTAGTTTACCCTACCTGTCCCACAACCACATTATTCCGTTTCAGTCACGCTTTGATACAGTAGCATATCCATGACACCTGGGCAATTAATTATTGTAACCCTAAGCATTTCCTGGCAAAGAGCCGCATTATGGCACACAGCACAAAATAGCTCCGTGATTCAATTTACCATGGAAGAAAAAGTACCTAATCCTGAGGATTTGACATGAAAGCCCTTATATAGCTGCTCAGTCATCACCTACAGGCGACAGCTCTGCTGGTATTGTTAGCAGAACTTCTGACGAGGGAAGCTTTCTGAATCTTAATGTGTGTTAATCCCTGACCAAATTCTCAAAATAAGGCTGAAATGAGGGGTCACTTCACCACATTTGACCCCTTTAAAAATAAAAGTTAGGGTGGGCTTTTTTTTTAAGTGAGCCATGCATCTGTGCATCATACTGGGAAAGATTTATGATATGCCTTGAGTCTCTTATCTTCCTTCTCCATTTTTATAGGGTGTGTAGGTGCTACTGCAGGAATGAGATGCTTGCTATCAACCACAAACTCAGGAGCAGCAGCAGCAGCTGAACCAGTCGCACCAATATTTGACACTTAGAGATCCTCAGAAAAGCAGGTCTCGGACTACTGTAAACTGGGGCAAAGCACCTCAGAAGGCTGAATTCACACAGACATCTCTCAGAGGAATTGCCGTAGTATGTTTCTCAGTGTACTGGATTCCAAATCTGGCTTTATTTGCTCATTTATGTAATATCTCAGCCCACTGTTTAAAATTAATACCAAAAAATGCATGCTATCTAATCTGAACCAAGGACATTTGGCGCTCCCCTTAGCTGTTCCCTGACTCAGTCCATTTCTTTCCTAAGTTGGCAGGTTTATTCTTCACGCCACAGCTCACAAAACTTCACAGAGTTGCAGTGTGATTTATTCGTCTGCTGGCTTTATGGAAACTGTAACTGAAGGTAGTCTGTATGAATGTTTTTGTAATACACTACACCTTCCTACCCAAGGGGTGAGATGAACATTGATCAAGGAGGAGCGTTTGATTAGCCAGGTACTTGCAATGTGCTAGAGTGAAATTTGGCATTAGGAAGGTTGTTCCACTCAAGCACGAGACATTCTCACCAGAAAAGCACCTTCAGCACTTCTCAGATACAAAATGAAAATTCACCTCCTGCTTGAGTTGCTTGTTTGCCTCCAGAAGACCTCTCCAGCCTGACATTTTTTCTGGAGGGAAGGGAGGGTGTTGAGAGATTTGACTACTGAAGAGCGCAGTCATCAGCATCCTGAAAGGGCAGGTTCAGGCAATAAATCTAGGATCCCGTTTACCAAATGGCTTCTGGGCACCCTCGTCTCAAATGCACAGCTACTAATTTCGACAGGGCAACCTGGCATAGAGAAAAACTCACAAAATATTCTTTGCTGAGCGGCTCCTCTTGTGGAAGGGGCGAGCCTAGATGAAACCAGAACAAAGATACTGAAAGGGGCTGTGTCTTTTCTAATGTAAGGCTGCAAAAGCCTGTTGAAAAACCTGCTGAATTATGTCCCTGCTGTGTGCTCACTGTGAATGACTGGACAGCATCGGTTTTGTATTGCCAGACACCATTGTCGTTTCATGCTAATGACATTATAGTCATGACAAAAGGTGGCTCTTGTCGCTTACTTTCTGGTAAGAGTATCCACAAGGGGAGATAACGTATGTCCTCACCTCTGTGAACTGCAGAGCTCTCCTGGCTCTGCCTACACCTAGACTCCATTCCCCACAGAAAAGCAACTGTAGGTGAACTGCTACTTTCAGCATCACAGCCTCGCCAGGCAGCCCAAATCAGTCCGGGGGTCTCATTATGCTAAACACCGTAACAAATGCACGGTAAGAGCCAGCCAGCCTCTGGCCCAAAGATAAAGAGTCTAGAGCAACAGAGGGCAAGGGAGAAGTGGAGAGGAATGTGAAGGTACTTGCCGGCCACCGCAGAGCGAAGTGGGTCCAGGGACAAAGTTCAGAACCAAATCCTCTGCAATCTAATGACTCTGAATTGAATGTCAGACCATACAAACATTTCCATGGTGGACTGTGAAAAGACTTTGCCACACTAGAAATGGCCAAACTACTTATGAGATACAGAACTACTACACTTGTGCTAAAGACAGGTTTCCCAAAAAGTCAAATAAGCCTCCAGTCTCTTCCTGCCCCCAACCAGCATGGGATCCCACAAGCACACTTTCTTATGCCATCTGGTTTTGTTTACCTTCTGATCATTTTTAAAGTCTCTGCCCAGCCTCTGGAACATATTAAACAATCATGACACCGTAGTAGAAATTAGACTACTACTGAATCCAGTGTTGTGCCATCAGTAGTCGAGACACTTTCTGTAATGGTTCAAAAGTAACACCGTGAACTATCACATGTGTAAAAGAGGCTGGAGAGTCAGGACAGAGAGAGCAGCGAAATCCTTGCAAATAACAGTGGAGAGCAGTAACACATATCTGTAAAATTATAAGCAACTGTTGATACCAGTGTATTCAGGCTCCAGCACAACACCCCTGAGAAGCTCTATAGGTACAAGTGAAATTTTATAATTGTGTTGGCTTTGGATCTTTTTGCTAAGAATAGAACTATTCTGCTTAATAAGCAAGAATATATGCTTAGGTTAGTACCAAATGGGATATGGAAGATTTCAGCCTATCAAAACTACTTTTAGCTGCATTAAGAAATTTAAAAACCTTCCTGAAATTTACCAGACTGTAAGGTGGTATTACAGTCACCTAAGGAAATGAATCCATAGCTGAGGGGGGAAATGTTTTATAGTATCTGATAATACCTTAGGCACTGATAGGACATTTTTGTACAGGTTGAAAATGCATTCTTCATTTTTCACTGACAGCTGGTTAAAGGAGGAATGCAGTGAAAAATCTATAAAAGCTTTAAAAAACCCCAACCTGCATAGGTCTGCAGTTCTGTTTTTCTCCCACCCATGCTAATGAGGGATGTGCAGCTGTTAACAGTACCTTTTGGATTCAATGCCACCCTTGGCCTGTAACCTCACCAGGCAACAGAGAGTCTACAGCACTCCTTGAACAGGAAAGAATGGGGTTTCGCATCTCTTTATAATACAATTGGGTAGAAATAGTGGAGGCAACTTTTTACACAATTCTTTTTCTTCAGCTTGCACGAAGTCTACACACTGCCACTCCACCAGGCCGGCTTTCATTCCTTCTCATCCACTGGAAGATACTTTCTGCAGGTCAGCATAGCTACTTTTGGAGTCTGTTCTTACTTCTTTTCGCTCCTCCATGTCTGATATTGCTGATCATTGATTCCCACTTGATATATTTTCTTTCCTTGATTTTGCAATACTATCCTTGCCTCTTTCTACCCCTACCCTTGTGGCTACTCCTCCTACATCTCATTTGGGAGACTCTGTTTTTTCTTTTTGTAACATTCCCTGGGGCAGCTCTTTCCTCTGTTTCTAGTCGCTTCTTTTTCATTCCTCACAACCTGTTCCTACACACTCACATCTCCTCCTATGACCTCAACTCTATCTCTTCATCAACAAATCACAAACCAGGCTGATTAACCACTCTCCATGCAATCCTACAAATTTCTTTGCTTCGTTAACATCTTCTCCTTGATGTCTCAATGTCAACTTAAAGGCATAATGGCTACAAATGATGACCTGACTGTCTTCAGTCCACAATTCTCTGTCAATGTTCAAGTCCTCACTTTTCTTCTGTAACTCCATCTCTAACAGCTCTTCCCACTCTCTAAATCTTTACCAATAGAAACCTGTACCTTTTCACTTTTTTTTTTAGTGTTAGACTTTTGAGAGTATCTTGTTCCTTTCCATTCACACAAAGACAGCTTCGATGCAGGTCCTTCTTAAGGCATCATCTCTCTTCTTTTTTGTGACACCTAGCAAAAAACTGTTTTACTAATAGAGGACTTCCTGCAAGAGCATCTTCCTTGAGCTGTCCTTTATCCCCCTCTTTTCCCAGTGCTCCCTCCTTTCTTTGAATCCCTTCATTGGTTTCCTCTGCTCTGACATCAAGTCAAGATTTATTACATTCAGGTCTTTCAGTAACACTAGTAACTATTTTCTGGCTTTTTTTCCACATGCTCTTATGCATTCCATCTCTTTCTAAGCTAGTTCATGTCTTTTCTTAAAAAAAAAAACAAAAAACAAAACCACCAAAAAACCAACAAAACAAAAATTCCTATAGAGGTTTTCTATATTTTCAGTTGTAGAGAAATTTTGTCTTGTAGAGAAAAGATATTTGGTGATCTAATTTCCATTAGCAGATAAAATAACTTTGATACTCTGGTCCTTTCTCCTGAAATATTACAGCAGAATGAAACATGCTTATTATTCCTTTTACCCATGCATTCATGATTTATTATCAGAGTAAATGTATTCTTTCTTCTACAATATAAGATTAAAAAAATAGGCTACACAGATTCAAGAAGCATACGTCCACCAGCAGTCATCAAACATGATGGTCTAGGTGTGCTTTTCCAGAAGCATATAAATCGATGATTGCAGTAAGTCAGAACATAATATCTGGAGAAAGATTCCTGTATACCTGTTACTGGCCCATATGTTGGACACCGGTTACTGGGCTAGTTGGCCATTTGCTCTGCTAGAGTCCTTATGTTGCAGCCCCACAGTTCTTATGTTCCTATAACTTAATGGGATAACTAAGAAATCTTTCTGTTATCAGCTATGCCCTTTGTCTTTTTCCACCCTTATACAAACCATTCCTCTTTCTTTACAGAAGGGACTCACTTTGTGAACTCCTGTGGACTAAGATTCCATCTCATTTATTTGTCTTGAATACTTCCCAGCACTTTATGGGAACACCTAATGTTCTGATTATTAATAACAAGAAAAACGATGTTATGATGAGAGCAGTAGAACTGCTGCTGGCAGAATTATTTGCAATCCTAATTTCACACATACAGCATGGTGTCCTGAACCTCTACCCCTCCAGGTAATATCAGCTGGGGTTTTGTTTTGTTTTTCCTTTTCCAATTCTGCTGCAGGCATTTTACTTTGCAGCTTCCATCCATTAATCTCAAAGTACTTTTACATAGAGGAATTAATTAAGACTCTTACATACAAGAATTAATTAAGACAGTAGTAGGCATGTTTTATCATCTCCGTGTTGCACATGGGGGAACTGAGGTGAAGAAAGAGTTTCCCAATTCTTTTGCAGAGCTGGGAATGTACTTAGGCACATATCGTATCCTCTCAACCTGGTGTATAAGAATATCTTTTCTCTCCTAACGTTGTGAGGCAGATATCCAGTTTACCAAGTAAAATACCGTTGACACCCAGTCCTGTTATTCAAAATGGAAATGCTTCCCCCAGGCGAATACCTTGGCCAGTCAAATTTCTAAACATATCCTTCTTTCTTACTTCAGACAGAAAGAAGAACACTACACGAAAAGCAAAGTACTGTAACTACTGTGGGATCTGATAACATTTATACTCTTCTAAAGAATCAATCCAATACCTGAAATCTGTAATCTTATCATCCTGCTTTAACAGACTTTCCCTCTTTCTCAGCAATCACACGTATACTTCTGTTTGATAAAGAAATATAAAACTAATGACTTGATTTTTATCTACAGTTCAGAAAACCTTTGCACAGCTGATGCTGTACTATCTTGCTTCTGAAATGCAACAGTGCCACCTTCAGTTCATGCTAAATATGACATTTTCACAAACCATCCGTCTGAAAAAAGCACAGCAGCAATTTTTCTTTTCATCCGGACAAGTCCTGCTAGAAAGCACAGAAGCACATGTATAAACCTGAGCAGAACCTGCATATTCACATACTGAAACACAAACGTTCACTGGGAACAGTGGTCCTTTATTTTCATAAATGAACATTAATAAAGAGCAATCAAATACTACTTTTTAATACCTGGCATATTAATTCTCTAAGCATGAGAATCACAGCATATTCCCCTGCCACGGCACTAGCAGCTCACAGGGCAGAGCAGCACATCAGCTGGGACCTGCT
This sequence comes from Aramus guarauna, assembly GCA_013400195.1. Taxonomy (NCBI): domain Eukaryota; kingdom Metazoa; phylum Chordata; class Aves; order Gruiformes; family Aramidae; genus Aramus; species Aramus guarauna. The sequence continues at coordinate 214,960 of VXBL01001978.1, read as the reverse complement.
CCTGCTCTGCAGCCTTCACATAATTTGCCAACTACTTCTGGGTATGCTGGGTCCCAGAGAGCCAAACTACAGTATACACTGGAAATATACATCTGTATGCATGTGTGTATATATACTAGATACACTATACGCATTCATACTGGATACAGTATGCATTATATCCCCCAAAAGGGACCTGCTCTGAAAGAAGCCTACCAGCAAGTACGACCCCAGGTTGTGCTGCAGCCCCTCCTGCTACATGAGGAGATGCAGGTCTAGCGTGTGACCCATATACACGGATATACTTCCCGCCATGTCTCCTCCCTGCCAAGTTGAGACTGTAAATCAAATGTGTATGTTCCGTTCTGAAATGTCTTGTAAACCACAGCATTTGACAGATCCCTTTTACCCTCAACAGAGGTATTTATTTAAAACTGAACCAGCCTGTCATTAAATATCAAAACAGGTAACAGTTTCAGTAAATTCAGTCCTGCCTTAAAAATTTGATTATTATCCACAAATTGGTGCAATGCTGTTTAAAGAAGAAAGACCAGTTAATTAAAATTACAGTCTCTTTGCTGACATACTACATATTTTACATTTGGTTTGATTATAATGGGCGAACCTCTTAATTTTAAAGCTAAGCCATTTGCATTTGTAATTAGAGCCAGTTCTGAAAAAAGTTAACATACTTCTCAAATTAAAGTTTAGGCCTCTGGTATTTTGCATAGAAAACCATCTGTGAGATATTAGTTCAAATTACACATATTGGACTGGAGAATATTAAATCAATACAGGCTTGAAAATAAAGGTGGGAATTAATTAATTGAGTTAATTTCTTTAACCTTGATCTACAACATTACAGAGAAAAGAAAGTAAGCAGAAAACGCTCTACTCACCTACTGTCATACCATCCATGTAACGCTTGATGATATCAAAGGAATCTCTTAAATTTCCTTCTGTTATGTCAAATATGATATCTGCCTGGTTGGCCGGATATGTAGGTGTGATGGCACGAAGAAAAATAATCTCTGCAAATAAAGAGTATCACAGAATGTACTAAGTATTTGAAAACATCACTGAAGAACTCGACAGAATTTGATTCAAAATGACTTGTCCTGAAAGCTGTTGGAGGACAACCCCTTCCCCTACCACTCCCAGTTTGTCCTTTGAAATGGAAAGAAAGAAGATCTGAGGGAAGGGATGATTCGGATAGATTTATTTTCTCCTCCTGCACTGTCCAAGAAGCCCTGAAGCCAAAACACTATAACTTATAGAGTCCAGAAAGTCCACTCTTAGAAACCCGTCAGACTTCCAGCATGTACCTAAGAGGACAACACCGAGGATCCACAGGGTGGGGAGTGAAGGGGACCAAACAGATAAACCCCTGAACTCCGATTCCCTTAGGCAGTTACACAAAGTATTGCTATTACAAATTACAGAGTCCTTTTGAGTATTGGAGGAGGGGTTTAGGTTTAAAAAAAAAAAGACTATTTTTCAAGCCCCTTGTGAGGCAGGTAAGTAGTATTATTCTCCTCATTACACTTGCTCTACAGATGATGAAACTAAACCATGAGGCAGTAAGAATTCACCCAAGGCCATGCACTGAATTAGAGTTTAGGAACATCTTCTGGGCTTCGGTAGTACTCTCAGATAACTACGTCTCATCCCTTTTTATTAAATCATGAGGATGGACTAATGAGGGAACAATTTGGGAAGCATCCTGGGCCAAATCCTTAGCTCTGCTGCCAGTACACCTGGTGAGGCTGAAGGGGTGTGTATGGGAGCAGAAGTGGCTATGGGGCATTCCTTCATTTCCTCTGAAGTAGGGCCAGCCAAGGCCTGAAACAAGCGTCACACAATCTATAGCAGCTCTACACAGCAAAGTTATTGGTGGCTAAATTGTTCCTATACGAACAAGGATTGCGACGTCTCTTGCTCTACTCCTGCTGCCTGGTACAGAAGTGAAGAATCAGCTTTGGCTTTCATTTACAACTTTCTGCAATAGCAAGGCTGAGACTCTGGGTACATCAGAAATAGGGATTTAAGGTCTTTAAAAAAACCCTCCAAAATTATCTTCCTTTCCTCCACCCCCTTCTCTCTCTCTGTCAGTGCCACACCGTATGTTGCTGAGTGGCTCATCCTGCAGAGAGGCAGGGCTGAAGGCTGAAGGCAGTCATCCCACCTCTGGATGTGCAGGCAATCCCCAGTGAAGCTGCCAGAAAATGAATACAAATGCCAAGGAGCAGAAATTGGCTCTTGATCTGTAAGTTCATATGTGAACTGAGCAAAGTGCGTGTGAGCCTTACGAAACTTGAAAACTCACAGGTACCGCAGAGGTCGAAGCAACTAGAAATACACGAGCGCCCACGAGAGTGCAGCATCTGGGGCTGGAAAACTCACTCTGGATGACCGGATAGCCACTCACTTGGATGCTTTTTGAAAATCTTAGCTTAAAAAAATTCTGTCCGGTCCTTGGAATTTTCCCTTCCTTTATTCTATATTTCAAAAAAACCCCAATACTTATTTTGTTCATAGATCAAAAACAGGCAAATCACAGTACTAGGTAGTATATTCAACATAATGTATATTGTAATTAATGTTTGCATGTAGATAAAGGCTATGTTCTTGGAACAAGCCACCTGTCAATAGCAAACAACAGACCATAAACAGATGAGAGAAACATAATGAGCACCTACTTCCTATGGCAAAATCTGCAAAAAAGGGAAGAAAAAAGTCATAGGGCACGCGGTTATTATGTGAGTAAATGTGGTAACTGGGAATTCAGACTCACTATTTCCTTAGACTGGGAAACTGTATGAGTTAGAGCTCAGAGTTACTTTCTTTGCCTCATAAAATTAAAACTCCTGGATATCGAAGTTTTTAATTAAATGAATAGTACACTATAATTTGGAACCGTGCAAACATTTTACTGCACTGGTAGCTAGTCTGGCTTTAGGCAAGGATTTCCGGTGGAGGTTTTATATGTTATAGTCTATTAAATGGAACAAAGAACAAACCACTTACCTTCAGGTCTTGTAAATTCTCTGAACGTGGGCAGTGAAATGACAGTGTGGGAAATCGTGTGGACTGGATCCAACACACAGTTGACATCATTTGGTCGACAAGACTTAATGCAACGGATAGTATCTGTCTTTTCAAGTCTGACTCTAAGAGAAATGAGAGAGAGATGCATATGTATCCTGAAAATTAATTACTGTGTGTTTTACAATCTGGGGAGCTAGAAACTATAATTGATGTAAGTGTTCATTCTTCACCTCAAAAACTTAGACAAATGCAGATCATCACAACTGCTGGGCCACTGAAAAATTTGGCTTGGCTAAGAGTTGCAGTCAAACACCCCTCAAAGCCAGTTCTTCAAGCCAGGCACGTAAGAGGAGGGAGAACTGTAGTGCATACGATGCCATGTAAAGTTGCTTTCGAAGTACAGACAGGACCAAACAACCAGGCCCAGATCCTCAGCTGCAGCGCACTGGCATGGTCTCACCAATTTCAGTGGAGCTGAACTTATTTGCACAAGCCTTTCTGTACTCCACGGGATATCAGTCACATAAAGCAGAAGCAATTGTTTCCATTCGGGAAATCTGGCAGGAAATATCTGAAGGGCCAACTTTCTTACACGATTTTCAGTACAGCAAGAGCCAGAAAAGCCTCTCTTCGGTCTTTTTTTCACATCCCCCTCTTTCCATCTAAACTGAGAAAACAGAGAGGAATGGAAACTGGGGGAGGAAAAAAGTTAACCACATTATTATACCTCAAAGATTGAATTTTGAGTTTGGGGAAATGGTAAGGGTCATTTCATATTCCATCTCAACCAGCTGCTCATTCGTCCTTGAAAGTCTATTAAAAGTTAAATGACTTCTTCTCACCCTTGTCCACTAGAGTGAATTTAAAGTCACTTACAGTTCAAGAACTTCACACAATACCCGGTCTGTGTTCATGAGAGATGAAAGGGCTATGCTGGGACTTACAATGTGATTAAGCCCCACAAATGATCTCAACTTTGACCTGCCCATTTCTTCATATTTCTAAGTGGNGGGGGAGGAGGAATTAAAAGATTAAAAGGAAGAAAAATTCACTGAGTAAAAGGGAAACAAAAATGGAAACTTTAGTTTGTCAGATACCTCTAGAAACAAATGGTTCTTGCTCTTTTCAGAATGTGCTACCCAAGTCCACACCTACAAGCCATCTTTTTTTTCAGATGTTCAAAGGGACTTTATGGCTCTATTAATAATAAATACATCAGTAACTTCTTATTATATGCTACCCACATTTGCTCATCAAAGAAAACAAAGCCAAACACGCTGATATTGTATGAAGCTAAAATAAAGATAAAAGAGAAAACATGAATCAACGTTAAGGAAATCATGCTTCAACAGATGTGAACTGGCATAGTCCACAGGACGGCACTGAAGCTGGGTTAATTTACACCAGCTGAGTCTGGCTTGTTATTCTTACTCTATAGTTGATGTTTTGAGACTGGCCAGGAGATACAGGCCAGGAGAGACCTTTTACTTCCCACCGTTATCTGCATACAAAATTTCATCATTTCCTAGAGATCTCGCAGGGAACAGAATAGGGCTTTCTGCTGAAATGCTTCATGGTGGTCATTTTAGAACAAATTAATTCTGGATATATGGGCATAATAGTCTGACCTATGATAACAGATTACATCCCCTTATTTTAAACCTCAGCTGCCAAATTAAGAAAGGACTTCCAGCTAGCTGACCCTCACATCTGCGAAAAAAGGATCAGCTAAATTAGATAGTCTAGTTCCAGTGTAACATAGTCTATTTCAAAATACATAAAAAATAGAATTGAGGCAAAAAGTACATCATTCGTATGATGTTTCCCTCTCTTCCTTTTTTTTTTTCCTTACTGTGTATAGAGGAGTTTAGTAGACTCATCTATACAGCCATAGAAACAAACACTGCATCTTTCCTCCTGAGCTGGGGTCACAACAGCCAAGTCAGCCTGGTTTTATTTCAAGTAATGTGTTTACAAATTCTGAAAAAGTTCTTTAAAAGTTTTTCCTCTTTGCATTATATAATACATAAATAACTATGGCACCATCTAAATGTTTTAGGGACACCAATAAACAGTAGTTTGCATAACTCATTTTGGGACATTATTAGTAATGAAGTACTGGTATGATACATACAGCATCCTAAATTTTCATACCTGTATTTAGATAATAGAATTTGTATGCAAAAACATTGTAGTGGGAGTGTCTGAAGCATTCAGTATTGGTCTGCCTTTGCTCCCTCCTGGGAAGAAAAGAGAGCTTTACTCTTGACTTCAGCTGGAACAAAATTTGGCAAATACAATTGCTTCTGAAATTCTCACCCAATAAAGCCATGAATTTGTTTAAGATGAAGTCCTAAGTAAGACTCACATTCGTAATTCTCACTTCTGATTCACTGCAGTAAAGCATTCTGACATGAATGAGGTACCCTGCATACAGAAATGGAGGATCACAATGATCACAAGTCATTTGTGTTAGTTCCTAACTAAAACTAGTTTCTAGATCCATCCAGCTGGTTAACCATATACATGTGACAGACAAACATTTGTGTCAGCTCTATTTCTTTGCACCATTTCTCTCCCCTCTTACAAATCCCATAACCTTTATTTTCTTGCATGCTCTGTCCACCCTGCTAAACTTGAGTTTGTGCTTTCCTCTGTCTAAATATTCACTCTCCGATTTCCTTTCTTTTGATATCCCTGCTAATTGCTTCAGCATATCCCAAGTGCAGTTGGTAACACTTTGTTCCCTCACTGTCTGTCTTCTTGGGTGCTGGTGTCACTCCTTTTCATGTTCTCTGTTGGATTCAATTAGTAAGTTCTTTGGACCAGGAGCCGCGATTTAATTTTCATTTGGAAAGAACCATGCACATAAATAGTGCTACATAATTACATACATGTTCTTGAAAGTTCCAGCTACGCTGCAGCATTAAAGCATCTAATACAGGAGACTCTGAGCTCCGTGTTCTTGAATTACTTGCTGAATGCAATTAACATGGTAGCATTTTACAATACTGAGGGCCAAATGCTCACACTCCCTTCTTTTCCTGCCAAACAAATATATATTAATGCTTGCAGAAATGAAGGTTATTTTTGAATCTTCATCCTACTTAATTATGGCCTCATAATGAACTGGTAGCCAGAGGGCTGTTATATACAAGCATCTTCTATGGCGGTAAGAAACCCCATTAGCTCAAGTAGCACGGGCTTGTGCTTTCAATATTTAAAGCTGGGACTCTATCCCCACTGGCAACTTCTGGCAGCTTTATAAGTATGTGTCAACAGACTTATTAAACATTGGCATTCCTCGTGAGACTTGAACTCCTGTCAGCCAGCTGGGATAAACTTTGCCCTAGGGAACATGTAATACTCTGGCAGAGTGCTGAGATCATGCGCCAGTCTAGTCCTTGGCTGAGGATGAGTCTGAGAGTCTGCAGCTTACAGCTAACAGAGTAATTCCTTGTGCTCAGGTGATTAAGGCTTGTGATCTCAGTTTTGAAAGTTCCTAGTTTCTAACCTTGTACCTTGCCTGTGCTGTCTGTATTTATATAGTGAAGCGGTTTTTTTGTATGTGTATTTACATGGGTTATTCCTCATTCATGTATGGACTAACTATTCTGCCTAAGTACTGGGCAACAGAGATATCTGATCCCAGGATGGTGCAAAAGAACATTAATTTTCAGAACATGCCTCTGGGACACAGCTATTCATACCTATCAATAAAAGGATGAAGGGTAAAAGAAATCCTTTTCCAGCTCACAAAACAAAAGAATTCCAAAGAAATTCCAGTTGTATTGCCTACTTTGTTCTTGACTGCATACAAGTAGAGGAAGAAAGTCACAGAAGTAAAGGAAGAAAGATTTGGATATTGGAATTCTGGCTGCCCTTTCAGGGTTGCTAGGGTTTGCTTGGGAATTTTTTGGTGGTGGTGGGTAAAGTCTTTACAGTTAAAAAATTGTCAGCTTTTATATGGAAGTTGGAGACACAAAAATGTTATGAGACCAATTAAATATCTTTTTCAAATGTTGCTGTAGACACATCTCAGGATATAGCCTGTGAAACAGCAAGGAGCTCTCTGCTACTAGCTGAATGCTGTTAGGAAGCTTATTGCTGTTTTCCCGTCATTAGTTTTTCAATTCAATGGCAATTCCACAGAAAGGAAGATGAAAAATCTCTAAAATAAATGTTCCTTAGAGGAGATGCTCTTTTCTACCATCCTTACAAGTGAGAATTGGGATCTTTACCTGGTGGAAATCAGCATAAGCTCACTGGCTACAACAGAGCCATGATAACTAGCGCAGCTTGAGAATCTGGCTCCACACTTTCACAGTGACTTGTGTGCTGGGGCACCTCTGAGGTCCTAAAGGGGCTAAGTTATGCCCTTCTAATAGATTTTCAGAAAATGCACACTATTTGCCCCATAAGTGATGAAACTCTCTAAAGATGTCTCAGCTGAGACAGCTTAAATTACGTACCTAATTTGTTTTGAAAATTTAGACCTAAATATATGCAGCTGTGTATCATCAAATGAGACTAACTCCACAACTGTGTGAAGAAAATTAAGTTTTCGGTCCTCGGTATATTCAGGTAATAAGCTCTCGGACAACAAGTTCTGCTTTTTATAATGATGCAAAGTACACATAAGAATCTCCCCAAATTGAGATGTTCGATGATAGGGTAAAGTGGAGAACTGTAATGATGATGGCAAATAAAATGCAAGTGGAGCATGCAACAGATGAACTAAAACTTTATTAAAATTGGGAAAAAAAAAGCTACTCTTAGAAGAGAAAAAGTAGCCAATGATGCCTGTAAGTTAGGGATCAAAGCTGTGCAGAGACAAAGATAAAAAGTTTGGCAATAAATGTGTTGACAGTTCCATGGCGGGAAAGTTGCATTTGAATTGTCAGAAGAAGGTCTCTGGGCTCTGTGATTTGCCGCTGCATGACCACAATGCCACTGTGGTTGTTCATTTTTTTTGTGGTGAAAAACCCCTCCTGGTTCCCGCTGATGATGGACAGCAGAATTTTATCCCCAGGGACAGCATTGGAAGGGCCCATGCGGAAAATGTCGGTGGGTACTTGAATGTTGGTAGGAAAAGAGAGGTGATAGTAGGTTATTCTCAGAGGCAGGCTCTGGCACTCCTTATTTTCATTACAAGGCAAGCGCTCACAGCGACTGCAAGAAAAGTGAGAACACAAGACAAGAGGAAGATTAGCGTACATTTAGCAAGCGTGATAGGAGAGCAAGGGCAGTGGGGGTGTTGACTTGCATACTGTATCCATTCTTCAGCCTGGCACCTCATTCATATTGCAAATGGACATTTATTAAAATAAGGGTGAACTTGTCTGTAGTTGGTGCTTTTGGAGAAGCGTGACCATTTTCAGAATTGTTGCCCTTTCTTTGCACGCACAGATGGATTGAGTCTGGCACCTCAGCATGGGTGAGAGTATATTTGCATTTAGATCAGCTAAAGCTCTTCCTAGGGAGAATACTGGCTTTCTTATTTTCCTCCCAAGTTTTATTCTTCTGTTGATTGGACATATGTTAAATAAAGGAAGAGATCCCAAGTGGTTAGTGAGTTGGCAGTGTCTTACTTGGGATGTCTGGCTGGATTTTAAGACTGAGCAGCACGCTATTCTGAAAACCACAAATGTACAAGGAGTTGGCTTTTCTGAGAGACAGGAGGCACTATAGATACTGCACTATGTATGTTCATCATTTGACAGCATACAGAGGAATGTAAAACTTAGCTCCAACACTTCCTGTATGTTAGAGTTTATTTGCTTTGAAAACAAACCTTCTTCTTCCTGATACGGTACATTATTTCTCTGTGCTACCAGGAGAAACAACCTGAGTCAGTCTAACATCCATCTAGGCAAGCACTGAAAACAAGATCCAATGGCCTGATGTCTCCAGCATGTGCCCTACACATTCAGTCCACTCTTGTGCAGCCTGAGTCACAGGAATGGTGCTGGTGAGTGGGAAATTTGCCCTCTGCTGTTTCTTTCCCTTATCACTAGGCATGGTATTACAGTGAAAAATCCAGAGAACTAGGAAGAGATCACCCATACAGGCTGAAAGTGAACAACAAACGTCAGCACCAGAAATCACGATCTGCATGGAGGGAGTGATCTCCTCCCTTTCTGTTACTGAGAGAAGTTTGTCCAGTAAAATACGGCACAGACAGGTCTGGGCATTAAAGTTACTGCTCTTAAAGAATGTTGTAGTTTACCAGCACATTAATGAAGATCTAACATGTCATGGTGAGTTTGAGAAGTGTTTAAAGAATTGCATACAAGGAAAGTTTATATAAATTTCAGATTAAAGATATGCCTAAATCACCATATTAAAGTTGGTATCTGAACATCCTCTCAGACAGGTACGTGGAAGTAGAGGTAGACATGACGATGTCAGCTGGATGTTGACTTTGCAAAATTTGGGGATGATCAGGTTGCACATTTAGCTCCAAACTTGCCTCATGCAAAACTATGAATCAATTAAATTATGTACAAGAGTCTCTTCACTCAAAAGCAATATTCAGTCCACAGGCTCAGGTTTTGGAACCTAAATTAATTATTTGTTTCTTTACTAAGAAATGCTTCAGCATGAAAGCATGGTTTGCTCCTTACTACCTCAAGGAAATTTGAGTGCCCATTTCATTTATTTTGACATATAAAATTGAGCTCCTATCAGGACTATCTGGTATCAACAGAGCTGTGGCTCATAAGCAAGCCCCACTTTGTTGCCAGTGCATAGTGACCTGAGTTCCAGGAACTTCTCATTATATGCAAAATAAGCATTTTCAAAAAGAGTAGTTAAAAGCACCCTCAGTTCTTCTTTTAACATTTTCTACATTTCCTTTTAATACCATTTGCAAACAAAAGTACAAAGCAATTATTTGAAGACTTAAATACATTCTTAATTTTATTCATGTGTGTAAAGAGCATGCACAAGTCTTCACAGGATGGCCAGCTAATTAGGTGTGGATACTCTTGGAATATTTTCAGGTATAGTGAGTTCTGCATTCTTTTCTGAAATGTCATCAATAACTCCACTAAAGAGAATTACTTGGTTTTGTTGAAATCATGAGGCTACTTGGTTTTGCTGAAATCATGAAGCAAGTCAAGGCAGTTAATTTCTTAGTTGGAAATGTTTTCTTCATGTAAATCTTTTTGGAAGCATGTACATGCTCATGAGCACTTACATGCTCATAAAGATGCCCTGATTTATTATTTTGTAAAATTAAAATACATTTTACAATAATAGCCAGATTTTTTTAAGAGAACAAAAAACCAAAGCTCCCGGCTTCCTAAGATTTGAAAAAGGGCATTCTGCTGATTCAGTTATTTGTGGAGACAGATGTGCCTGCAGCTAGGAGCTAGAATTATTCAAAATTCATCATCTTTTATCTTATTCTTTGGTGGTGCACACTACACACTGCACACTTCACCATAGGTTTAGTTAATGTGCACTAATTGTTCCATCAAACAACCACAAAGGAGAGATAGCAAATATTATCGCTTTCAGGAGCCAGAGTTCATTCTGGGGTCATGCACCACAAAGGCAATAAGCAATGAGCATTTAAATCCCAGTGTACTCTCTAGACATTATTTAAATGCTTCCCTTCAGTGGGCAGAAGAAAATCATACAGCGAGGGAATCCAACAACTTGCTGCTAGTCAGAGAGCAGCCCAAGACCCTGGGTGCTGCTCCAGCTCTGTGGCATCCCAGGATGGAGGAGCTGGCCATACAGCTACCGCGTCCTGCCACCACGCCGTGTCGCTGTGGGAGAGAGCACGGGGGACCCAGCGGGACACGGGGAGCGTTGAGGAGGCAGCAAGGTGCTACCAGAGAAACCCAACGCAGAGCCCAAGTAAAACATGCACCGCTTTGAAGCGAGGCAGCTTTAGATACATCTTTGCAAACCTCTGCAATTGGGCGCGTGGGTTAGAAAAATAAGCATATCCTGCTGCTAAATGCTTATTCCTGAATTCGTTACTGATTATTTCAGCTTGCTCACTACTCTGTTCTCTTAGGTTTATTTATGTGGCTGAAATACTGGTTTCAAAGAATTATTCATAGGTTGAAGTTCACGTACCAATCACTGGCTACTCATAAAGGAAAAGAAAAGTACCAAAACTAGAGAGCTTCCATTTTAGATAATGAATGCATCATTTCCTAATGCATAAATGAGGAGAAAATATTTTCTTCCTTCCCTCCTGTTAATTTCTGTGCATGGATTTCATTCCATTGTGCCCAAAGGAGTTGAGAGGTATACAACAACTCCTCATGAGCTGAAGGGAAAAGAACTTTTTATTAGCAGTATTTCTGGCTTTGTAATTTACTTCATACAGGGAAACCATCTCAACACGCTCAACAACTAACCAAGTATTACTACCAAACTACACACTACACATTTCTGAAATTGGACTCTCTAGATTTCCAGAGCTGTAACAATCTGCTGGACCTCTTAGAATATACTCCACTACAAAAGCACTCGCTCATTCTATCATTGGTTTGTATTGCTTTCCAGCAAGTTGCACCACACCTTGAGGCCCAGATGAACCATCAGCTGGGCTATATCACCACACTGTGGATCTCTACATTTATGTTAATACATCAGCCGTGTAGGGAAGGTGTTTTTTGTCTTAAACAGACTAGAACTTAAAGGGAATGAAACCAACTGATGGTTGGTTTTCACAGATATTTCTTAACTAGAGGAGAATCTGGAGTCCCACAGAAGGCTCAGGCAGGAATACAGTACACAGCAGTACAGTAGACAGGATGGACAAATACTCTGCAAGTTCCTCCTGTCTGGAGCCACAGAAAAAACAGACCCATCTTCATTTTGCCCTCAGCACCAAGCTTTTATGTCCTATCTTTGTCTCCTTCATCTGCCTTTCCCAACCTGGCTCCTTCTTCCTATCCCCTTTCCTTGCCTAATGCCCTTCCTGCTCACTCAAACACTTGGCATCAGGACTGTCTACTCAGCCAGCGCCAATCCTCCTCTTTCTAGTCCATCCTCTCCTGGCTAACACTTGGTTCTCTCAGTTTCTACCTAACAGCCCTAGTCCCAAAGTTTACACCCCTTCCCTCAGTATCTTTGTGCAGCAATCCCAAATTATTCCTTGCTCTGATGGTTTTCATCCAAATTTGGCATCAATCAGCCTTACCCATAAGCTCCTGACTTCTGTGGTTGGTCTCCTGCTTGTCTCTAAATTGTTTTACCCAATTTTACTCTCTACCCCTCAGGTGTCTCCCAGATTCTTTCTCCTCACCTGGTCATACCTTCAGATCCTTCCCCTCCCTACATTCAGCCTCTGTATCCCTAAGTACACTCTGCCTTCTTACCAAGTTGGCTCTTCTCTCACTCACGCCAGAAACAGCTTTCTTATCCATGGAGTCTGGGTGGTCTTTGAAAGCACAGAAGAAACAGGTTCTGGGGCTGTCAGGGCCGGCAATGCCTGGCCTAGGACAGATAGGAGCTGACATTATGGGGAAGGTTAGGCTTTTTTTCCTGTGCCCATGTGTGGGAGTGGGCTCAGTCTGTGGAGTCGGTACCTGCACAATTTAGACTCCTTTGAAGAGCTGCAAGAAGGTCAGGTCTGCTAAATCAGAAGAGAACTGTTTGTTGCTAAAAAGGAAAGACTTCTCTACTGATAGGAATAATTAAATTGCACCGAGGAAGACAGTCAAACACAAAGACAGATTGCCACCGAGGCTATGAAATCCTTACCATTCAAGGACTTGAAGCAAAAGTTAAACCACTCTCAGAAATACACCAGGTAGGCCTGGTTCTGTTTTGGCATACAGAGGTGAATTAGGATCACCCATAAAGGTCCTAATTTCCTAAGGTTTATGAAAAAAGGCTAAATGCAATTTTATAAAGTTCATAATTTCAGTTTCAGAGATTTTTGGTAAGGATGACAAAATTCACAAAAGTAATCTCCCAACAATTTTCAGATTTCTGCTCCAAAACATGACAGCAAACTGCTAAAAGAAAAATAAAACCATCAAAATGTCTTAAATGCACAAAACAATGTGTTCCTCCCTACCCCTGCTCTTGGAAATGAGCGAACTGCTTTAGCTGAAATTTGCCAAAACTTGAGCCTGAGTCAGACACCTGGCATGTAAAATTTCAGCCGTTGGTTATGTTTTGGCAAAATTCTAAGCAGTTAAAAACAGGTCCTAATAATGAGAAGCGACAGGCAACCTTAATAATACGCAGACATGTCTAGAATATAAAATTATTTCCCAATCTGGCTCAGTGCAGCACACATTTCTGACATGCTGCCATAATCACTTCTTTATCTTTTCTATTATTTTTCTTGGCTTAAATATTACAAATGTTTGACTTCAGTGTCGTGTAAAGAGAACTTAATTGTTATGCAATTTGAAAACAAAAAGTGTTTGGCAAAGCAGTGCAGCAAGTTAAGTCCTATTGTGAGTAGTGGTAGATCTTAATTATCCTTGGAAAAATACCAAGCCTATAGGCTGATTGAGGGGGAAAAAAATACAGAATTTAAGCAGAAGAGATAAGACCTTCAATAAAATTGTTACCATTAAGGATCGGACCATGCTAGGCACTTTGCTGGTCTTTGGGGAAGGTTACGTAGGCTGTTTGCTCCTGAAGCTCAGAGTATCTACACAGCATCCTGAGCTTTCAACCTGTAGCATGGGATGATCCTGCAATTACTGCATCTGACAACAATCATCACTGCAATAGCCACCATGCAAAAATCTCTGCTTTAAAGGTATTGGGTTAGGAAGCTTCTGGATCACTGAGGGCTGTTGCCTGTACATAAGGATTTTAAGGAAACATAAGAATGAACAAACTTGGATTTGTAGGACTGAGGCCGATTAAATTACAGCTGTTCCAAAAAAAATATTGGAGAATAGGGTAAAAAAGTCCCATGGTGTGCCAGCTTGATGGGAATGGAAAATCTGTTGTCTTTCTATGATGTGCCAATGGAATGTGTTTTGAATAGAAAGGAGAGAAAAATGGTATCCATAATAGATACGATGTTATGAGAAGCCAATTATTTTAATTTTAGAGTCCTGGCATAAGGTTGGGTGAAAAAGTGATTTAATGTAATTATTATACAAAAGCTAATGAAGATATACTAGCTATCAGCTATGTTGGGTTATATATACCAAAAAAATAAATGATTCAAGAATATGTAAATTAGTTCTGATGTCAAAGGGTGCTAAAGAGCTGCCTCATGAAACTGTTCCCTAATGGGCGCAAGGTAAACCAATACATAAACTCTGATTCTGGCAGGCTGGTATAATACTTGTATACTGGCTAAGTGTGAGAGTACCTATCTCCCCATTGAACTGACTTGGACTTTTTGCAATAAAAATAAGGAACTCATATTGTCTTTGGTTTATGCAAACACAATTTCGACAATAAAATTAGTAACTGTAGCTGTTGAGAAGGGAAAACCTAATAAATTCAACAAGATAGTAACTCGAGGAATTAAAATAATTAGAACTTCACTGAGCAGCTACAGGATTTGTGTCTGACTCATAGCCTAATTATAGCCCTAGCATATCAGAAGAATCTCTCCCTATGAGTCTGTTCGAGTTAGGCAAAGTAAGCCATTACAGGGCCCCAACAATCCAGACACAGAAAAACAATTCATTCTACTATTTCCCAAAAAGATCCCTTACATCTCAAATAGCCATTAATTTCAACACACACATAAAAACAGAGATAAGAAAGAAGATTAAATGGAATATGTGTGTATGATGCATATTTTATAAACTGAACTTTGCAACTCACGGATGTCCATAAGAGTAGAAATGTGGTAATTCTGCTTAGTGGCCCATTGCAAATGACTTTTTTTTGAATTAGGATACAAATGAACCCACAATATTAAAAATAAAGAGAACATCTGCATCATGAGGCACTGCTTGTTTACTGATGTGACAAATATAATTTAAAATTTAAGTACTATTGACTCTTCTCAGAATACAAGCATATTCTATAAATATCTGGTTTTATACTATGAACTCCCTCGACAGCATTCTGATGAAATACATCTGCTGCGGCATTTACATGGCATTTCACAGCTTAAGGTTTAAACGGAAACCAACTAATCCTCACAAAGTCCCTCTGATGAAGATCAGCATTAGCTTCATTCTACAGAGGAGGCACAGAGTACTCAATTTTATCTAAACGATGGTGGGCATATGAACACTGACTGTGAAAAGCAGGCTGATGATGAATGTGATTTATCAGCTTTCCTCCCTAGCTGGTGGAGCATACCTGATATGGGGCACGTGGGAGGGACCACGGAGCAGCCTTCAGAAGAACTGCTGGAGTACAGGGTGGCCATAAAGCCCCAGGCAGGAGGAAAAGCACTCATCCGCATCAGCCATAAATTCTAGCCACACCACTGAAATTTTGCAATAACTTCTCCATACTGCTAGCATTATTTAATGGGTATAAATGAGCTGCCAGGTGCTCCTCCTCCCATACCTCTGTCTCGTATTTTCAACACCAGAATGCAAAGACTTTATCTCAGCTAACTTAAGAGACATAAATATGGGCAGCAGCTAACATACCACCCTTGCTAGGATTCCCAGCTTTTTTAACAGAGGTGAAAGAATACTAAAAATAAGACATTCACACAATGCCTTGCAACAACACTGGTAAGACTTCAGAGAGGGAGCTAAAAATAACTCTTTCATTGGAGTATAATATAAGGAAAGACCATGTGTGAAAGGAAATAAAAGTCAGAATTTTGAAGCTGAATGTAACCCTCCTAATGTAGGTTGCCTGCAAGGTAGCCAGAGAGAGAACATCAGCTTATGGCTCTAGAGATCATTACGATGTAAACCAGACACATGGCATATCTTAAGGGAACACCTTTTTCTTAGACTGCAACAGGAGCATGAGAAAGAGACCAGACCTGTGTGTGCAAAATATAGGCTGGGCCTACCAAGAAAGTACAGATTTGCCAGAATCCATTATGTATTTAGTCAGCAGTGGCATGACATAAAGGAGATCACGTCACCGAAAAACTGTTCAACATCAAAAAGAAAGTACTTACGTATCTCCTGACTTGCGGTAATTTTCTGGACATTCCAAAGACAGACAGCGAAAGCCACCCTGGATGTTAAAGCAGGTCTCATTGAAAGAGCAGTTGTGGCTTTCTGCAACACACTCATCAATATCTGCCAAATGGAAAAAGGTGAGTGGATTAAACACATGCCTTTCCTCTACTTGCAGGTGCCAGATGATGAAAGTATCACATTAGGTACGACAGAACATAGGGTGCAATTAAGTGTTATTACAGGACTGGAAGGGGAGGGCAGGAGAACAAAAAAGAAGAAAACTAACACAAACAACAGGCAAGAACAGGAAAAGGAAGAGCAGCAGTGCCACTAAGTGGACAAGACCTAAATATTTGCTGAAATGCATACAGCATGGTATTTCCTTTTAATGGCTAAACTAACTCATACAATTTTGCAGTGGGTATCTTCATCTTCAGAATTTGTTATAATTATTTAATAATGTTATAAAAAAAGTATTCTCTATTGCATTCTATAGTTTATAAGAGAATTTTTCTGTATATTTACTATAAAATACTGGGTGTTTTCAGATTATTTGTTTACTGCTTTACCTATAATGTTGTAAGAAAGGCATTTTTTTAAACATAAAAACTTGCTAGAACTTTTCAGAAGTCCACAATCCAGTTAGGTCTGCCTGCAGTTGTTGGACTCACCTTGACAGTTGCGTGCATTGGGTGCCAACCTGTAACCAGTGGAGGGACAAGTACATTGAAAGCTCCCAGGAATATTAATACATCGAAAGGAACAGATATGGCCTCCAGTAGGTAAAGCACATTCATCAATATCTGCAAGAAGGAAACACCACTAATTTACTGCATTCATGACATTCAATGAAGTGCACAAGTACAGTGTTCCCACTGTGAGCTTCAAACACAATTTCATAATTCTAATTGCTGGACAAAGAGAAAGATCATCAGACAGGGGTGGCTGTAGGCAATAAAGGCTGTCAGGAATAAATGGAGGCGTGAAGAAAATTAAAAGCAAGGTAAGGGCCCAAGAGACAAAGTAAATGGCTAAGAGCAAGTACTTTACAGTGACTTCCATAGTAGCAATTAACAAAAGGGAGGGAGAGGAATAGTTTGATCCCTGTTCTTACAAAAACGAAGTTGAGATAAAGTGTTCTGCCCAAGGTCCTACTGTCTAGTAAGTCCTGGAAATCTAAGTCCAAATTCAGGATCTTGTCCACGAGGTCACACCCACATCTTCCCTGTATTTGACAAAAACCTACTTACAGGTTAATTCAGAACCAGCTACAAAAAAAAGGATATATAAAATACTACCTAGTAATATTACGTATTACATATGTAACATATAAATGTGTTTGTATCTTCACTTGCTGAAGACGAGAAATTTTGTTAGTTCCTCAGAAAAAGAAATTTCTGGCAAGTTACAAAAGTATGCCAAGCTGCAATTCAGTGTCAACAGCAAAACTGACATCACACCAGCAGAGGTATTTATAGACTGGGACATGGGTGGAAGACCTTCATTAAATAAAGTTTCATAGTTTCATAGTTTGGTATAGGAAAATACCAAAAAGAATGAAATGTCAAAATGAAGCAATTGCAGGTACATGGAACTGTTCACGTGTGTTACAGTGAGAATAAGAAATGCCCACTCATTGTCTACCTGCAAAACAACAATGCTTACCTTCGCATGAAATCCCATCTATGTCACTAAGTTGAAAGCCACGGCGGCAGTAGCACTGATAGGAACCATACACATTGGCGCACTCTTGACTACAAGGGCTGCTCTCACACTCATTTAAATCTGAAATGCAAAATTATATACCTGAACCCCAAATTTCTTGCTATATTCATCACTCCTACTACAAAGGCAAAACTTTGGAGAACAATTTTTTAAATTAAAAATGGATGGCATGCATGTCACTGAGTAAGCTGGAAATAAGAGGCTTTGGGTCTGGCAGTATAGGTTAACCTGCACTGTGTTATTATTTCCCACTGTCCTTCAAGGTGTGTGACTTGGACTCAATCTTTACGAACACGCTTGCATTTTTATATCTGGCTATCAGCAAGACTGTTTTTGAAGCTCTTGAATCTGATCTAGCTGAATCGCCCTTCAAAATACAGTAAATGTAGACTCATACACCTCTGTGTTATCCAGCCAAAGGGCAAGATATTGGAACTGTGGGCTACAGTGGCCTTCATTAATCATAACTGTGTTGATTTCCGTTCCATGCCATTCCAGTGCAGTTTTACAAGCTAAAATCAAATGGAAATAGTGAAACAGCAATGAGCTGTATCTCACACTATATTCCAAAGCATATGACAGCCGTACCTTCACATGACCTGCCATCAGTTGAAAGCTTGAATCCCATAGTACAAGTGCAGTAATAGGAACCAGGAGTATTCTCACACTTGTGAGCACAAAGGCGGCCTGGATAGCGTCTGCATTCATTGATATCTGCAATGATAAATAGATACAGTGGTCTGTGTGTTGGCTGGCTTCACTGCAGTAGTAGTCTGGACAAGAATGTGATCATAAAAGTTCGATTTTTATTTTCCAGATCTAAATTTTATACTAGAGAGGGAAGGACTCGCTCAAAAGGCCCATTTAGAAAGCACTCTAGTGCATAATTGAATTAGATCTATAAAGAAGAAAGTTGCTTTGATCTTCCAAAGGAATGTTTTGCTGTAGGTGCATCTGAAAGTATCACAGAAAACAATTACATGTACTCTCATAATCTTACATTTTAACAGGATAACAGATAATGTGTTGACAATACTAATACAGCTTCCTTTGAAGTATCAGCATCTCTGTAATATGGTATTAGATTTATACAAATAATATAGTAGTCAATTTTACATTTAGATGAAAGAGGTTACACAGAGAGCAATAACATTCTTTACATGGGATCATTTTTTAAAATGCCATGGCTGCATGTATTCAAGTCAATAGGTGCAACTTACCAATACACGTTCTACTGATGACATCAAAAGAATAGCCAGATTTGCACTCACAACGGTAATTGCCTGGGGCATTTATACAAACATGTCCTTCTCCACAAGGCTGATTAGAGGATGAGCACTCATCCACATCTAAAAAAAGGGGAGAAGTGATTGAAAGTACACTTCTGAGCATACAAGTTGAGAGAAGAGCAATGTGTTAACATATTTCTCTGTCCCCTAGCAGTTACAGTGTTTTAAAACAGAAAGCAAGATTTTGATCTAGCTCTCAGCTTCCACTAGAAGATCAAAGTCACAAATCCAAACTATTCATACTGAAAGAGGCTCTCTCTCAGGTGTCCCATTAATGTTGATGGGCTTGGGAGGGAAAAGAAATCAGGAAATCAAACAATCTTTGGAGCATACCAGGTGCAAAATTGGTTTATTATGCACACTCAATATTCACGGATCATATCTTCACTTAGTGTAAGATGCCAGAGACCCAGAGTCAGTAGTGCTTTGATAAGCTATTTACAAAAATTGAAAACACATGCAAAACCAGCTCTCTTTGCAAAAGCCACCTTAGTTAAAAGCCAGCCAAAGCCATATATGCCATTCAACATTACTTGAATGGCTTCTGTGGGACATTAAGTGGGCCTTGTGTTATATCTCTGTATTGGGGAGACTTGAGACCACACAGCATTGTTCCAATACACTAATAAAGTCACAGACAATGCCAATTCTGAGGGTGATTCTAATTTCTCCTCTTCTCAGAATACAGGGTATCATGAGTTATATGAGGGACAGAGAGTAGATCCTTGTCATTCTTCGCTTGTTGGGACTGCCATGAGGGAAGGAACAGCATCATGAATTGACTGTGGGAATGACAAAAAGTTGGGCAAAGTGCAAGAAACTGGCAAACATAAATGATAGATGTGATTTATTTTCTCCAAACTGTTTTTTTCTTCCAAACTGATAACTTACCCACGCATCTTGTTCCATCTTCATTGAGATGATAACCTCGGCCACAGCTGGGTGAGATTCGCTGGCAAGTATATGAACCATCAGTGTTAATACATATCTGTCCAGCTGGGCATGGCATGTTGGTGCTCAGGCATTCGTTGATATCTATGAAAGCAAAAGAAGTCAGTGTAACTATCTGCTGTCTGAAGATGTTTAAGGTAAGATGCTTTCTTGTGTAATCATTCACAGGATTACATCCTGATGTAACCCTTCAGAGTTTGAAAAGTTCTGCCTATGGGAGAATACAACTATTCAAGCCATTTAGCTTCACTGATGCAATACTTCCAGGGTGCAGATCGGGAGAGGTCGGAGAGGCCCAGATCCCACTGAAAAGCAGATTAAATAAGGTACAGAACTTGCATTCATCTAAAAGCCTTTGAAAGTCTCCCCTCAACATACAAGAGATGATCAGCAATTCAGTTCTCCAGCTCAACTAGTTATGCTGCAGCCTGTGGGTTGTGGCTCACAGTGAATGAGCTATTTGGTAGTATGTGCTCACAGAGATGGCAGACTACTTCTTTTTTACAGAAAGATAAACTACTGCTCACAGGTATTCACCATGAATACCTTACCTTGTCTTATGGTAAGTTGTCCATGCAAACACATAAGAATGTGAAGTATGTATTCACAAAATTACGCAGCCCGCTACCATCCATCAAATGTATGTCTGTTTTTTTACAAACTGGACATAACTTTGTGATAAAGACATCCTTTGCCTGGTAAAAACACACTATAAAGTAAAATCTCAGAAAATGTAATGAGATGAGACTAAGCTGTATTAGAGTATGATCTAGTGCAGTGTATCAAGCCAAGAAGGTAAGGAACTCACTGCTATGCAAGGTTAGCATGTGCTATTAGTTTGGGGGAAAGGAGTTTCAGAGTCAGGAATCAGTGGCTACAGGAGATACCGAGGCAGCCTTTGCTACCTGGAAATGTTAATGTAACTAAGACCTGACAGTTTGTAAGAGCAGCACAGCTTGTGAGTGTATGGGCTTGCATCTTGTAACCTTCAGCAAAGTCCAGCTTCATGTGAATACTTCTCTGTCTAAAATTTCCCCAACTGTTTCACTGGGATATTACCATCATTTTACAAAGTGGTACTGTGATCCCAGCTCACTAGAATGTAAAATTTTCAACTTAAAAGACACTGGAAAGACAGGAGTTGTCGTACTTTTTCCTCTCAGCACCACATAGGGCAGCACTTGATTCACAGTGTGTAAAATCAGCCTGTGAAATTGCTTTGGTAAATACTTTGAGCAAATGCGTTTTAGGGGCCATAACTATTGCTGCTGCAAATTGATGTGGCTTTACTAATGTCAGTGAAGGCAAGCTAACTACTAACTGCCGTGGACCCGGTGCCAGCTATTGCAGATATACGTCTTCAAAGGGATTGTTGTGCACAAGCACTGGCCCCCGTCATTTTAAAGGCTGCAATTTTGTTTTCAGTCTCAGTGTTTCCAGTGTCAGATTTCGGCACTACAGGGTATGATATGGTCAGGAGAATGAGGGGTTGACAATGAGCTAGACTTGGCAGCTGCTGCCGCTCAGCCAGTTCCACAAGTCCAAGACATGCTATGCCGCTGGGGGAATTCAAAGTTAAGTTGAGACTTGAAAATACTACTCAAGGGAATAACTGATAGATTTGTAGGTCACATTAGACAATTCCATTTAGAATCTGCTGGAAACCAGTAATTCTAACATATTTATATAAAGGTTGTAATTCTGCTTTGTAGGAGTCTTGGAAACAAGGCATTAGCCCAACAGACTGTAATCAGTCTTTAAAATAAAACTCCTTTCCACAGTGTATTATAACTGGCCCATCATTCTCACACATAGTAAGATTCTTGATAGGCTATAACTAATGGGGGACAGGTCTGGAAAGACCTACATACCTCTAAAACCACACATACTAATATCAACAAAGCGTCTCACAGAGGATGTCATAAATTACAGCTTTTTATACTAAGCTTTAGCTAAAACTTTTTGGATAGAAGGAGAGAAAACATCACAAATTTTTACAAATTTGGTTTCAGATAAAATCCCCAAAGACTGAAGGAAAATGTTCAAATGTGGCTAAGTGCCTCAGGTAACTAAAACTCATTAAAAATAGAGATCTAGTATTTAAGTCTTTTATTTCAATGGTTTTCATCTGTAAATCTTACCTGTGGGACCAAGCCTGCCTTAAAAGGAGCAGAAAAACCACACGGCAGAGCAATGCATACATGCATGAAGAATGACTGAGAAGCTTAGAACTCACGCAGTGAAACTACAACTTATAGGCAAGTATTACTTAAGTATTCACTGAGATAAGAATACATCTTACCAATACAGTTGCCTAGCGCATCTTGTATAAACCCATTCATGCACTGTAGCTTGGGTCGGCAACGGAAAGATCCTGGAGTATTCTGACAGATAAAATCGGGGGGGCAGTTATGAGTACCAGTCTCACATTCGTCAATATCTGGTACATCACAAAAAAAAATTGTTAGCAGGAGTTTGACAGAAGCTTTTTCATCACATTTAAAATATAAGACATAGTTAAAAACGTCAGACAGATTAATCCTCCGCATACCTTCATGCAATTCACTGCAGCAACCCAGGATCAATCTGACCTACTACCTCAAACAGCATCTCAGTAAAAACAGGTAGAATAAATTAAGGGTTTTTTAATTATTTCATTATTAACATTATATATGGGGGACGGATATTTTTCATGCTTTACAAGTTTAGATTTCACAACTGAATGATTCAAAATTATTACAGAGCACCTGAAGCACCATGTTTGGCAGTGTTCAGCATTGATTCAGCACTGTGCTTATACATAGGCTCAGCTTTAAAGTCAGTAAGATTTCATTTTATGTCCAAGTGCAATTTTAGTTTTAACCTTAGATCCAATGCAGATGTTGTTCCGTTCTTTTGCAAGTTAATCAATTGGCCTCGATTCTCATCCATATTAGGGCTTGCAATATCCTTGCATTATTGTGCTTTAAAATGCACATAAATATGATTTCTGCTCACTTCAATACTCCATTCCAGTTCAAAATAGACAATAAATATTTGTGAATAAATTATGGTTCAGACAGAGCAGACAAGGCTAATAAGGCTTCATTCACAAATGTAACCTTGTCCATATAAAAGCAACTAAAATTTAATGTTTGCCACCTTTCAATGGGATCAAATCTCCTAAAGCTATTAAAATACAGAAACTTTCTAGCAATGGGATGCCTCAGCTTTGCCATTGATGCAGTCGATACAACAGTAGAGGCAATTGTTTATCCCTAGAGCATTGTGAGACTTAAATAATGATTGTGGAGCCTGTTTTAAGTTTAGGATGGTTTAATACTGAATAGGGTTCAGCAGGGCTCTACATGTTGCACAACTCAGTTATTTTACTTGGCATTTAAAAATAATACAGGAAGATTATTAATTTTCTAGTTTCATTGCTATTCACATAACATTAATAATTAACATTATTAAGATATCTTATCCAGGTAAGACGTTTCTAACATTAATGATGTGCATAATTTACTGTCTGTACTCCTTTTTTTCCACCAGAGAAAGATTGTTAATACTTGCTGGTAAGCTATTTGTTGGCCTAAATCTGATGTCATTCAAATCAGTAGAAATTTTACTTCAAAGGGATCAAAGTTAGACCCTGATATTTTGAAAAACATTGTCTGTACGTTCCGCAGGTTTTGCATTGGAGTTCGTTCATCAGATTTTTTATTCACTCTATTATTCATCACTGATCAGTTCCTACAATAAAACCTTACCCAGAATTTTGGTTGAGTTAATTTACTCAGTGGAATGAAATTAGTCTGTTTATAAACAGTTCTAAGTTCTGGGGGAACAGATGTTCTCATAGTGGAAACCAATTCCACATCAAATAGAGTTTGCTGCTAATTTTTATCTCTGCAGAGGTAGCATGTCAGGTAAAGTTATGGATGCACATAACAGCATACTTTGAGCTAGATGCAACTTGAAAACAGTCATTTCTTTAGTAAAAAAAAAAAATAAGACTGTTACCCTTGTGTTCAAACATAGCTAGTCAAGAACAATGCTTTTAACCATTTTTCATTTTTAAATCCTTAAGAATGTTGTGATTAAGAAATTAATACCTGTGTACCAGATTTAAACCTCCGGAGAATAAAGGCTTACTTTTTTTAAAAAGATGCATCTACCTTAGTGTTTTCAAATTGTAACACTTAGTCACTCCACTTGCCACACTTCATTTCACACTCTGAAGTGTGCAAACTTGATTCTTTCAGGTGAAACTAAACCATCAGATATGCTCCAAGAGCAGCATTTAGGCACTCCATTCACTAATGAGCACCCAATTCAGAGGACCAGACTAGAGCTAGCCAGAAGCAAACACCAGAAAAATGTGTATAGTGTGAGTGCTGGGCCTTCAAAATCAACTGTTTCAGTCCCCAGACCAGCTCCTACTGCGCAACATAAATTGCCAGTGTAAAATAAATGTAGTTCTCTCTCGTGGAAGTCTTTGTAGTAGTCCACAGACAGTCTGATCTGGTATCTGCAAGGTGACAGGTGGAAAACTACTGTCCCAGAAGAACTAGCACTGTCTGTGTGTCCCTGTGTAACTACAGCTTACACATGTATTTACCGAAAGTAAAAGAGCATGACATAATGATGTACTTATTTTTTTTACCGAACTCTATTTCAGTTTCTCTGCACAGGACATACCTTTGCAACGACTGTCATCCGTTAGTTCATAACCAGTTCCACAGCTTGTGTCCCGCTGACAGCGAAAGGATCCTAATGTATTGACACAGGTTTGTCCAATTCCACAGCTGTGTGTCCCAGTGATACACTCATTAATATCTAGAATATGCAAAACAAATTTTTTAAAAAAAGAGAGAGAGAGTAAATAAGAACCATGAAATCACTGGGAAAAGATGAGGTCAAAGGCTCACTGCGGGCACACCTCCAACCAGTCATTACTTTGAGCATCAGGATACAAAGAATGGTGTGGAATGGTACACACCCACGACGTGTACTCATCTCTGTTGTCAGAGCATGAACCAGTAAGGACATTTTCACCCTGTTGGTAACAGAACTTATGACTGCTGATTCACTGTACTTAAGAGAGGAAGTTGTACTGAGTGAGAGCAAAGGGCCAACATCATCTGACTGAGTCCAGTGGCATATGATTATAGTGACTACATGAATGAAGGAAATCCTTCCCTTGCTCTGCTACCCACCAACATATGGCTTAGGGACTCCCCAAGCCACAGGGTGCAGCTTTCCACTTTATAGCTACTGATAGACATTTCTTCTGTGATTTTTTTAATTTTCTCTTTGAATGCATAAGAAAATTTGGCATCCACATGTATCGAATGTAGAAGTTCTTTCTTCCTTTTTATATTTCACACTAGGTTAGTGTTAATCTGACCAATCATCAATACCTATTTTATATTCTGAAGTTTGTATCTGAGCTACTTACCTAGACTCCCTTTTCAGCCAACGACAGAAAAACACACTCCTGATGAGTAACGCTTTTCATCCTAGAATAGCTACGCAGAACAGGTGAGATGAAGTGTGCCATGGAAGTGCTTATTTCTCTCAGTTAGCAACAAAAGGAGCCTAGGCTGACTAGCTCAGAAGCAAACGTCTATGTTGCACATGTCTGAAGTCAAGGGCAATGAGTTCTATCCCAGCCCATTTCATTTTATGTACCTTTAGTTCTTCTGGGAGAAATTTAAAAATTCTTCCCCCCTGACTATTCCCATGTCACTTACGATATCCAAAACTTTCATCCTTTCTGTCAGTTGTGTCCTTAACAAGCTGAAGAATCCTACTCTATTTTATCTGCCTTATCAATTACTATGTATGATTATGAAAGGGAACAGATATTTTATTTTGGCTTTATTCACAACAATAAATTCAAGATCTCCTGGCTCTTCTCCACTTTAAACCCTTCATCTCTTCTACTGATTCTTCCTTAACTCCATCTTCCTACAACTCTCATTCCAACGCTCCATTTAAATCAATTTTTTATGATCTCACCTCTTTCCCCAGCTGGCATAAGCATATTCTGATCTGTTCTGTCTGGATCGGTTTTTATCTGTTCTTGCTCTTTTAAAACAAGGGTGTTGATAATTGAGGCACTGGCTTTATTTCTTTTACCTTCACAGTTGACACCATCTGGTTGAAGCTGATAGCCAACAAAGCAGGAGCAGACGTAACTGGATCCTGTGTCTCTGCACTGCTGAGAGCAAGGACCACCACCTAATTGGATATTTTAAGAAGTCTTACATAATTAAGAGGCTTTTCACAGGAACTGAAACAAATCATTAATTTACAGGATGCTTGCTGATTTATTTAGAAAAGCAGATAACTAAACACACACATATACAAAAGAAGGAAAGTGTTAAACACTGAGAAAAGTGTTTGTAATCACTGGACCTAGTGAGGTGTGTTCAGGAGTCACAAAGGATGTGAAAGAGATGGTCTGGCAGACAGAAAGAGAGGACACTATAGGAAATTTACACAAAATTTGGCTCATCATTAAGAAAACTTACTTGTTAAAAAGAAATTAATATTAAAATCATTTAATATTGTCACAATAGAGAAAAGGTTATATACTTCCAACTATTTGTTGTAGGAGTATTGATACTCTTAGTACAAATAGAACCTTTCTTCTTCCATTTTTCAGAGTGGCTGGAGAGGCATTAAGCAAAAGGTTTAAGCTAAGCACAATCAATGTGGGCAAATGCAGCTGTAATACTTTAAACTTCTGAGTGAACTAAAATAACTTTTTAAACTGCAACAATCTCTAATGAGGTCATTAACACAACTGAAAATTAGGTCTGTACACCATCCTGGCAAAGGCAAGGACATTAGAAGGAGCCATAGTCTTGTGGTTGAGATGGACAGCTACTGCTTTCTGAACCTCTGCTAATTCTGTGAGCTCCTGTCAACCACAGTCAAACCTATCGTGGAGGTGGTGGAAGAACAGAATTATTTCCTCATACATCATGAAGGTGCTCCAAACCAAACTGCTGGAAGTTCCACTGCCTAGGAAATTCAACTTTCCCCGGTGAAGTTTCGAAAATCACGAGTAATTTTGGCATGCCAAGTTTATCAGAAAATATACTGTAGACAGAAACTCTAATTTGTAATTAGTCATACCAACCCATCTCTTGCAGGCAGCTGATTAACTGACAAATGCAACAACTGATTACAAAAAGAAATAATACTAGGAAAATATATAATGCATTTTTCTATGCCATCTCTTGTAATTAGCAGCTGGATACAAGGAGGAGAGCCAGTGTTGGCTTTGACTAGCTAATGACCTAGTAGACATTTCCATCCTCTCTAGAGCGTAATAGCTATACAACATGCAGCACAGTAAATCATCTCTCAACTAGAATATAAGTCTATTAAATTGATTTTGTCCTAAATACATTATTTAGTTCTGAAATGCTTGTAGAAAATAATAAATCACTGATGTTTCAAGTTTATAGACATGTAAATCACAGGTGACAAGCAATAAATCAGAATACTTAACAGAACAATAACCCAATAACACATTCTTCCCAGGAGGCAAAACAGCCTGACTAATGAGGACAATAGCCGCTTTTCTTCCTTTTTTTCAGGTGATGCATCTCAAAAGGAAACAAGTTTCATTTCATATTCAATCACTCTGATTATCCCAAGAGGAGAATAAAAGAATGCACATATTCAACATAGGATCCCCATGTTCTGAAGAATCCAGAGTACTCCACGGGTTCAACGGGTAACACCTCTGAGGTATTACCTGCTAGAAGTTAAGTTAAATGTATAGTCTAAGTTTCAGTTGAGTAAGATGAACCCCTCTATGGGAGACAATGCCTCCCTTGTATTTAAGAACTATTGAGGCATCGCATAATGATCTACTATTTCTTAGAAAGGATCTTCATTCTGTTATTTTTATCCATAACTAGCCTAGGCAAAAGATTTTGGCTAATCTCTAGATCTACGTTTGCTTCACTTTTATTGGAGGCAATCACAAAAGAGCTGGCTAACAGGACTAGTCACCTGACTTACCTCTGCAGCCATCATGCAGATAAGGATCTTCTTGGTCTAGTTCTTCCTTTGAAATTTCAACTAAAAAGAGGAGAGAGAGGCATTAGAGAAAGCACTTTTCTTCTCACAGTAAAAAGCTGCCTGCTTGGGATGGGCCTCAGACCAGGGTTTTGGATAAACCAGGATAAAATTAAAGAGAATTATATACATATTTTACAGCTATTTCATACTTAAATTTGACATTCAAATGCACATGGCTATGGGGCATTTTCCATCTGACTCATTCAATATGAAAGTCATGCTGTGATCATAGATTACATATGGGCTGAGATTTTCAAATGCAGGTTCTTACCATTAGGCTTTTAACCAGAGCTTAACCTCATTTTCATAAGACATGTTGTTGAGGCATGCTTGGCTTCCACTGACTTTATAGTAGCTTGGGGTACTCACAGTTTTAATGAAAATCAGATTAACCTCAGTTATTTATTTAGACTTTATTCCAAAAAGAACTCCACACCCAACTTCTGGGCACCTACTTATGGCATTCTTTCAAATGTACTTTGTATGCTTTAACTTGGAGAGTTTTGATCAGCGGTACTTCTGCTACATGCACGTGTCCTGAGAGTTCTTTCTGTCCCCACAGAGGACATAAAAGGGCTGAATATATCCACTGCCTGAACCCAGGGCTTGCCCAAAGGACTAGCTAATGGACTTCCTCCAATCCCGCCACTTTGAACGCAAGGGAAACGGTAGGTTGGTAATGAGGTGTGTAAAAACACAATCTCAAAATACTCTGGTTATTGAATAGGAAGCTTAGTCTCATTTCAGTGATTGTCCATAAGCCTATTTAACCAGTGGTCACTTACAAGCAAATAATACATCACGGATGTGAAAGCAAGTTTTTGTGCAGTGGCACAAGACTGGGTTGGTACATTGAGTCTTCAAGCCATAGGGGTGCATTTTGGTCACATAGAAGCTAATGAAATCAGTTTGCCCCAGTCTGGTTTGATTTTGTAGAGGTGTCTGGGGACACAGTACCGGAGATCACTCTTCACATGACTAAGAAAGCGTCATACAGGAAGTCAGCTTGCCTTACCCTCTGCAGAAGAGTGCCTTGCATGCCTTGCTATTGCATAACACATACAGAAGGTGCTAGTCCAAGTAGCTGCCTTACAAAATGGAGACTGATCTCCCCTTCATGACTGACAAAGCTAACTATTCGTGTTGCTTGCTCTGCCTTTCTACAGGCAATTTTTATTGTTGATAGGGATATTTGACATATGTTCAATCACCTGCTTGTTCCTTAGTTGAATGATGAGAACATTGTCATGCCCTGCTTGTCAACATAGACCCATCTTTGCAATGCATAATGGTTATTATGTGTGCCACAATAACCATGCTAACCACATGCATAATGGTAATTATGTGTGCCACAATAACCATGCTAATCATATGCATAATGGTTATTATATGTGCCACTTGCCCACAAGGGTAAGTGGGGAAATACTGTATGCTGTGCTCACAGTTCTGGATTTTCAGGTATTGAAATATTTCTCATGTCATGCAGGTACACTGAGTCTGCAAATTTTTGCTATTAGCAGACTGGTCTAAGTCCAAGATATCTACCAGTCCAGTCACTTCAGACAGCGCTAACGGACAAGGGGAATTCCCCTGCTGAGACAGCAGTACACAACAAAACTGGAAGGGCATTTCTAAATGTTACTTGATAAGGGTGTACATGGACACAAGCCAGGTTTCAAAAACCTGAAACAAATCTGATAATGCACTGGCTCAAGCAGACCAATACAAGCTTTTGTGATGGGGTTTGGGTTTAAGTGATTGATTAGGATGATGTCTCCCAAAACCTGTCGCTGGCAGTCTGCGATCTGCGTGTTTTCAGTGCTCAATTGCCCATGAAGGAAGCATTACTCTACAGCATGACTTTTTTGTAATTTCAGGTTTGTATGCTAAGTGAAAGAGACAAAAAAACCTCAACAACCCAACGGCCCAGGTCTGTAAGGGTCAGTATGGCCACACTCATTCCCTTCTGCTCTATGGTATGGAGAAGGGTGGCAGGAGCTGCTGCCATCCAGATGCCCCTCTCTTCCGATAATGTCGAGAGAAATGCAGATACTATGTTTCCCAGAAACGTTCAGTTGTCCCAGACAGTCCAGCCAATTCAAGCACCCCCAGTTTGTGGGCATTTGCTTCTCCCACAAAAGCAAACATTTGAATTCCACAGAGTTGGCAAAGGCCGCCTGGCTTTTAAATCCAATTAAAAGAATCAGTTGTCAATTTTCTGTTTAATTAGGCATTTATCAGTAGGAAAAATACTATTAAAAATTAATAGCTTATACTCTGTTTCCAAGGTAAGGATCATTAATGGCCAAAATAATCTGTCTTACAGTTAAGTTCTGATAACAGGAACTCAGTGACCACTCTCCAGCTCTTTTAACCTCCTGTGGTATACAGGGTTTCAGCTATCACTAGCCAGAAAAATGAGCTCCAATACACATGCAACATTAAGTTACTCAGAGAAGATCTCAAGTTAGAGAAATTCCAAGAAAAATAATTTAAAGTATAAGCAGTCCTTGTACCCCATATAATTTTGTATCTCACTGTTTTAGAATTTGCAACATAAAATACCTTGATCCTTTTTAGGAGCATCATCACTGATGGACATATCAATGCCTTCTTGACCCTTCACACAGCAAGCTCTGAAGACAGTTCCACATTGGTATCCTATCTTTGGGTTGGGTTCACAACTCTGTCCTTGAACTTGGGCAGCCTTTCCCAGCAAACAACAGTAACAGCATATCTGTTTAAAAAAAAAAAAAAAAAAAAGTCAAATCCTAGCCCTTAACAAATAAATGCAAATTTTGTCAGTAGTGTCAATAGTATTATCTCGCCATGGCAAACTGATGGAATTTTGTTTTTCTGCAAACTCTTTAAGAACTCCGGGTGTACTTAGACTCAGGCATTTTAATCTGTAACTGAGTTCAGTGAGCTCTGTATCTGGCCTACATAGAGCCAAGCACAGAACCTGGATGCAGTTCTCACAAATATTGTGTATGTGTGAATGCGTGATGTGGAGGATCAGAATGGTCCACATACGTATATGGAATTTCATCGCTCTCTGTCCGCATAACCCAGTTTCAAACACCAGCGAACAGTGGGAACTCAACACCTCTGCTTCCCTTTTGTGTCCAGTTCGACTAAACTGGGACACGATCAGTGAAGTGCATGACTCAGTTTATAATTAAACTGCCTACTCAACTTCCCAGCAAAAAATATCCCTCTCTGAGCTAACAGACAAGCAAGAGAACAAACATGATTCATCCAAGGTTAGTGTTAATGGGTCATAAAGAGAAGCTATTCTGCTCTGAAAAAGAAACTACGTGGTCAAACATTATTTTAAAGCACCACAGTCCTGACATGGCTTCCAGCAATGAAAAATTACCTGTCTCTTCCAGACCTGCTGAACTACTGAATACAGGAATGCATCACAGAAGCAAACACAGGACAAGTTAATCCCATGCAGGTTTCCTTTTATTTTAAATTGAGGGGACACTGCCGATTTATTCAGTTTTCTTCCTCGCTGTTAGAAAGCAGTAAAGATGTTTGGTTCTCTGGAACTGGTGTCTGCCAACTGCTACAGTCATGTAAAAGCAGATTTAAGCTTTTATTAATTTTATTATTCTTCCACTCTTTTTTGCTTGAAGAAAATAGTCTGCACCATTAGGCAGAGCAGGTGGAATAAATATTGAACTAAATTTCTGTAATTTGGTGCTTTAAGCACCGCACCTATTGAAATGAAGGCAACTATTACATTCCTTTCACTACTTTGACATGTATACCCCTGCCTACATACTAAGTTTTCCCTTGTAAGGTATTATATATGTTTCTCTCTCTGTACTGCAGTGAGAGGTTCTTTTAAAACCTAGAGCAGCGTGGAAGTAAAATAATAAAAACCTTTGTCCTTGTTTCTTCAATCTTTTTTTACTTTGCACACTGTATGTAAGCATGCTATTTTGTACTTTGTCTTTTACATACACAATTGAATCCTTTCCCTGCTGCAGAATGCTGTATGGCATGAACTCTCCCCTCCTGGTGAGTGCTGGGGTGGTTTTTTCATGGTCACGATAATGTTTATACCTGTTTTCCCTTATTAAATACTGTTTGGTGACATGGTTTTTAAATACCCACTTTTTTTACTTGGTACTCCAACTATTTCCATCCAGTGGCGGATGCTCTGGTTTCATCACTAATATATCTGGGATATTTCCATCTTTCCTGGCCTTTCTGGATGACTTTAGAAATAAATACTTGATGATCTCTTCCAAGAATTGCAACATTTCTGACTATCTATTCTAACAGGTCTAACATTTTCCTGTGGCATCCTTCTCAAAGTTTTTAACATCTGTCTATAATGCTGTTGGATTTCCAATTTTCACAACCATAAATTAGAAAACAGAAATGAAAACTGAGCTGAAGATTGTTTGACTTGAGCTTGCATATTTTTGATAACCAAATCTTACTTAAGTTGCTGAATACAGCTGATGCCTTGCCAGATTTTGACATTACATACTTCTGGACATCCTCACTGGCTTCTACTGTCAGGCATATGAATTGACTCAACCTATTCTTTGTCTTGTTACACAATGCTCAAATTGCGAGGTACAAAGTTCCTCTGGATTTTTTTTTAAAGAGTGATCATTAATCTTTCCATTCTTAAAGTGCTGAATAACCTTATGTTCTTTATTTTTTCCAGGCTGAGCTACCACTTTAAAGACCTCTGTCTCCACCTAATGTAAATCTCCAAGTACAGAGCTTGTCATGGTTTAACCCTGGCTGGCAACTAAGCCCCACACAGCCACTCACTCACTTCCCCTGCATCAGGATGGGGGAGAGAATCGGAGGAGTAAAAGCGAGAAAACTCGTGGGTTGAGATAAAGACAGTTTAATAGGTAAAGCAAAACCTGTGCATGCAAGCAAAGCAAAACAAGGAATTCATTCCCCTCTTCCCATCGTCAGGCAGGTATTCAGCCATCCCCAGGAAAGCAGGGCTCCATCACGTGTAACTGTTACTTGGGAAGACAAACACCCTAATTCCAGAAGTTCCCCCCTTCCTCCTTCTCCCCCCAGCTTTATATGCTGAGCATGATGTCATATGGTACAGGATATCCCTTTGGGGTCAGCTGTCCTGTCAGTGTCTCCTCCCAACTTCTTGTGCACCCCCAGCCTACTTGCAGAAGCAGAAAAGACCTTGACTTTGTGTAAGCACTGCTCAGTAACAACAAAAACATCTCTATATTATCTACACTTTTTTCAGCACAAATCCAAATCATAGCCCCATACTAGCTGTTAGGAAGAAAATTAACTCTATCCCAGCCAAAACCAGCAACACTAAGTCTTGCAATGTGTATAAGAAACAGCATCTTCATTTAACATTATTGTATCCATTGAACCATTTGTTCCAACCTGTATTTATTCTAACTGTGCATGATGCATCTTGATTTAAGATCTTGATAATGATAATAATTTATATTGCTATACCACAGCCAAAACAATCCAGAGATGGAAAGCATCAAATGTTAACTGATGTTTATGGTAACTGGCTTTTAATATTGGCCCCAGAAGATTCTGCACTGGCAGTCCTAAAGGCTAACATTGCCTGTTCAGCTAAAGAAAAAAGATGGAGAAGCTGATAAATGGCCTTGTGCTTAGAGTACCCAGGACTCTGCAGACCTGCATATGTCTCCACATATCTCACCTGTGAACTTGGAAAGTCACCTTTTCTTTCAGTTCTCCCACTGTGGAATGGTAATAATATAGCAGTTATAAGGCTAGTTCAACCAATGTTCATGGAGCACTCTGGTATTCTGAGACACAAAGCAGTATGTCATTAAAACTATCACTATCCTTGTAAGATTAATCTTAACATTTCCTTTTTCAGACTAATTTTTTCAGAGTTGTTAGCCTACCTATTCTGAAAGACTTTGATCCTTTAGTCTGGAGTGCAGTCTAAACTCCGTATTAGTTCAGTTCTTTATGTATTTGCAGCCATTTTCCAAAGGCTGCCAGCTGCCCGGAGGCATGTTGTGATGACCATTCACCCATTTGCTAGAACCATTGCTGCCTTCATGGATGGTACAACCTAATAATTGAGTTATTACTACACACTTTCACTGCCTGCAAGCCTTTGCTTCTTAAGTCATCCCGATAATAAACTCAGTTTTTTCCTTTGGCTCTCCCCTGTTATTAGCAAATGCCCATGCAGCTTGAAAGTCATGCCTTGATCTTCGTGTTTGGATAGAAAGCTGTCCCCTACTTGGAGTCCTGTGATCCCTTGACTACTCTTACACCTTGCCTTCTCACAGAAAGGAGTAAAGGTGGAAAGAATAAAGGAATAAATAGTTACATGCGAGAAGTTTGAAGATTTATTTTTGGTGTGATTAGGAAGCACCTGAAATTGCTTTCATCGATACGCTCTCTTAATTAGTTAAATTTTATGATAGTTCTCTATTATTTATGTAACCATTTAAGTTACCAGATCTGGAAGGGTGAACCCTTGCTTTTGTGTATCTGTCCACAAGAGGTCTCTCCCTTGCTGAAATCCAGACTAACTAGCAGATGCTATGAAAAAGACTGAAAAAAATACATACAACTCAGTGGAATTTTTCAGAACTTTTGAAGATCTGAACAACAATAAAAAATGTGTTCAATAGTCCAAAGCAATAAAACTTCTGTGCTCACTTAATACATACAACCAAAGTCTTCTTGACAAAACTGGGGAGATAAGGTTGTGTCTTGATCTTTGGAAAAAGAAAGTACCTATAACAAATTTGGGGGAAAATGTCCCAGCACCTTAAAGAAGGTCAAATTTCTACAAGCTTCACTCTTTTCTGCAGGGCTGTTGTGGTAGGGGCGTTCATAAAACCATTTCTATATCTCCTGTATCAGCAACAAATCTGGAAATTTATTACTGTCTTTTGATGAAGATTTTAAAGATTAATGATTAATTTTGCATCCTTTTCTTCAAGGTAAGAAAAGCTATGCTTCCAAAAAAAACAGAGGAGTAAAATTATGCCCATCATTATCTATGCCTACCGCCTTTCAGTGTAAAAGATGAGGCAAGTGTTTTCAAAATAGTCTTTTTATCTGCTTTCCAATTGCAAGTTTTGGATTCAAAAGAAAGATTAGCTGCCTCATTTGCTGCAAAGTGCTGCGATTAATCCTGCTAAGTGAATTACTAAATCACTCTTTTTGCTTCCTTGAAGGAGACAAAGAAGATCCAAAATATTTCCTATGCTACCTAAGCTAAACAAAACCAGACCAACTTGGGCAAAATGAGATTCAAGCCCATGTGAGATAGGCTTGATGTGAACGTAGAAGTTCATTTACCACAGCAAGGCACAACTGCCAGCTAGATTGTACGTCTCAAGGTCATCAGATTCAAAATGTATTCAACAAAAGAAATGATGAATTGTTCATTGATATTAGATCATAAATCATCTATGTCCATCATGGATCTAAGAGATTATCTACAAAGATACTCCTACAGCTACCTCAGTACAGTTATTAAGTGTAGGATATTGCTGTTAGGGAGTGCGGGGGGGCAGAACATGACTCACAAAGATTAAAATAACACTATGTTTATATACCAGTATATATACTATGTTTTATACCAGTAAATTAAACAGGGAAAGTATATGGAGTCAGGCATTGTCCTGCAATCATTTGTAATGTTTAAATATTAGCGAGCTCTAATGGCAACTAACATCCTCTCAGACAATGCTGAAGCATATTTTGCGGTTAGCACAGGCCAGCAAGTGTTCCCAACAGCCTTCATGCGCTGTGTTTTGCAGGAGAAAGATGTCAGTTATGTGCCATGAGCTGTGCTGAGCCATTTATTTTCAGGGCCAGAGATCAAGGCCCTGTCTATCTTGTTTAAGAATACAGCTGTCACCGTGAAAACCTGCCACCTTTAAAGAAGTCTGGCCGTTTTAAAAACCGGCATCATTAACTCTTTCCTCATGCTGACAAGCCCATATAGGGAAACATTGGTCAACTGATGGGAAAGTGGGTTTCCTTGAACAGTTGCATTCTGTTTTAAAGTTGTCCCATGGCATGTGTTTAACATAGTGGTGCTGTTACAAACCTGCCTCTGGTAGCAAGCACCTGAATCTGCAGAGTACTTGCCATCACAGCCCTTGTTCATCTGTTCATAGACCTTCAAAGTACTGACAGAGAGGGCTAAATATTTTTTCATGCCACATTCAGATTGCAGTGGACAGGCTTCCTAACAGTAAAGGCTGCACAGAGGAATCTCCATGCCAGGATGTCCTGGTTTCAGGTGAGACAGAGTTAATTTTTTTCTAGTAGCTGGTATAGTGCCGTGTTTTGGATTTAGTATGAGAATAATGTTGATAACACACTGATATTTTTAGTTGTTGCTAGGTAGTTGTAGTGTATACACCTAGCTTCTCATGCCCTGCCAGGTGCACGAGAAGCTGGGAGAGCACAGCCAGGACAGCTGACCGAGACTGGCCAAAGGGATATTCCCTACCATACAATGGCATGCTCCAGATGTAACTGGGGAATTGAGCCAGGAAGCAAATTTGCTGCTTGGAAACACACCGGGCACCAGATTGTTTTATTTTCCTTTCACATGTGGTGAGCAATTGCATTTGTGCATCACTTGTCTTACTGTTATTATTGTCATTATTATTATTACTACTATTATTATTGTCTTCCTTTGTTATCCTATTAACCTGTCTTTATCTCAACCCACGAGTTCTTTTTTCCATTCCCCTCCCCATCCCCTTGGGCTGTGAGGTGCTTAGTTATCGGCTGGAGTTAAACCATGACACCAGAGCAGGGCATACCCTAGACATGGTCTAGAGGTGACATATACCCCCTTGAGGGACACTCCACCGTGGGACAAAAATGTCAGCATGTGTTACCTTTCTTCCACTCACAATGAGAATGTGGATTACTTCACAGCCCTGGCATCCTACTGCCTGGAACATGATCCAGCCGGCAATTTGAAGAGATATGAAACTTGTGAGTCAGACATT
This sequence comes from Aramus guarauna, assembly GCA_013400195.1. NCBI lineage: Eukaryota > Metazoa > Chordata > Aves > Gruiformes > Aramidae > Aramus > Aramus guarauna. Next base: position 177,823 of record VXBL01001978.1, on the reverse strand, counting down.
GTCTGTCATCTTCTACAGAGTAGATTTTTTTTTATGTGAATGAACCAAAACATTCAGCATCTCTGAGCAGTGGGAAGAATTAAAATCACTCTCATCTATTTTTATCACCACTGAAAGAAACCTGTAACAGGATCAGAGCTGTTCATGACTGGGTCATGGTCACAGTCCTGATCTTACTGGTGGAACTTTCTTCCAGAAACACTCTGCAGAGTGGTATGAATATGCTCCCTTTCATGAAATGAGAGACAAAGACAGTAACAAAGGCAGAGGGCAGGGCACAGATTAACTGAAGATGCCAACAACAGGCATTTTTATTCTAATATCAAATGCTATTATCACAAGCTTACAGATGTCTCCATTCAATTGTAAATCAAAGTCATGTTAACTACAGACATGTACACAAGCTGGAATTATAAGTACACCGAGAGGATTAACTTTAGTCCTACTCCTTTGGACCACCAATACTGAAAACCACTGAGTTTGACCTGAGGCCATGAAGCTGTAATGAAAGCTAAAGTCTGAAATACATCTTAGTTTCTCACCCATCCCTTCCTACAGTGTTGATGTTTTCTCTTCATGCAAAAATATTTTCCTAGCCAATTACCCGTTCAAGACTTTGCATTCTACCCTCTACATCGGCTAAAATGTAATGAGACAGTCTGCTTCACTCAACAAGGAACTGTTTGTCTCAAAAGCAGAACAAAGTGGACAGCCTTAACAGAGACACAAGGTGCAGGTGCGAAAAAACTGTTTACATGCATCAAACTGAGTACGATGACCTTCAGAGTCAACCCTTAATACCAATCTAGACAGTCAATACTATTTCTCAAAGATGATCAGGAGTAGGTCAGATGTCTCACCTTGATGTATTCAGCGTCACAGGTGGAATTTTCACCAATATGTGAGTCACACTCCTCATGCACGTTGGCAAATTCAATCCCATCTGAACAGTACTGCTTCTCCAGCTGGCTGCGGCAGCATTGTACCTGCGTCATGCTGACAAAAGGATGGAAGCAATGGGAGAAGAATGTCATATATAGGTCAAGAACAGATAATGCAAGTTTTTACAATTAGCACTTGTATTAGTCTCATGGAAAGAGGTTCTTGCGGCACACATTTTAATTACAAAGTAAAAATATTCTAGAAGTAGGCAGAATGTTTAGGTGATATGTCTAATACAGTTTAACTGCCTGTCTACCTTGCAGTCTGCCCTAACAATTTTTTTAAGCAAATGGATAACTTCAACCACATTTGCCACACGGCTTAAGGTCTCCGGGTCTTGCATTCTTGCATGTTTTGTGACGGCTGGTGGCTGAAGTGAAAATGGTGAGAACCAAATCGGTGCTCCAACTGATGGAAGGGACAAGTCAGGCCCTGGACATTGTGAGACTCTGCAATCCCATGGCCAGTCTACCCTCGTACCTGCTGTCCCTTACTCAAATAAACAGGTATGGCGTGTTGAAGGAAGCTCAGAGTGTCGCTCTGTGGGACAACTGGAGATAGGGAGAGAAGTGAAGATACCAAGGAAGGTCATAGTGAGAAACAGTGCATTGCAAGCAAGAAGCAAAAAAAGACAAGGGAGAGAAGAGTATTACAGGGCAGGAAGATGTGGAGAGGAGACGGGATAAAAATCTGCAGGAAACTCAGCTTTGTTAGTTCCACTGCTTGTAAAATTATTCTATTTTATCTCCATTTCAATGAATAAATTGAAAACTCCTTCCTGTGGAAAAAAATCTGCGTGAGGAGGCTTTAAAGTCCTTCACTCCTGTTGCTACTGCACTTGTATGCAAAGCCCATTCAAGGAGGTATCTCCCCTCTGTTTTTATGTGCAACTCTGCCTTGTTGGGTAGCATTGTAGGTGGACCTTGCAGTTTAAAGCTCTTCCACCACTACCTCCTGTAATAGATACCAGAAAACAGAGAAAAAAGTTAAGGAAGAGGAGGAAATCAGATTACAAATACAATTATACTATTTTATCCATGAATTTTGTGATAATCCAATTTCAATAAGAATAATGGTACCCGAGTTACCATGGGGAAACTATCCCAAAGGCAATCCAAGCTGATAAATTCTATTTATAGTACAACCTAAAAGTTGTACTCTGATGTGTTAGAGCTTTATAAGAAACACACAGAAAAAAAACTATAAATGCACTTTTGTACCCATCAGCATGGGAAATCTTATATATCTTACAGACCAACAACATTGAACACATTCTCTTTGCTGTTAAGAGTATTCACTTTTTTTTCCTCTCGACTCTAGTTATTTGAACTGGTGAGTAAAACCTTTTCAAGGTTTGCATAGAAATACATAAAATTAGGTAAAGGTACTAAGCAACCCAATACCTTTTAGTCTTAAAAATCCTTTACACTGTTGGAAATTTTGGAAGTGTAAGGAAGAGGGGTGGGTTAGTTACACCACTGAACTACAGGCTTCTCCTACTGTCATCTGAGATAAGTGGATTCCCATGCATCACCTCTGGAGGAGCTTCCCTGCTCTTGATGACCATACAATGAGCTTTCAGCTCCCAGGTGGTGAGGGACCCCCTCAGCTCTAAGGCCAGGCCATTCAGGCCAGCCCACTAAAAGCAGGGGACATGTGGGTACTCGGCTCAGATTCTGCATCTCTGTGCATACTGGTGAGGCGAGGTTGTCATGCTACACTCATGAAGATTCCCGATGCTTATTTATTGGATTTTGTAATGGTCTGACTGTGCAGATCTCGCTTGGACAAAAACAGCTCTGAGATTTCAATGCATAGGAACAAAAACCAGGATAAGTTCATGAACAAATTATTCAAAAATAGATTCTAAAGTCATAGCTAGAAGTTAAGCCCAGGACAGTAACTTTATTTGGCAGAATATTTGAAGGTTTTGATATTTGATTTAGTTCCAGTTTGGAAGAATATGTAGCTTTTTTGTTGCTGAAATTCCCTCTGAAGCAAAATTTCCATTCCCTGCCCAGCTCTGGGGTGGTCTGACTGTCAGGACTTTAGAAGCCTGTAAAATCTGAACTTCAAGCCCAAGAGTGTGGGAGCTGAGACTTTCCAACTCCTTTAGCTCTCCAAGTCCTTCTGAGGAGGTAGATACATTAGCCACAGACAAACAAACAAACAAACAAACAGCAGTCTTTGAGTAGATCTGTTTGATTTCCAGTGTGGCTTTTTTTTTTTTTTTTTCAAATAAAAGTTGTCTCTTTAAAATCCCCGACAAATTGGCAATTTCAACCAAAACAAAAAAGTTTCCTAAAATGTTTCCCACAGCTGTATTCCTAAGTCATGTGGCCCACCCCAACTGTAATAAGGAATTAAACATCAATTGAATACTAGATTAAAATACCATTTGTTCATTCTCAGAACAACAACAATAAAATCACACTTCATTGCCCAAATCCTACAGCGAAGTTGCGCTGCTAGCAAATATTGTTTGAGACTGTAAACAGAGGTAGAAATCCTTGAGAGATGGCAGAAAAAAATACTAGAAAAATCTGCACAGTACTGGCCTTCTGGCTGCAACTTCGACTGCCCAGCTGAGCGTCCTTTTCCCTTTGCACACCAGCCCACATGCTGATGGTCGCTACAGCATACCACCACAAGCTCTTCAGACTCCACGACTTTTGAGATGAAGAGCAGCTCTCCCCGTCTTCACTAAGTTATGTGTGTCTCCCTGGCTTAGACCCTAATATAACACATACCCACTTCCTACTTCACAGCAGAGTAAAGGAGCCATCTCTAATGGTTAATAGGACATCTAGATTTGTCTCTTTGCATAAAACCTTTCAACTCTTCCTGTGCAGCATTCCTATTAACTTCATGTCTACAGACAGCTTACAATATTGGTCTCTAAAAAAAGAGAAAGTAGAGGTGAACTTTCCTGTGGTTTGTTTGTTTCTTTAATTACTCCTAATAATTAAAAAAGCCAAAGGCTACTTCTTCCTTATCTGACATATTCTGGTTTTCAGTTAAAACACTTTATTCAAATAAACAAGTATTTATAATATGGCTGAAATCTTAAACCACTAAGTACAGAATCTCTAGCAGCATGAGGCCTCATAACTAACATTCACTCGGGATATTTCTGGTAAAATCATCCATTTTCTGGTTTCTCTGAAAGACGAGTTTTATTCATGGCTCACGAGGAACAGAAATCACTCAGACATTTAAAAAAATCCTTATTCTTTGTTGCAGATGCTGATCTAAAAGTAAAGTTATTTCACTACTAGGGAATTTGATTATAAATCAAGTTAAGAATTCATGTTTTATATTCTCATTTTTATTTTCTGTTAAAATGTAACCAATGTTACAGATTTTCATGGAATACATTTCCAGCTGAAAAGCTACATGTCCATTTACCTCCACAATCCTTTCACATTTATTACTCTCCTTCCCAGAGGATGCACTCCTAAACTCGCACAGATTTCATAATCACCTATTTTTTCTTTCGTTTCTTTCCATAAAAGCATTAAAATTTAACTTTGCTCTGAAAACAATGTCTTTGTTGTCAGCCTAATTTCAGTAATCTCTGCCTCTCTCCTTCTATTTATTAGCCTGTCTTCAAACTATGTCAGTGCTATTTGTATGCACAGTGGAAGGCCTTTGACAAAAAAATATTAAAATTAAAAAGGGAATGATTCCACTCCAGAATTATTTTAGAAAACCAAACAGTTTACCACGCAACAGAAATGAACTAAGGAAAAGTAAGAGCAAGAGCAAGATCTGGGATTATGAGTTACACAATATGACAAATGAAAACAATAAAGAGTGTCTCAACAATGAAAATACATATATTTGAACATGTGTTATAAATTAGCAAGGGACAATTGATTCAAAAAACCTTAAAATTAATCTGCTGCAATCCATAAACAACTTTGTAGTTTACTTAATATAAGTTTTCTTGAAGATAAAGGGTAAAATTATATTGATATCATATATTATGTAGAGAAACAATACGGATAACAGTGGCAGAGAAAGGACTGAGTTTGACATTATTCACAAAGTGAACTAAGCAAATTATCTTAAATGAGTGGCAATAAAACCCTGACAACATAGCAGACTATTCCATATCTCTGACTGTGAAGCCAAAAATCTTGGTGACTGTGAGGCACACTTAGCAGGCCAGAGAGATAATAATTAATAAAGACAACTTCTCCAAAAATAACTTTAAACAGCTTTTTCAAACATAAAACTGTCACAACTTTGATGTCCAAAATCTCAGGCTCTTCCGGACTTACAATGGCATAAATCAATAAACATCTATCAGCAGTTAAGCATCTGGTACCTATCACTCCAAATACTCCTGTCTTCTTATTTCCTTGTGTTCCCATCTGAATCTGTATCCAAGTGCTGCCGCTTGTCTCTGCCTGGGAACACAGATCACCTTTTTTGTTCTGTTCTGGCACAGCACCTAGCAGAGTGTTCTGTAGCTTCTTCTGTTATTCATTTTTGCAACACTAACAAAAAATAATGTCATTCCCAATGTAACTCCAAAAAGACAGTGCTAAGGGCATGCAATTCTTGTATGGAGATATGCTGCTCCTGGCCCAGGAATTAAGTTCACTTGCTAAGAGCTCTGGACAGGGGAAACTCTTCATTTTGAAAGGATGAAGATTTACTGGGCAGGTTGAGCTCCAAAAATAAATGGCAGCTGTTTCCATCTGTTGCAAGTTTAACTACATCACAAGAAATTAATGGGCAAAAAGCTGTTGTTATGACAGCCAAAGATATTCATTAAAACTCTACACTCATATTTACTGAGTCATGAAGGCACAGAGAAAAATACTCTCATTGTCCAGAGTGATAATACAATGAGGTATACTCATTTGTGGGACAAGCAACCACAGCAAGAGATTGCAGACACGACTGGACATTGTGCAAGGAACCTGATTTTGCGCGTAGCTCTGTGCAGTATGACTAAATACCCTCACATGCTTGCAAAGGGTATCAAGCTCCCTCACTGTTCATTCTGGCTCCAGCTACGCCAGCGATCAGGAGCAGAATCTGGCCCTTACTTTTGCGTCTGAAGTGGCATCATAAAGTGGTATTTCTGTACCTCTCACAGATATGTCAGTTTGCAACCATAACTGGAGTAAAATAATATTGCCATTAAAGAAAGTAGTTAAAGGTGCTAATTTTATTTTAGTCATTTTTAGAGTGGAGCCAAGCTTCAGGGGGTGCTATGTTTATTTATCGGACAGTCATGAACAAATGTTACTGAATGATATTTATCCACTTCTTTGTTGTCAATAAGTGCTCACACCTCTCACCGAATATGTGAGTTTATCCATTTCTGATTTACCATTATGTAACTCTCATTTTCTTAGTTACATATCAGTTAAGCATAAAAGCTAGGTGAAGTATTATTAAGCTTTCTTCAGTTCCTATGACGTCCTAAAGACTCTCTAAAATGGCAATCTTTAAAAGAATTACATTTACAGCAGAATCACAACTCACATTAATCAAATGATCATTAAATCATCAAGATTCTTGCTCCCAGATTGTTCAATAAACTTGGTTTCCTGTTTTTCCTGCCTCTGTTTTGTCTGTAACTCTTCTGACTCTTCAAGTATTTCCTAAATTGGGATTTAAGTCCTATCTGTCAATTCTTCTGCGTAAGAGACTGCTTTCAATGCCAATATAAATGCAAAAGTCAGAAAACATGGACAGACTTGCCTGCAAGACACATTCTTTCTGTAATAAAGATCAATCCAACTCTTCTACAATTAGCAAGTTTAGATCACTGTGCAATGCATTTGAAAAGATAGAGGGGAGCAATGAAATGTTTTAAATACAAAGTCCTTTGTGAAACTGCCCTTCAAACAACCTATCACAAGTTGTTAGCTCCGCAAATTAAATGTAACAAGTGCATTTAACAGCAAAAATAATGCAAACTACCATTGGCACAAAAAAGTACGAATGTCCCCACCACATAAGAGATTCGGAATAATCAAAATGTTACGGTGCAAATAATTTTAACATTTAATGCAATTTCATTTGGCAGATTAGATAGTAGAAATTAGTATTCTTTTAAATGTCAGTAGAATTAAGATACCTATCTGTTAACTAAAGGTTACTATTTTCTACGGTCAAACACATTTGACAGAAGTCGAACACTCTATGTAACTAGGAATCTCATTTACTTAAGCTTTAAGTTCCTCCATCCAGCAATTCAACCAAGAACTGCAGAAGAATTACCTGTGTGGCACCACACAGGAGAAACAGTTTAAAAAACTGTCTTACATATATATATATATATGTACATATGCAATCTATAGATTATTCATGTACAGGTTCTGTTGCATTTCTTGATAAACATTTGCCCAAGAATTTGGACCATTGTTGGGCCAGATTCACAACCAGCATAAACTGAGGAAGCTTTGCTGACATCAGGGGAGCCATGCTGAGATGTATTGACTGCAGGCAGATTCCAAGCCCTTTGAGCAGAGTACAGTGCAAAAACTTCTGACTAAGAGACAGCACACGTCAAACAGATTAGAGCTGGGTGACTCTACACTAGACCAACAGCAAAAATTTAAATGACTTAATGGAAAAAAAGTAGGTACTCAGTAGGTACTCCCCAAGGCTAGATATGGATTTGAAAAACAGTTTTAAGAGCTGGGTGCTTCATCTTCTAAATCAGCTTTCATACCTGTCATTCCCATGGTTTTACATGAAAATAGAAACTATAGTTTAATATAAAATACATAACTATATACCTGCATTCTTTGGACTCCGATATTAATGGTAGAGACGTACATATTCTGTTTTTATTTGCCCATTCAATACCCTTGTCACAGCACTCTTCCATTGAAAGATCTGCAGAAACGAGGAAAGAAAAACACAACAATGTATTTAGTACAACCTTAGTAAATTGTATTGCACCTGCCAGTTAAAAGGAAACAAAACAAAACAGAGCCAGTCCATTTCCCCCTCCCTAATGTGCACACAGAATAGTGCACCCATCCGAAAGGCAGCCATGGCCAAATGAAGCATCTGTTAGCACCTTGCAATCAGCCCAAGTGCTGGAGGTATTCCTTTGTCAGTGAAGCAAACTGCAGGTTCCCTTAGCCATTCACATAAAGACGCTGCCTAGGGAGTGATACTCCAGTCCAGAAAACAGTTCAGATATATAGAGTCCTGCACAATAGAAGGATCTGTGGGATTGCACTCCTTTATTATCAAAAGTGGCAGCAGCAATAAGCAACCTTTTAAAATCCTGAAGAATACAGGATAAATCACTGTCTGATATGAAAGACAGATGAATCTCATTATGTGTTAATTTGCAGAACTATTTTTTCCTGAGGCTATTATCCACTTAATCTGTTTTACTCAAAAGTATGTCTGTAAATGCATAAGTATTGTACAAAGAAACAGTGGTATTTTGATCATCTTGATCACTCTAACATATGAAAGAAAAATTAATATAGATACCAACTGATACCAACCCTGAAACTAAGGGGAAAAGCATACTGAAAATAATTATTTGTGCAGAGTATGATTCTTGCAAAAGTCTCTAATTTAATAAAACTAAATACTGTTAATGAACTGACAAGCACTACAGGTTTGCTTCATATTCCAAGTGCAAAAGTTCACTGCACAGCAGGTGTATCAGAACTTGGAATAAAACATGAGTCACATTTTCCTATTAATTATCTTGTAGTCCAGACACTGAACAGCTCCTTGTATAACAAATACAAAATCTGTGTAAAAAACCCCATCTGATTATCAAGAGGGACAGCTTTCTAATGTTTTCTCTTTGTTTCCTAAGTTTTTTGACTGATGGCCCTCACAGGCTGCACCCATGAGTGCTGAGGGAGCTGGCTGACATCATTGCCAGGCTACTCACAATTATCTTTGAGAGGTCATGGTGAATGAGAGAAGCTCCTGAAGAATGGAAGAGAACACATGCCTTCCTGTCTTCAAGAAGGACAAGAGAGGAGATCTGGGAAACTACAGGCTGGTCAACCTCTTCTCACTGTCTGGGAAGGTGGTGGAGGAAATCCTCCTGGAAACAATGTCCAAACACATGAAGGACAAGAAGGTGACTGGGAGAAGTCAGCTTGGATTTATGAAGGGGATATGCTTAACTAATCTCATAGCCTTCTACAATGAGGTGGCTAGCTTGGTGGATGAGGGGAGAGCAGTGGATGTTGATTACCTTGACATCAGTAAGGCTTTAACACTGTCTCCCATAACAACTCCCTCATAGACAAGCTGACAATGTACAGGTTAGGTAAGTGGACAGTGAGGTGGACACTGGAAGGAGTGCACCCTCAACAAGTTCACAGATGATACAAATCTGGGAGGAGTGGCTGATGCACCAGATGGTTATGCTGCCATCCAGAGGGACCTCAATGGGCTGGAGAAATGGGCTTCATGAAGTTCAGCAAAGACAAATGCAAAGTCCTGCATCTGGAGAGGAATAAGCCCTATGCACAAGTATACAGTTAGGACTTACCAGCTGGAAAGCAACTCTGCAAAGAAGGACCTAGGTGTCCCGGTGGACACCAAGCTAATCATAAGCCAGCTACGCACTTTCATAGCAAAGGTAGCCAACGCCATCTTGGGCTGCATTAGACAGAGCCCTGGCAGCAGGTCGAGGTGATCCTTCCCCCCGTTCAGCACCAGTGAAGCCACATATGGAGAACTGTGTCCAGTCCTAGGCTCCCCAGTTCAAGAAAGATATGGACTTTCTGCAAAGAGTCCAGTGCAGGGCCACCAAGATGATCTATGCACTGAAGTATCTTTCATATGAAGAGAGACTGAGAGAGCTGGAACTGTTTAGTCTGTAAAAAAGAAGGCTCAGGGGGGGATCTGACTGATGTTTATAAATAGCTGATGGGAGAGGATGAAGAAGAGGGAGCCATACTCCTCCCAGTACTATCCACTGACAGGACGAGACTACTGACACAGATTATACCATATGAAGTTCCATCTGAACACAAGAAAACACTTCTTTACTGCAAGAGTGTTCAAACACTGGACGATCTCAAGAGGTCCCTTCCAACCTAAATGATTCTGTGACTGATTACTTAATGAAAAATAAATAAGACCCTTTCAGCTTTAGGTTGCTGTGCTGCACAGAGGAAGGCAAAATCTCATTTACTTCTTTTTGATGGAGAAGCTGAAGTACCGAAGGATGAAATTACTTGCCTAAATTACACAGCAAGCTGGTGGCAGAACAGGGAGTGCACACCAGGTCATTCCCAGACCATCTCTCTCCGCTGGATCATAAAATGCCTCACATGATTGTCTCATCCTTAGTTTTGCTCCAAGCACATCTAAAGGGTGACAAATTCAGTAAGCAGCAGCATTATGTTCAAGACTATCCATCTTCACAAATGACTTCCTGCAGAGTCTAGTAAGGACAAGCATCTGTCTCCTCTGGCTTTCCCTATACCAGTTATAAAGCCGTCGTTCCCCAGGTACTCCTGATGTATGGGGGTTACAGCCCCCTTCCACCTGTCCATGTATCCACCTCCTACTCTGTTGCAGTTATCAAAATAAGTCAAAACACTATTTACCCTGTTCATGATCCCACTTACTTTGATACGCGACAGACAGAGTTTACATGAGTATCTCACCTGGCACATCTTCACACGTGGGAAAGTTAAAAAGCAGCTGAAAGCAAGTAAGGATGATAACCCCTTCCAGTAACTCAGCTGTTTGCAGAGAACAATTTATATTCCCGACTAGTGGTTATAGTCCAGTAATTCAAAGCTAAAAGGAAAGAGCTAAATCTTAAGGTAGGTACTCTTAAGATAGTTATCAATTCTACAGTGCAAAGCTCTGGAGTACTGAGCATAATTCTGGCTATCCCTCTTCAGGAAAGAATACATCAAAATGTGTAAAGAAAGGCTAGGAGGATGGTCCTGGCAATCAAAGCCCTATTATATGAGGAGAAACTGGAAGAACTAGACCATTTTAAGCCTAGATAAGTAAAGATTGTGAAAGGATGTGGTTCCTGTCAACAAATACTACTGCAGTAAACAATAATCAGAATTATGGGATCAAGTAAACCAAACATTTTTTAATAAGAAAATCATTATACTTAGAAATGGAATTACATTAAATGTCAGTTCATAACAGAGCTCTGTACTCTATGACCCAGGTCATCCTTCTAGTCTTACTTGCATACCCAAAATAACAGTCAAAATTCTGTCATTATGAAGTCAAGGCAATAATTCTCTTGAATTCCTCAGTGTGTCCAGAATTCATGCCAGTGTCTGAAAGCTAATTGTAGTTTATAATGCTACAGAGAAAATCAGTCTTGTAAATAAATATCTGCCTGTGGTGAAAGACATGAATTTGCGTCTGATCTCTTCTTTGGGAATAGGGACCCTGTCTGGTGTTCTCTGTCTGCCAGTGTATTGCTAACAAACATTATATGCATCAAATTTCATACAATGTGTTACAAATAACCATACTTTTAGTGCTGTTGACTGCAATTAATCTTAACCGTGTTGAAAAATGATACACATTTAACTGAAGTGCAGAGCTGGCTGCAGGTTTTTGCAGGGCTTTGTACAAATGGGTCTTTAGCCAAGTTCCTCCCCAGAAGGACAATCCCTGGCTCTGGACACCAGTTCTTCCCTCCCAGCTCTGGCAACACACCTCTACTCCAACCAAATAACTCAAGAATTCAAAGCAGGCCAAGCTAAGCAAGCTCGCCTGTAGGAGTGCAGCAGACAAAGAAGGATTTCGGATAGTTTGTTGAGGGAGAACTGTGGTCCAGTCTCATTTTTTTGGTGACATCACAATTCATATCCTCCAAAGATCCTGCCAAAAATCTCTTGAGAATAGAGGGAAGTGAAAAACAAGCAGTAAAAAAAGGACTCCACCCTCAAGGCTATTCTTCTAAAACACAACAATAAAACAGTAAAAAACATTTTCTCTAGCTTGGCTTTGCAGTTTGCTTTTAAAAATTGTCATTTGTGGACAAACCTCTATTCTTTCAAAATCTCAGAAACTACGTGCCTCACACTTTGAGTGTCAACTCCTGATTGCACTGGAACCAATTCCGACTGTTTTGGCATCAAGAGTTGTTAATGAGTGTTTAGAAACAGGACAGACTTATGGTCTCGTAACTGTATTTTTCCAGTGCTGTGGATTCAACCATACATGTGTGTATTCACGTGGCTCCCAGGTGGAAATCTCTGGGCAAGCAGTTCGTACTGAGGCCATTTGTGCCTCCTTACACCCTCTTCAGGGGACCAATAGCATGGGGGGGGCATGGCCTTGCCTCAGTTTCTCATAACTAGAAGTTTGTAATGCAGGGCATCTGAAAGGAAGGGGTAGTGGAAAGCAGATGGTAGAAACTACTCTGATTACAACATCTTGAAGAATCTCACATACTGCGCAGAAAGCGATGGTTCTTTTTTCTCTGAATGTGACTGTGTCTTTTACTGCAGTTGATGGGCTTGTCGCACCCCTCGGAGTTGATGGGCTTGTGGTACCCCTCGGAGCTGGAGTGCCAAAGATGATCAAATAGGAATTACAGTACCGCTCTTCTGAACCTGGTGCTTCTTCAACTGTTTTGCCAAGTGCATAATGTTTCAAGCAAATCAGCCAGAGAACTCTCAGGCATCTGAGAGACAAAACACTTCTGGGAAAGGCTGATTATATTGTCTGTGTTGAGCTGAAATGTGGCCTTTTATTTGGAGGGAGAAACCCTACAGAAAAGTTGTAACATGCAGGAATACACTGTCTGGTCCATTTTCTAAGTTTGTGAAGCAATTGTTCAGCTTTTTGGTATCACAAGACAGAAAAATGTAAAGATAAACCTGAGATCTGTTAAGATAGTAGCATGTTTCCTTCCTTTTCACTCAGATATAGTAATTTTGCATGCTGACTAATTGAGAAAAATCCAAATCTATTTTAGATAAAATCAAATGCAGCTTCATCGCTACTTTGTCCCTGTAAAAAAGTATGTGCAGCAAAGCATCCAAAAGAACTTGAGTCACGTTAGTAGAATAAGAGCGAGGATATCTGTCCTGATGTTAAGGTGGTATATGTAGTACTCAGAGATTTCAGAAGTCTCGGGAAAAGGACAGTAGAAAGACAGCTGGAGCTCAGATCTCTAATTTTACAAAAGCTGTCACGAAGAACACCTATCAGATAAGAAGTGGTTAAAGGTCACACAAATTAAAACATTTTGCACGCGTGATGCATTCATGCGCTAGCTATGAACTATGCTTACATAGGCAAAATGTGTATGAGCATATGGTTGTTTTTAAAAAAGGTAGTTTGCTAATCTTAACAGGATTGCCATACTGTGTGGGAGTTCAAAGCAAGAAATGTGGTCAAAATCTGTACAACCTTAGACTTCTATGATGTAATAATTGCTTATTCAGCTGCTACAGAGAGTATTTTCTGCAAAAGAAAGATAAGCTTAAGAATGTTACCCAAAAGCATGATTCCTGGAATGAGAAACCCTGAATTGTTTCTGGGAATTGTGCAAAAAAATAAGCAGAAGTAAAAAGGACTGCATAATTTTCACGGCAGCAGCATTCCAGCTAGATCAAAAAGGGATAGGTTTTTTTAAGTAACAATCTACAATAGCAGCTATTCTGTACAGCTGTTGATGATGGAAAAGCCTATGTAAAATCCAGGATTAGATAGCTGTTCATTCCTCAGTGCTGATCTATGGAACAGTTATGAAGCTGATGAAAATATCAAACCAAAGCTATACCTGAGCCTAGGTGGGCTTAGCAAACTAGTGCTAGTAAAGCTTTCCAGTTCTTCAGTGCAGTAAGTGAAGTGACTGTCAAATTCAGCGACTTCCCAGCCCACATAACCAGCTACAGTTGGGTATGGATTTGGAAGTGAGTCCAGGTCAAGGGGTCAAAGTCACACCTCCTTATGAAGACATTTTCAATCTTTTAAGAACATTAATTGATTAAGTTTGTAAAATGTGGTGCAGGTCTTGCCCTTCACTCAATTTACTCTGTAAGAGACTCAGCACTATGGAATGTGAGAAAACAGAACATGACTATCACTTCTCGGCATATGCAGATACGAGCAACAGATGGACTCTGTGAAAGCTCAGCACTAGTCCAACACGTTTCAGTAACAGTATGTCATCCATTTTTTGGAACTCATGCCTACAACAGACATGCATTGGTTTAGATTTCCAGTAAGAAAAATACTTTCAACTTTCACAGCATACCTTTCTGACGAAACCTTTCTTGTCCTGTCAAGAAAACTGTGATGCTCATCCATCTAACTGTCAGCTGAAAAAAACCACAAGTCCACATACAGAATTTGATCCTCAACATGATAGATTGGCCATCGTATTATTCAGGGTCACATTCTTTGTCTTTCAACTCCCTTTCCATGTGTACTTGCCTGACACAAAACCAGAGCAACTGCATATCCCTTTGGCCACGGCTCCACTATAGGTGTTATAGGATTGGGCAGACAAATTGTGCTTGGCCTGGTCTGCTATGCCAAAACAACTGGTCTTGAACCAATGACACCTGGCTAATATTAGGTGGACAAGTCAGCTGTCTTTGTAGCAGGAACAGCAGTCAAGTGCTGGCAGCTGGGATTTGTAGTCTTGATTTTTTGGCTGTCCTTACAACAAACTGTGAAAATGCTGTTTCTGGCAATGCAAGTACACTCTGGCTGGCCACGTAAGGCATCAAATAGACCCAGAGACGTGCTTAGACAAGAGGCAAGCCAGCTGACTTCAAAGGTCCACCTGGTAATAGACTAACATGATAAGTACAGCCTTGTGGCATCTTGATCTTGTGTGTCAGCCTAGGGATTAGGCACACAGAGTAGAAGACCTGAAACTATAAAAGAGAAAGACATACAACAGAAAATCTGGCTTCATGATTCCCTGAAACAAATGCTTTGAATTGGGAGTAATGGAGTGATGCAGGAAAGCATTATCATTTTCCATCTGAGATGATGTATTTGCTGGACCTCTTCAGACTGGAGCTGGAATGAAGTTGCCCCTCCTCCATTTTATATGCAGAGAAAAAAGTGAATAGGAGCTTTTCTTTTTATGCAGAGACATTCTTGTTTACCTCAAGACCATACACAAATATGCCAATATACTGATGGGGTAAGATGAACAGACACAGCTGAGCTGTGGCATTGGTCACCTTTGACCATTAACCTATTCTTAATCCTTCCACAAGGTTGTTCTTACAGGGTCTCGTAAAGAATATACGAGCTTGAATTTTGTAATAAATGCATGAAACTTGGAGCCAGGGTGCCTTCTCTTGTAATCCCCACAACAGCACAAGCCAGGAGGCAGTCTCCAATGCATCTGTTGCAGCCCGCAAGGCATTGTTCACCATCAGCTGCCCCTCTCCAGTACTTCTCTAGACTACTTGTTGCCCTACAAGAAGGCCTATGACAATGGTACTTCTTTCTCCCAAGTGTGGAGGTCACATTGGATCACTCACAGTTCATGTGCTGCTAAGAAATACGATATTCTCCCCACACAGACTTAAAGGGTTTGAACCTTTACCTTAAGATAAATTCTCAGCTGAGTGTGATTAATTCAGGATAGCTGAAATCACTGAAGAAACCCAGTTAGCACACTCACTAAAGTAGCAGCACCCTAAAGGAAATGCCTGGTATGTTAGTGTGTTTTGTGGTTGGGTTTAAAACAGCCAACATTTTACTGGAAATTTTCTTAGGTCTGGAGAACACTCATTTATGGGGAATGTGGCTCCAGTAGCACAAGCAGTGGCCATCACACAGTTAGGGGGATTTTTCAGATATGGCCAAACCTCATTTTATGAGGTGTCTGTTTGCAGTTAATAAAAGAAACTCTTAAAATAATTCATGGCAATAGCTGGTGATGAGGTAGCTGCTGTGTTTGGTGATAAGGACAGGCCTAAAGGAGGCAACGGTCTGTTACAACATGCCTTATTTTCCCTGGTGGGGAAAATAAGTGCTTTACTGTGGGGTTTTTTATTTTGTCTAAGTTCTAATAAAAAAAAAAAAATCTTTCAAAAAAGGCAACTGGCTACTAAAAAATTAGAAAAGAGGACTCTATCTATTGCAGGAAGACTATAAGGCATCCTATATATATATCAAAATATCACAGAAGATAGGGAGGTAGGAGCCCTCAAGAGGTTATCTTGTCCTACACACTACTCTTAGGCAGAACTGATAAAATTTGGTCAGTTCTAGGCAGATTTCTATTTAGTTGTTCATACTGATATTAAGTGAGGCTGATTCCACAACTTCTCTAGAGGATCCCAGAGAATTTTTAATAATATATTACCTCACTGTCTGCTCCAAAAGCCCATTTAAACTCATTTCTTTCTTGCTACCTCTTACACACAGGCTCTTACACACTTCAACAACCCGTATTTGAAGACTGCTACTTCATGTGGATGTCTTTTCTGTCCTTTCAAATTAACTTGATTTTTTTCATCTTTCTGCATAGGTTATTTCCTGGACTTCTGTGAGGAGGCCAGCATTTGAAAGATACTAAGACTAGAAGACTGAAGGCTGTTCTGATGATTTCTAGAAGACATGAAGAAATTGAGAGAAGTTTAATACTGGAGTCCACAGAGTCAGCATCATATAAACAGCTTAGTACAAGTAATGGCTGTCCTAGACTTTACATACTCACATGAACATGAAAAAAGAGGCTACATTCACAGCTCTGATGGGCACAGGTGGCCTAAAGAACCCAGTCTCACCAAGTTGTCACCTATAAAAAAAGACTCATAACTGGAAGAAGAACAGGAACTGCTGTTTTATATAAGGTGTTACAATTAATCTGTTGTTAGTCCTGTTCATTTGTATAAAGGCCATGATCCAAAATGTACTGTAGTGACAGTCTAGATAGAACTTGAAGAGCTTTGGATCAAGTCCAAAAAAAGTATATATTTAAATTGAAGCAATTGAAATAGGATGTATATGAGAATATGACAGAGCAGCACATCTCAAACATATACATGCTCATTTCTATATTTTCTCATGTGAATGGTTACAGGAAAACCATTTTCACACTGGGATTTCTCTATTTTCATCTGACCAGAAAATTAAAAAGAATAAGTACACTTTTATATACTGCTTAAGTGACACATATCTACTGTGTAGGCATATTTATTGCTGAATTAAAAAAAAAAAAAAAGTACTTACAATGATGAAAGATTCTGATATTCTACTACCGCCATATGTAAAGAATAGTCTGGAAACACTATGCAGATGGGATAAAATCTATAGCACAATGGGATAAGGTTCAAGTAACAAACATAGAAGGAACTGGAGAGCAGAGAGAAAATAAAGATCCATTTTTTTGTACATATTTACATAGCAATGATTTAGGAAAAGTTTCCTTTTGGAGAAAATGTTACTAAAACTCTCCCATGAGATTTTCCTCATTACTGAATTTATGTATACGGAGTCGCAAATTTATACCTAGCTCTTCCAGATTTTCTGTCAAAGCATTGATATTAGAAGTATTCAGCACTCTGAGGTTGGAATTTAGTCAGTGATGAGCTTCAAAGCTGGAAGACTGAAATATTTCAAACAGATGTACTGGTAGCATTTGTACAGTACATCCTTCTGTACGGTATATTCTTCCAGTGCTTAGTAAATCCTAGGAAATATCCTAAAAAGCTGGAATATACCAAAATGTTTCTATATCAATACTTCAGCACTGATACAAAAAGAATTTTTATGTATTGCTTTCTTTATTACTATGCTTAAGGTGTCAGTCCAGATTTTGACAGTACTACACTCACAAGTGAATGCTTTAGCAGGAACATCTTACATGCTTGTGCAGCACAGGTCATTTGTGGGTACTACCATAATGCAGAAAATAACATACATCCTATACTTGTGTGGTCAGTAGTCAAAACTTCATCAGAGATGCCATTCAGCTTTCAGTTAATCAAATTAATTTAAAATCGTCATTCAAAGAGAAGAATTTGAATGAGAACTCCTGAGAATCTAGAAATGCAGTTTCTTTTTAAGATCCAACAGCCCATACTTGAAATCCAAAGGGCAATTTCTCAAAATTTCTAAGAAGTCTAAAGTAGATTATACTAAATACAAGGCATAGACAAAGCACTCATGAGTGATGGGGGGGAAAAAAAGTGTTATTTGTTTAAAAAAGCGACAGCAAGAAGCTTCATTAACTGCATTAGGCAAAGATGTGCCAGTGTGTTCAGGAAAGCATTAGCACTGGAGGTTCTTCTTTAGAACTGTTGCATCCTGCTGATGAGAGAAAACTTTCAACACAACTTTTACTGGACTGTCCCAGTGTCTTGCCAGAGATGATTTCAGCAGGACAAGAATCATCAGCTGGTCTGATAAACAGGCAGGTTACTGTCATAATTTTTCCTTTATTGTACACACTCTCCCTGTCACTGCAAATTAACCAGTACATTACCCTTGTAGATACTACTTTGACTATTCCATCTCCACTTACATTTCTCTGAGCGTTTCTAAACTGATTTTTACTCACAAAATATTATGACCAGTAATTCTTTACATTCTTCTAGGGCTCTTCACTGAACTGTACTGACCCTTCCCCTCCTTCATATTCAGTCTTTTTGCTTCTTGTGCCCTCTTCCACTGTTCTCCCTCTTGGTCCTGACAATTCCTTCACTAACTTTTCTGTGGACAACTTTTCTATTCTTTCTCACCCTCCAGTCTTCTCAATCTTCTGCCTCCACTTCTACAGTTTATCTTGGACCAATGTTAGCCACTCTCCCAGTTTAATTATACGTGATGGCTTAACTATTAAAATTTTCACACCTGGCCTACTTCCTTCTGATGTATCTACACATAAATACATGTGTCTGGTATTTCCTGAGTGCTTTACAAAAGCCTTTGCCTATTCTGGCTAAAACAATCTGCTTACTTTGTTCTTGCTTAACTTTAGTCATTTTCCTTATTCCCTGTCACTGTCAACGATCACTTTTTGCTACCTTTTTCACAAAAGCTTTTGCTCATTTATCTCTTTCATACGAAACCACTCTACGCTACCATTAAAATTCTTGTCCGTGCCCTGATTTCTTTTTTATTTGGTTTTCAGCTCTCTCTTTCTTGACCTTCCCTGTCTAATCCCCTTTTATTCTCTACAGATATTTTACTACATCTAGCAAACCAATTATTCTCTGTTTACTGAATTGATTTTGCCACCTACCTCTTCAGATCTATCCATAACTCACAAAACCAAACTTACATTCTTTTATGGTCCCAGGTAACTCTATTTCTGTCAAGTCACAGAGAGGTCTAAGACACATCTTTCATTTCAGAAAATGCTAAGCATTGTAGAACAAGTTGGTCTTAACACAACTATTTATTAAAAACACATGTAAAGCTGGTATGAAATTTGCAGAATGGCCTGAAGTGCAACAATAAATAAATAACTTTTGAAAATGCATTGACCTGCTATCAGATAATGTCTGAAATCTGACAGAATAGTATAAATATACTGCTGTAACTTGATAAGCTAGTTTATGGATTTTCATCTTGGATTTCACTAACATGTCTGCTTTCAATTACACAGATGAAAAACAAGAGTTTAACATCTTGCTCTTCCCTGATTGCAATAAAATGTCAAGTCTGAAAATGAACTATTAAAAAGAAACTCAACTGAAAACTAATTTAGAGACAACATTCAGATTTTAGAACTGTATTTTTTGGTAGTATGTGATTTTGGGGCAGATTTTATCTACAACAGTGGGCAAGAAAGCATAGATTTAGCCTTTTATAAGTCCTACCTCCACCCATATACTTCTTATAAACTTACTGCTATAAAAGCACATGTAAAAATCATAATCTTAAAATAAAACTCATTCCACAAACTCAGTGGAACATTTTTTTTATTACAAACTATAAGCTCAGCCTGAAAAGACATGTTTCCAGATGTTTAGTGAGTTAAACTGTCTGTGCCTGTAGTACCAAGGGATGCCAAAGACGCAGCTAGTGGATGAACTATTCATACACTGACTGGACATAATGATGTAAGTAATTCATCTTCTTCAGTAGATGGCAGCTTGCATCATAAGCAAAAAAAAAGGTTTTAAAAAAATGTGATGATTACAATAAACCGAAGCTGCATTATAAAATTTAGAAGGTTTATAACACCTTTACTTTTGCAAAGAATGATGTGCATATCTATATTTACATGGGCAGTTCCAGTAAAGGCAGTCCCTTTCTGTTTTTTCAGAATGCAGACTTTAATTAATAGATACTGATGATTTGATGATTTATTAGTAAGGAAAAGCAATTAAGAACACTGCTGGTAACAAGCTTAGGAGGAAGCTGTATTTCAGAAATATGTTTCCTAGTAACTTGGCAACTGTATCACTAAAGCACTTAGGAGCTCCTCTTTGCCCCAAGCCCCTTTATGCTAGTCACACAGAGGAACACAGGCTCTGCCCCAAACAGCTTGCATTTAAACAGCATGATCTCACAAGGTAATGACTTCATTTGCCTGCAAAACATAGATGGCCATGTGAAATAATGCAGGAAAAAAAAAAAAATCTTTGTTACAGCAGTTATAATTAATAATTTAGTAATTACTAGTAATTGTATTTACTACTAATCATTTCACCTGACAAGGCTACTCTTCAAAAGGTAGTGTCCTTCTGCTTTCAGACATTTAAATCTAATTTTATTCAACATACTGTTTCCAAAATTCTAAGGATGCAGAAATTCTAGGTGAAATTAAGAGGATGGATTCTTATTTGAGAATAAAAACCTGATATACCTTTTATTGCCAAATTTGGCTATACTTTGTGTCAATGAAAACTTTGAAAACCTGAACTTATCTATCCAATTACTTACCATTTTTCTTAAAAAGTAGTCTAGTAGTTAAGGTTAAATGTACACTGAGATTACAAAATGAAATTATTCAGTGTTTTACAATAAAGTTCAATACTTAAAATTACTGTACCCATTCCCTGTGATACATCAAAGCCACAGTTTTGCTGATGTACCCTGTTACCTGAGAGAAAGTAGGAGTATCTTTGGATTCTGGCACTAAATGTTGCTTTTCTAACCTTCTTTATTCTGTCCCTCCTTCTTTATAAGGAGTGGCTAACATCTCTCTATCAAAAGCAAATATTTTGAAGGATATCTGTGACAAGTATTCTGCTATATGAAAATCTAAGAGCCAAAATACTGTCACAGTAACAAATTATTGACTTCACTGGCTTTTGTCTGCCATTGTTAGGCCTTGGCCAGAGAACATATGTTTGTAAATGTTTGCCTGGGGTATAGCATAATCAAGCCTCAACTCTGAATGGCCCCCTTGGGGTTACTCTAATAGAAAAAGTCACTTATCTGTTAGCGATGATAAATTCATTATCACTGTATGAAAAGTGGTTTCTTTGTCATATCTTACCAGTTGTATTTGTGTTGGAATACTACACTGAATTAAACCAAATTAGTATCCTCTTTTTAGACAGTATTAAGAAAACAGGAAAAAAATGCATAGTACAGAAAGGGAGTAATGGCCCACATCCAGATCCCTGCTTACAAAAGCAACCACATTACACAATATCATTCATAAATGTTTTGCATTTTGTCTTCAAAAACCCTGCATCCTTTGCTTCACTATTCTTCCTGATCCACTGAGATTTCAAGTAACTGTTGATCTCTTTTCCCTTTTTTTTTTTTTGGGGGGGGGGGCGGGCATAATTTGGTCCCCAACAGATCAGTCCCGACACCTCTCCTGACCGCCGGTTCCGGGACACATCACCTTCGCGGTGCGCAGTTTAACTCGACGCCCGCCACCGGGCACCTTTCGTTACAGAGGGGCAACGTGCGACGGCTGGCGGCCGCGCCAGCAGCCCCGACATGTCGCAATTCTCGGGACATCGAGCTGCAAAAGCCCCGGAGCCACCCCCGGGGGTCCGGCCGGCTCTGCCGCCAGGAGCCCGGGGGCGCTCGGCCCCGGGGGCGGGGAGGGGGGGGAAGAAGCGCCGGGCGGAGAGCGAGCGCAGCCCGGCCCCGCCACGGCCCGACTCACCAACTCCCAGCGGCAAAG
>VXBL01001978.1:96454-155791 GCA_013400195.1 Aramus guarauna | reverse complement strand
GCGCGGGTGGCAGCGGCCCCGGGGGGCGAGCGGGAGCCGGCGGTGGCAGCGGGCGGCTGCGGCGGAGCCGGTGCACGCCACGCCTTTCTGCTCACTTGAACGTGGCAGCGGCGCTTTAAAGCCTGCCCGGGATGTCCAGGGGCACGGGGAAGGGGGGGGNCTCGGCTCGGCGCCGCTCCCCGCACTTACCTTGGCCCCGGAGCGAAGGCACCAGCGCCAGGAGCAAGAGCAGCCGCAGCGGCCGGGCCCCGCGGAGGTTGTCCATCGGCCGCCCGCAGCTCCCAGCCGGCGGGAGCACTCGCACCGAGCGGGGGCTTGGCTCTCCTGCAGCGTCCAGTGGGCTCCCCCCTTTTTGCTTGCTGCTGCTGTTCCTGATGTTATCCCAAGCCGCCTGAGACCGGTTGGAAAAGAGCTTGCAGGAACCCCCCACTCAGTGGGCTTTACAAAGATTTAATTCACTGCCTATCCGGTTAATTATACAGTTCTGCTCAGCAGAACAGAGCCGCCACGGAGCTTGGAGGCAGAGACCCTGTCGCTTCTGATACCCCTACCTCTCTCCCCGCCACCCCCACACACGCTGTGAAAGTGACTCCCTTTAGCTCGGAAAACTTTACAGATACTCAGCGTGAACCTAGGGACGGCGTGACTGATTCTGTGAAGGAGAAATGCAGCGACTTCTCTCGGTGCCAAGTAGGAGAAAGCCACAAACAAAGGCAAAGCGAAGAAAAACAAAACAAAAGAAACCACCTAGCAGTGAAAGAAAGGTTTAACCTCTGGAGGGGAGATTTTTCAGCCCCCGTTCTTGGTCTTTCCGGAGATTTTACTCCAACACAACTTTTGTCAATACCAAGATTTTTAAAAGGAGAGATATTCTAGAAACTTTTGATGAAATTCACTGAAAAAAAAAAAATTCCCTTCTTTCCTCCCCCTCCTCTTAAAAAGTCAGGATGAGAATTTCGACCCAAATGAGGCAGTCAGCTCTATCTCTCCCCTCCCTTCTTTTTCTTTCTTTTTTTTTTTTTTTTTTTTTTTCCCCCAAACCTCCTTATCTTATTTAAACAGGAACACAAATACTGATAGTGGTCAAAGGAAGAGCCTGAGTTGAAAGCATCCAGTTGGCTATGCTGTTGCCAAGATCTTTAAGATAATGTGGGGGATAATATTTGCAGGCAAATGCATATGGAAACAAATGGAGAGTTCATCACCCCTCTATACTTTGCCCTCAGTTTTACTCAGAAAAACAGCTGGAAGTTAGTTTGTGTTTACTTGGTAGTTGTGCCACATGCACTCAGATTGGAGTATTCCTTTTGTAACTATTCAATAACTCAACTTTTTAACATCTCTCCTCAAAATGTCCAACTGGAAAAAGTATTTAAGGCAGTAAAAGTTAAAAGTGTGCATCTTCTGTTCTGCACCAGGTTACTCTCTCTTTTCTTACACAAGAACATAAAAATGGCCATATGGCCAAGGGTCTAACTAGCTCAGTAGGTCGTCTTCAGCAATGATCATATGTGGTCACCAAAGCAAGACTATGAACAAGGAAACCACATGTGATAATTCTCCCAACTACTCTCCCAGCCTCCAGCTGCTTTGAGTTTGGAGCATTTCCTCAGTGGAATGTGGTTTCTGTGCACTTAGTAGTCCCTGGTGAATTTCTATTCCAGGTATTTATCCTGTCTCCCTATGAGTTCTTGTACACCTTTATCATCCAAAATATCCTTTGGCAACAGGTTTCATGGATCTACCAGTGAGGGTGTGAAGGGTCATTTCGTTTTGTTCCTTTTGAACCTGGCTCCACCAACCTTCTCATGGTGCCTCCTAACTCTACTGCAGGAAGAGACATCAAAGAACTGACCCCTATCCACACTCTTACTGACATTATCATATCCTGCCCAGGTCATCTTTTTTTGACTGCTGTTTCTTTTTAATTTGTTTAATTTCTTTTTAAATTGTTGCTTTTCATCTATTTTATCGGGAAGGGGCACCTAGAAAAGGGGAGGAAGGATGGAAAGGTGACTTTATTTAGGGTATTTTTTGCTTCCTTTTTCTACACATGCGTGTCTATTTCTGTCTCTTCTTTAAATGCTCTAACTCAGTTTACAAGGATCTTATATGAGTTACAGCAGGACCTTGGCAGTGTTTCATCACAACCTCCAAGCTACTGTTTTTCACGTTTCAGACAGCTGCAGGAGGCAACTAACAAAGATTGCACCTTGTCTAAAGTTTGTACCAACTTAACTGAAATGGTGGAATTCCCTCTATAGAAACCCGGGATTCAGTTCAATACTGGCTTATTTCACTTTACTTTGAACCCTCTCCTAACTGATTAAAGGCAGGTAGAAAGAAGTTCACCAGTTTGACTAAAACAGTGTAAAGTCATACATAATAGCCTGTCCACACATGGAGTCACCCTGATTAACACCATGTGTGGACATTCTTACTCCAGAGTAAGAATTCCTTGTTCCTGTTCAGTTTGCCACCACAAGCTGTTTACCAGAAATGAGGCAAATTCAAGTAACAGCTTAAGAAATATTTCTAGAAACTATCACGGTTATGGTCATCTGCAGATCTGATAATAGTTTTTTCCTTGGTTTGGGGTGGGGTTTTTTTGCATAATATCAATACACATATCCAGAATAAATTGGCACTCTCACCTACAATCAGATTCAGTGGCCTCGAGTACATGTGATTCTAATTACTGACCCCAAGCTTTGTAGTGAGCTAAGCCATGCACTTCAGGCTCGATTCAAAGCTCCTGGAAGTCAATGGAAAGCAAAGGCTTCTGAGAGGGAACGTTTTGCATAACCACATTTTTTCTTACATCTGTTTGCAAAGGCCCTGTAATCCTTTGTGTAGCTTTTAAAACAAACAAATTCTTTAATGAGGATTTTATTTTTACTTCAGAAGAATAAAAATCATTTGCAGAAGCTCGGATTAATGAGTAATGACAGCGTAACAAATCATTGCGCAAGTCTTCCAAGGGTCTTGTTGAGAGTAGATACACGCAAGTAGACTGACAAAGAATTTAGAATTACTCTAACAAATCCTTTACCATCTATGGCAGCAGGTTCACAGTTGTCATTCAGCTACTTAGTTTTCATGGGAACAGGAATTCTTGAGATGGCCTGAATAAGCCTATGTAAGGACATCAACTTCTGCTTCATGAACAAAGCTGCCCCATAGTCCCAAGCTGTTGTGCCTCCCAGCTTCTCTGTTTTACTGCAGCTCCCAAATCCTGATTAATTTGTTTTCTTCGACCCATCTATCACAGAAGTTGAGCAAAAGAGAGGGAAAAGAAATTGCTGTATCTTCCCTGTTTTCAGGAAGGATATTGCAAGGAAGAAAATAGATTCACCTAGAAATGAAGTCTGCTCGTAGTTCCTGATGTGAAACTCCTTGGCCCCTATAGCAAAAAAATGAAGCTACTTTTTGGCTCTTATTAAGGTAATGTGCCACTCGAAAGATGCATAAAAAGGCCTCTTGCCTTCTTAATAGGAAGAATATTTCACTGACTGCTATGGACACACAAGGGTTAAGAAAAGCCTGCGTGGTTCTTACTACCTCCCACCATAAAAATAAGACCCCAAACTCTACAGTAGGCTACTGGAGTACAAACAACCCACTCAGCTTAGCTCCAAACACAAGTATGTGCAAAGTACAATTGGCATTCAGCTTCTTTCCTGGAGAAAACATTACCTGAATCTTTTCTGAATTGAAAAAACAATTAGAATAATAAGGAAGACCTCTGTCCAAAAGACACGTGACAACAACTGTGTCACGTAATCATTTTAATATTGGAAGGTTTGGAAATTTTTAGTTTTTAGCATCTTAATATTGGAAATTGATTTTTAAGGGCACCATTCTGACTATCTTGCCTGTCCTTCTGAATAGTATCGTCAGGTTTCTGACTGAATTAGAACACACCTTTTACAAAAAAAACCCCAACTTGTCAGAGTTTTCAGAGACACATGCACCATAATTCCCATTGCAGGGGAGTTGGAACTAGATGATCTTTGAGGTCCCTTCCAACCCAAAACATTCTATGATTCTATGATAATCCTTGGTTGTTTTTTTTTAAAGTGTTAATGGCATTACAGATAACAATTTGTTGCTTATTTTGAGTCTAAATCAACCCAGTATAGTTTTTAATAGATCTCTGGCCTTGTATTCATGGTGAAGTTACTGTTGCTATGTACTCAGTGCTTTGTGCATCATCAGTGACCATCAAAGCACCTTAGGGTAGTGTAGCTTGTGGACACTTCATATGCACTTTGCATGTCCTTGTTAGGGATTAGCTTGGAATAAGCCCCCTCTCCCCACCCTTAGATAAATCAGTTTGTCCCCCGCGCTGCAGGCTCATCTTTGTTCTCAAATCCCAAACTACTGACTATCCATACCAAATGAATACCAGCCTGAGTCATGCCAGGCCCTAGATAAGCAAAGGAAGGTGGGAGGACAGAGAGCCTCTTCTGTTCCCTAGTGTGTATGAAACTGTACCTCCAAGTGTAACCAAGAAGGCTGACCTAGCCACTGCCTTGTATGCCATCTGGCTTTTGATGGCATTCTGCAGGTAAAGTCAGGCAGAGAAGGTGGCTCAGGACTCCTTCCAGAGTAATTACAATGTCAGATGAAATTTATAACCATCTGAAATTTGGACCGCTTTTTATATAAATAATATTTCATGTGTGTATATATGTATATGTAAGTGTACAAGTATATATAAGTAGATACAATTAATATTACATATATGCATATATATAATCATGTGGATGCCAATAGTCCAAGCTGCTTATACCATATGGGTAGCAATACAGATGCTTGTATCCAAACCAGGGTATCTACCTGGGCTCTATGTTTCAAATACCTAAAGACCATTAGAAGAGGCTCAGCTTACTTTAAAAAGCTTTCCTTGTACAGACAAATCCTTTCACTACTAGATTAATCTCTGAACATTTTTTTCCTCTTTGTATGGATCTGTCTGTGAACACCAAGGCAGAATTTAAACTTTTTTTTTTGTTAAATATTCCAGACTGGGTGTTATAACACTGAGATCTTTTCAACATCATTGCTTCTAAGCATTTTGAGTTTTTACCCATTTCAGAGTTTGTGTCCATTTTGTAAGTGTTGCCTATATTTTCTTTTCCTTCCTGTCTGATTAGAAAGAAAATGTGTATAGCTATCCTGGACACTCAAAATGCACACTGGCTTTCCATTAATATGTATAAGGTCTGCTTCTAAGACAAGGAGGAGTTTATTGGGGCATAAAGGAATGCTTTGATGATCCATGTCATTTCCCTTGTGGCATTACTTGTAGAATTCAGGAATAACTCAATCTGACATTCATGGGGTATTTCCTGCCTCTCCTTCTAGAGATGCATCCTCCCAGCCTCTCAGATCTCCCCCTTCCCATAAATTTCCTTTCCCCTTCTAGAATCTCTCAGATGTCACTGCAGGCAGAAATAGTCTTATGTGTGAACAGGCAAGGCATTTTCCAGGACCCGAGGCCCAGGAAGGCTGGGCTCCGTTTGGATAAGCTGGAGAGTTGTGTGAGTCACGCACATGAGGGTTGGAGGGGACAATGGCATCTGCCTTAGACTCTGCTTGGGGCCTCCACAAATCTAACAACAGCAGGAATCAGTCATTATTTTAGCTGCAGTCTCTCAGAGGGTGACTCTTACATTTGTCAATCAGCATCTGTACCAATGGTTATTTTCACTGTTCAAACAAAAATAAAATCTCATTATAAAGGATGGGGAAAAGCCATCAATAAAGTAAATGGCTATTCTGGCAAAAGGCCATTTCCCTTCCTGACATCCCTGATAAATCTGAGCTCCATCCCTGTCAAACAAAAATAATATCCAAGTATGTGACCAAATGATCTTTGGGAAAGAGAAAATATACAAGTGAATATAAGACATTTCAGGTTAGCATAAATAAAATCCCAGAGTCTGTTGTATCTAATAGCTTAAAATCAGGAGCACACAGTTTTCTATGTCTCCTCATGGTCTCTTAAAATCTGCTTCATTCAGTGCTATTTCATTATTGGTTTATGATTTGCTGTATTATTTACAAAAGCTTTTGTGTAAGTCTAGTAAAGAAAGAAGCCATCCTAGCCATCTGCAAACAGTCCCTGACTGCCAGAAAACTTTCATCTTACCAGTAGAAACTACGATTTAAACTCAGTATAATGTAAGCAGACAGTCAGAGGAAAGAGAATGAACACTGATAAAGCTCTACAACAAATTCATGCACACTCCTTTTCCCTCAGCCTCATAGACAGCCTCTGTTTCTTTTCCTCAGTCTGTTTCTTTAACCGAGATTCCCAAACTTTATTTACTCATGTACTACATCTTTTAGACTTTACAGCCTTGGGCTGTAATATCTTTGTCCCAGGAACCCAAGATCATCTTTGGTGGCCTGATTCTACAAACACATGTTAATAATATTATACACAGGGAGTGGGGTTTGCATTTACACAATGCTGACACAATTGTGAGCAGTGGCTATGGGAGGGCACCTTAATACAAATTAATTTAAAAGTCATTGCAGTGTAGCAAACTGTTTGGAAGAAAAATATTATAAACTTACCATATTTTCTGGCATGATTCTACAGAAACTGGCTGACATCTGGTATATACAAAGTTGGTGGAGACTGGCTCTTGATTGGAAAGGTGAATGGATCAGAGTATCTTTGGCCAGCTGCAAAAGGAAAAATAAACAGATTAGCCCTATTAAATGAACCTAATGGGCTAAGCTGTTCCATGCTGCATGTACACTGTGGCTCCCAGGTCTCAGGGCAGACATTTTCATTTGTGTATACTACATCATTAGCCACAGCCCATGTAAATGAGTAGACCAGCTCAGAGTCTTTGGAGAATAGCTGTAGAATAATTTAAGTTTTGCATAAAAGCTGAGTTTTCTGTCTCTGTGGCACCACTCTGACACTCCTTTCTTAGCTCCCGGTTGAGCTCTGGAAGCAGAGCTAGCAACAGAATTTAGGTTCCATCTAAAAAAATCTTGAACCAACCAGCCCTACACTACGCATTTTATTCCTGAAAACTCTTTCCTCCCACCCTCATTTCTTTCAGCTGTGATTTCACAACTGTTCTTAGATCTAGTCATAGAGTTTGGGACTGAGTCAATGAGATATACTCCTATGAGCGGAAAGACCAATCCCCAGCGCAATGTATAAAAACGAGGATGTGACATACAGACAACAGCAACTTACACCAAAGGGAGGTAGAAAAAACATGCTCAGCCACCTCTCAAAAATGACCCTCCACCCCCTGCAAGGCCTAACTATTTAGGAATTAATTATCTGGGAGAAATGTGGCCTGCTAAACAGCAAGTTTGAGCAGACTTTAATAGAGGTTCTGTTTCCAGCTCTCACTGTGGCTTACGAGATGTCTTTTGGCAAGATACTTTACCTCTCTGTGCTGCATTTTATCTATAAGAATAACCTGATTTGTAAAATGTTTTGAGCTCCATAAAATTAAACAAGCTGCATAATAGTTAGCTGTTATAAACTAGCAACCTTGAGCCATTAAATTCCCATGAATGTGGTATGAAGTAATTTAGGCCAATTTTAGCTTAACTTCTATTTCCTGTGTTTAAAAGCAGCATCTGATGTAGTCGTCTATATTAGAATAATGCTAGTGTTCAGAATAGCTCTCATATTCTTTTCTCTCAACTTAGAAATGTTCAGACAGCCAGATTTCCAGCTGAATAGCAGATATATACATTTGCTTTGATAGTTATTCCATAATTTATAGTTCTGAAATGTTCCACAAGCATACAGGCCAGTCATTATGAGGATCTAACTTGTGCATGTAACAGCTTCATTGCAAGTCAGAAGACAGGATTCCTCCAAGAATTTAGATTTCCCATTAAATAGGTGTATTTGGGAGCAATATAAATTGTGTCTTAACTCTCAAAAAGCAGATAGCTAGGAAGAAAAGCATTTGCAGAATCATTAACATGAATCCAGAAAAAGAATTTTCTTTATTTGTAGCTTTCACTTTTTTCCTCAGTTTATGCAATATACTGTATTTAATAGCTCTGCTAGAGATGAGTGAAATCTTAGCTCAGTGGAGCCAATACTGCTGTTAACTCTTCCCCTACAGTGAAAATCCAGATTGCCTAAGAAACTGCCCTGCCTCTGTTAAGACCATGATCCAGACTGCTTAGAATTTGAACTGGCCTTGTACAATGACTAAGGCTGTTATTCTTGAGAAGTTGCCAAAACCTTAAGACAAAACTAGCATCATAAATTATCCCCAAACTTTTACCCTGGAGTAAAACAAACTTTCTCCCTTTATAAGTGAAAGCACCCATGCAGACTTACATCTTCCAATGGTTTCACTGACAGCTTTTCTTTCATCGAAAGCTGGAGAGAGAATGCTTACAAGGGCAAGTACTGATAGGACAAGGGGTAATGACTTTAAAATGAAGGAGGGTAGATTGAGATTAGATATTAGGAAGAAATCCTTCTCCATGAGGGTGGAGAGGCACTGGAACAGGTTGCCCAGAGAAGTTGTGGCTGCCCCCTCCCTGGAAGCGTTCAAGGCCAGGTTGGATGGGGCTTTGGGCAACCTGGTCTAGTGGAGGGTGTCCCTGCCCATGGGAGGGGGGCTGGAACTAGATGATCTTTGAGGTCCCTTCCAACCCAAACTATTCTATGATTCTATGATATGAAATGAAAAAATTCATTCTCAGTTTCAGAAAGAAATTCATGTTTCTTGAATGAAAACTGATGAAATGTTTTGCTCTCAAGTCTAATATTTCACTACAAATACACCAAAATATCAACATTTGGTGAAATATTAGTATATTATTTTGTATGTCCTGAAGCTATCAGAATTAAAAATTATTTAAATATATGTTTACACCAGACCATTCATTACTATGCTTGCTTGTTGCCATCAAAATATAAAGATGACTGTGAAGAACAAAAAAAAGTACTTAAACTTAAAAGGGCATATATGCACAAAGTGTGGAGACACACAGATAACACTTCCACACATTCCATCAAACACTTGCCAATCTAATTCAGTAATCTGCTAAAGTTTCTACACTCATTTATTTATACTGTTCTTTGCTCCTCAGATCTGTTCCACTTAGCAGCAGCAATACCAAAAGCCAACAGTTTTGTTTCATTTACTAAAGCCAGGGCACTAGTATCAATCATAACTTGACCTTAATACTGCATATTCTACTACTTAGCTATACATTACAAACATGCCAGGCTTGGTCGCAGTATGTTTTATGTGATACATTGTGCATAACTTAGTTCTGCCTGTTCCCTGACCACTACAAAAGGACTGAAAGCCAGATCCTGAACTGTCACCAGATAACAAGAAACTCTGCATTCAGCTTGTAACAAAATTCAGTAACATTGTCATAGTGCAACAAAACCCCTAAAAATCCAACCACAGAGAGTCCTCTAGAACAATATACTAAGGGTCTTCCACATTTAAAGTGCTTTGCTAAACATACTGAATGCAGATACATGTTAATGGTCATTGAATAAATCTTTGTGTCCCCTTAATATTCTTTTCTAGCCACTTAGATGCATTTTTCTTTTGAACTCTGGGTAGTTTTGCAATAGCTGTTAAAGTACTGTTGTCCTGTTCTTAGGTGAAAGAAATTTGACTGTTCGCTCTGAACCAGCAAAGCTAAGAATAGCTTTAACTTTGCAAGTAACTGCCACTGAAGTAAGTGGTAATATCTCTATTGTAGTGCTGTAAGACTTACTCCCATGAGATGCTATGTAGTCTGATTTCAATATAGCAAAACACTTCATCATTTTTTAATAGTCTTATTAACTTCAGTGGGATTACTCACACACCTTAATTTATATATGCCCTTAAATTCTTTACTGAACTGGGTTATATAAAGTGTCCTAAACAGAAAAGCTCACTCATGCTTTTCATTTTCCAAAGCATATGTTGGGAACTGTAGTCTTTCACTACTATTTCTCAAGTGCTATTTAAAAGCTAGCATTTGCGAGACTCCACCATGGGTCAAAAGAATCTTTTTCACATACATGCTACTCATGCCTCCTTCTGTATTTTCTGACAGCTAACACAATTTGAGGTCCTTTTGACTTCATTTGTTGCTACAGTGATCTATTTCCTTTTTTAGAAAAGCCAGCCTTACCAGAAATGTCTGTAAATTCTCTCCTGTTTTGCTGTTCTGTTTCTAGTAACAAAATCCATGCTGGAGCTCCTAAAGTTTTCACAGCTAGATTTCTATTCAACTTAGTATTGGGGAAGAGGACATGAATAATAATGTCAGCGTTGCTTGCGTATGTCTAAAACTGACCTTAGATTTTAAAAAGGTGGAACAATTTCTCTGATATTCTATTTCTTCCTTGAAGGAGGCAAAGACTGTTCTTTTTAAAGAGCTAGCTGGCTTGTCATTGAACTTTATTTTCTTGGAGAACAGATGCAAGAGTGTGTTTGTATCTCAGAAACGTGTACCCCATATTCACTTTAATCAAGAGTGAAGACACTGTAGTAGGGATTTTCAGTAGACTACAGGCAAATATACTGATACATCACCATGACTAAAGTTCATTGTGTTAGCTAAATGTAAGCTCGTTCAAGCATGGCTATACATGATAGAATCACTCCTTTAGTTGATTACATAGACATTAGCTGTATACCGCTAGAGTATCCGGCACTGTGGCATCCCATTTGTAAGACAGACCCGTAGATATTGCTTTGATATAAAGAGTAACTAATAATAGCAATAATGATATATGTACTTTCAACAAAAAAACAAGGGGAAACCCTTTTTGCTGATAGCCTAAAGAATGCCTTTCATCTGTTCTCTCTTCCTACATTCCATGGCTCCTCCTTATACAATGTACTTAATATTTGCCTTAAATGCCAGTTAAAATACTTGAGCTTTATGCTGTCAAAGTTGCTAACAGCTTCTCACCAGATTGAGGGCTTTAGAGATGGAAGATTAACTAGAGATCTTTCTTGCTGGAAGGACAAGTCTGCTCTTAAGAGCACAGACAGGATGGACACAAGGCTTAATTGTGTATGTGACTATATAGAGTCTTCACTATTATGCTAGCAAGATAGCAAAAAAAGTCACAAAAGTACTTATCAGCAAGACTTTATCAGCCTTTATACTGCTTTCAGCATGGGCTCTTTCAAGCTTATTGTGAGTATGAACAGTATTTTCCTACCGTCTTATGTCATATACGGCCCTTACACCCAAACATGTGATGGCAGGGGAACCTCAAAATACCTCTTCCTAAAATCTCTTTTTTTTTAAACTAATATAGGTCCTAGAGAAAGCTTATATCATATCTATGAACAACTATCCATAAAACTTTCATTTAAGAATACTCCCAAAAAACAGCAAGTCATTCATACTTTTCCTCCATCTCAGGATGTTGTTTTAATTATTTAATACCTCGTATTCTTTAGGTGGTTGGTTGTTGGTTTTTTTTTCTTTACAGTCATTTTGGTGATTGCTTTGGCTGTCGTGGAACCACTGTATGCCATGGTCACTCTGCTTTTGTGACACACTGATTAATAAAGTCACTTTAAAGTTAATTTGTTCTGTTCAGAGCAAAAGGGTTTTGTTTGCAATCTCTTTCTTCTTAGCAGACACAGTTGAGCAACATATACAGCAGCCTGCAGCAATTTTAAGTTATACATTATGATTTCTCTCTCCCTCTGTCCCGTGTCACACTGTTCAAAATTTATACTTTTTTTTTTTTTTTTTTTTAAGAATATGAGAAATACTCAGCCAATGTGAGTTTGTCTAGCTCACTGTTTACTTAGTTTGTACTACTTTTGGCTTTGGCGTTCCCATTTACCACCCAGGTTGTATTTTATTTGGAGCCATTTTCATGGAGCTCCTCTCTACTTCAGAGGACTCAAATAAAAACAAAAGGAATAGCTGTTTTCCATTGTACACAGTGGACTGACATTTCCTTTGCAATTTCAGATTGGAGCTGTCGCTATAGCACATATAATTACATTTATACAATGAATTATTTAAGCACTCTTAGTTATCACAAGAATGGGATATATATTTTCTGGGACACACACACAAAATTATTTATATTTAGTTAAATTACCACCTTCTCTTTTGACACTAACACATATGAAAAGCACCCATAATTATTTGTGTAACACCACAAAAATGCTAAGTTTGAGCCTGTATTTCTTTGCTTGTTTGTGTCTTTATGTACATATGCATGCATTTTTATGCTGGCCTGGTTTTTGGATCAACACATCCCCAGTTCCAGCTAAAATGCATGGGAAGTTAACGTTCAGTGTCTCTCAAAATGAAGAATTCTTGTACATGTCCACTTGTACATTTCAGCAAGTTAGATGATTTTGCCTCAGGACTCCTGCACTCCAGCCATAATTTCAGGGAAAGACTGAACAGATATATCTGAAAAGTCATCCATGGCATGAAGAAAAACAGAAGTGATATCATAACCAAAAATGCAAAGGAAGTATAAATACATATATGTCAGGATTCTCAACTGTGTAAATCCTCATGGCTGCACTCATTTCAACAAAACTGTGCCAATTTACAACAGAAGAGGATTTCCAAATCTTGGGAAAAAAAAGAGGTGTAGTATCCTACATATTTCTGTATTTCTATATGTAGGATAGAAAGTTTGCTGGGGTTTTTCAAAGATATTCTAGTTCATTTCTTTATTAAAAAAAAAAAAAAAGAAGGAAGAAAGGAAGAAAGGAAGAAAGGAAGAAAGGAAGAAAGGAAGAAAGGAAGAAAGGAAGAAAGGAAGAAAGAAAAAGAAAAGCCTTTTAAGAAATCCTAGCCAAAGTTTTGAAACTTGGACTTGGAAAAATATCAATCACTGTAAAATCAGACCTTTAACACATCATGGTATAAAGCACTACACTTAGCTGTAATACTTAAAAATATTCTGACACTGCTTGTAAAATCATATATAGGACTTGGATTTAAAGTTCTTTCTGTTATTACATTTCCCGTCTCCTTTTTTTTTTATGTGTGTGTTGTTTTTTTTTTTCCCCAAAGTCAAAACTTCTTAAAGCCTCTGCTTCAAATGAAAGAAAATCTGATCCCAGATGTCACTAATTGGGAACAGGTTAGCAGAGAGATTTAAACAGAGATGCCTGAAGTTACAATTCATCATGTGGGATCTGACAACAGCCTATTTCACTAGGCTATTTCATTTAGTTTGTACAATAATAAGCTTTAACTAGTACCACACAAAACACAGAGGATACATTTAAGCAGGAAAATGGCATTAATACAGGTCTTTTTAAATGCTATTAGTGTTTGCAATATATGATATACCATGTAAACATCTCCTTTCTAGCCATAGGTTTGGCACATGCACGGATTGAAAAAGAAATCCATTAATCAAAGTATTTTGTTTCTCATATCAAGCAACTTGTTTCTTAACTTCTGATGTTTAAAAAGTGAATTTAAATTGAAAAAGTTAAATGCCTTTCAGCAGATCATTAGTTAAAGAATATTTTAAAATTAATTTTCTGTAGCAAACAAGATATGCGGAGAGAGAAGGAGGAGTAGAGGGAATTGTGGTTAGTTATGATGTAGACTTTTTTTGCTGCTGGAATCAGCAGGAATTGTGCCATTAATTTCAAGGGTAGAAGGAGCAAGCTAACTCCATTACAGTTGCACTAAACAAATCAATGGAAATATTTACTGCACATAGGGTTAAAATAAGCCATGCTTAATTTGAAATCCAGTCTTTAAAAAAATAAAACCAACTAATTACAAAAAATCAAGACAGTATGTTTACAAATCAAGTACGTTTACATGCAAGCTTGATCCAAAGACCACTGAAGTCAACTAACAACTCTTAACACATTTCAACTAGTTGAAATTGCCTGATACAGCTTACTACCTGCTAATTATTTACTTGAGTACGATACTAGCACTTGTGCTCAATTTAAAATGTTGAATTAGTATTTATAAGGTTTTTTTCCTACAATACAATGTAACAACATAATTGAACATATAAATTCTGGCATGCTCTAAATTGCAGTATTTTGTGAGCCTTATTATCCATTGACCTGTGTGTCATGTTAGTCATTAACACTGGTACTAATTGTGAGTAAGACAGAATAACAGTGGAGTTTTTCTTTCATTTTCTTTGCTTTGTCTCAAATGACTCTATAAGCATCCAGGCAAGAATTAGGTCCATTGAAGTCTATGGCAAAATTCTCCTTGACTTCACAGGAAATAGGATCCAACCCAAGTTATGTGAAACATTTTATGTTGTGGAGATGACTTTAGCCATATTCTGTCCTCCAAAGAAAATGAAAACTAGCAGGCAGTTGGTCTATACACAAATACTAATCAATCATATATTTATTATTCTAGGATATCATTTATTAATGTGTAAATTCTTTTTACTCCTTATTTCATGATCTTGTGAATATTAAAATCTGCATTTGAATACTGTAGATGAGATATTCTAGTTCTGAAAAGAAAGGTTTTACATAGTGAGATCCCATTTTCTTTTCCAAGATCACTTTTTATTGCTGGATTGGTAGGTCATTGTAATTATTCTGATATGCAAAACTAGAGGGTCTGACTCTCCTGTTATGCTAGTCTTTGCTCTCACTGACATACTGTGATATATTGTAGGAGCCAGACAACCACTGGACATTGAAGAAGGTGTAATCCCTTTGGAAGCCTCGGCTCAGGAGAAGAGGAGATGGAACTTAAAATTGAATTTCACCAAAACTAAGTTTTTCACTTAAAAGAAAATCAATGTAAATTTTTCACTTAGGGCAACTGGTAGCTGCACCTGAATTCTAATACCTTCCTGTTGGTTTAACAAGGTTCTGTAGTTTTTCTGTTCATTTAATCCCTGGTTTCTTTAATGGGTTCATATAAAGTCTCCAGACAGAGGAGCTCAGAAGGATTAACAATGTAGGTGAAATGGAGAAAAGTAAAGTGCTGTCTTCTTACAACAATTATGCAAAACAGGCAAGTAAGACCACAAGTAAGTTTTCACCAATTTGTCTTACAGGATATTTCAAGGTCTTGAAGGAAGTGTCCAAAGTACTCTTTCAAGCTCAGAATGTCTTATCTTCAACATTTAGTGAGGAAACAAAATGGTATCTACCCTGAACAATGGCGGGAGACCCAACTTTGGCTTGTGGAGGGAAGAAAAGGAAGATGAGAGGAATTGCCGTATCTGCCTTATGTTATGTAGCCATACACCTCCACACCAGACTGGGACAGAAGCAGGCACAGCCATAGACATTTTCAGTGCATGCAACAAGCTTGCATGAAGACTTAAAGCAGATCCTCATGACACAAAACACAGAGGTGGCAACATCACTACATAGTGCAGTAGTATTTCTTTTTCCCTATGAACTGGAGCAGGTAAACACTGACATATGCTACTCAGCTCCCATCAAATTGTAAATACATACATGCACTGTGACCAAACACTGGAAATACATGAAGTACAGCTGTTTGAAGGGATAGCCAGACATATCCAGCATAACCCAAGGCTGATGTCTTACAACTGGTAATGCAGGTATACAAAAGGGTAGGAGCAACTCATTGAAGTACTTGCTCTGCTGCACTGCAATTCAGAGTTTTCTCTTCCAGCTCTGTGACTGTTTGGATCAAGTCTGTAAGGGTCTAACAGGTCCTCAGCTGAAGTGCTAGCAGAAGTGGAACATTATTTTATTATGGACCTTGAAGGGATCAGAAGGAAAAGTTAGTTGGAGGCAAAAGGTACAAAAGCTATTTCTGGTTTTATGACATCCATGGTGTGCTCAAAGCATTACTGGTAGTTATGAGTTCCACATTAAATTCATTCTGGAAATTAAATGCAAACACTGAGATTACTAGGGAATGAAAATCAACATTATAGCATTTTTACAATTCTCTCAATCTTCTAGAAATACTAAGAGAAGAAAAAAGAGGCTATAACACCTCAAAGTCATTTAAAAGCAACTCTTTTTGTTTGTACCTGCTATGTCTCCTTTCAAACAGCCAGTTTGGCTTCCCAGTGAGGAACAGGAAAAATGAATCTACTATGCTGATCAGAACTATAATTTTCAGACTACATTCAGTTCATATTAGAAGATATCCACACAGGCACACATCTCAAATCTGTCCTACAGGGCTAAAGAAAACAAGGCAATGTAACTTCTGCTGTAGACTAAAATTATCACTGCTCCTAAACAAGCCATTTGCAACTGCTTTAGAATCTGAATTTCAGACAGATTTGCCTATATTAGGCCCTCTGATGTACTAAGGGCAATTTTTAACAATATGAGAAAGATATTTTGGCAATTTGCCTGAATCCAATCACATATCATCTGTTGGCAAAATATAAATTGTTTGGTTATGTCAAAAGTGGCATGCATTACTTTAAGAAACAAATCTCCTATGCAGCAAGGAATTTAAACATAAGCGTAACTTTTAAGTACCTGAACTATTAATCGAACAAGACTCCTGTTTAAAGTGACAAACTACGTTAAGCATCTTCCCAAATGAAGGCTCAATACTCAGGAACTGATGCACTCTGTCTTATGATTTAAGTAATATACTAAGATATTAAAAATTCTAAATGCTATCAAGCAACCTGTCTAATAGCATTATTTATTAGAGCTAGACGAGGATAAAAAAATTAAAATATCAAAATTCTTATCTATGCTGCTTGTGTTCTTATACTTGAGTCTTGGATGCACTGATGTTGGTAGCAAACTTCTTAGTGAGGTTTCCCTCTTTCATTCAAAACTTTAAAAATACTCTTATTCCAAATAAAAATTTTTGCATTTTTGCACTTTATAATTTACTAGATGTGCAGACCAAGGAACAGGCTGTTGTCTACTATCTGATACTGTTTTATTGTACATTAATCTGACATTAAGAACTAAAGTGATGTGCTAACCTTACAGAAGATTATGATTATTGAAGCAACAAGTAATATAAGTAAAAGCTTTAATGTAGTAGAGAAAAATCCTGATTTTATCAGAAATCTTGTACTAGATCACTATAGTATATGTGCATCTATATGAATATTAATTTTCTAATCAGTCAGCAGCAGTCTTCTTTAGGTGGAATTCGGAGTCCTAGTGTGCTAACTAGAAGACTTAGTGAACTGTGAACAAAGTAGGAATGTTAATGATGGACAGCATGGTAGCATCTGGATAGTGAATTTTCACTTGATAGACTGAATAAATAGTGATTTCACTATTTATCCCTTCATTAGTAGTTTTATGCTAATATAATGATATTATTTGCAAAATCCTAAACTTGCATAAACCTCACTAAGTTGAAAAAAAAAAAAAGATTATTAATTGCTATAATAGCATTAAGCTGAAGTTAATAATGTAAAATATACTCTTCTTAAATTCCTGGAATTCATTAAAGAAAATGTTATGCATTGTAGCTATGGTGGACTGAATGTTAATCTAATGCATGTGCTTTGGGAATGTCCATTCATACATAAATTCTCAGATGAAATATTTGAAAGCATTAATAAAATCTTGGACAGCAATATTCTTCTAGATCTTAAACTGTTTAGTTTGAGGTTTTAAGAAATATATGCATTAAGGAACCACATAATTTTTTGTTGAGTCTTAGCTGAAAAAAAACAGCCCAGTTGGTTCTTCAGAAAAGAGACATTCTAAAGGGTTACACATTCCGGAGTGTTACAGGAGCCTCAGTGAATCAGCAAATGCAGAGAGCACTATTCTGCTTGAATGAATGACATGAATGACTGTTATGAAACAGTCATGTTTCCTCGAAAATCATGATTAACATCAGCTTGGTTTTGAACTCTTTGGTTTTTTCTCTTTTTAGGCTTTGGGGATGAAAACGTAAAACAGAAACATGAGTTTCTACTCACCCTGTATTGAAAGCATGTATGGCAGCTTAATAGTCTTAAAGAGCAAGAGAAGAGATTAATCTCTAATTAAAGCACAAAAGTCAACATAATTTTAACCGGAATTGTAACTTTCTAATATTGCCTGTGTGTTATTTTATGTCCCAGTTTTCAAGGACAACAAATACAATGAAATATCTAAGCCTGATTGCCATTCAGTCCGATTTGGAAGCCAGACTCCCTTAATGTTTTATGAAAATATCAGCTTTAAATTCTCACTTAGATATCTAAGTAGCCTAATAACACAGAACACCACATGCCCAACAATCTTTAGCTGGGTGTATTGATTTACATCAATGGTAAACTGGATTGCTTGGCCTTACTTTCATTGGAATGTACCATTCTGTAAGCCAAAATCACAGTTTTTACCAAAAATGTAAAGTCAGATGATTAATTATTTTTCTTTAACTCATGAGAAGGAAAAGAACTAAATAATCAATTGTGAAAACCTAGAAACTTGGAAAGCTAAAATCATATAGTCTAGGAAGCAAAATCATATAGTTTCTAGCCAGATGAAAGGTTACTTAAGTACCTAGGAAATTTTTCAAAGAAAAATACAGCATTTAACTGTGAATCTTTTCATTCCCTATGAAGGCATTCGATTTAAAATTAACTGTGTTAACTAAAGTTACTCTTTTAAAGTGACACTCACAGCCAGTGTTCCGCAGTCACTTGCATTACTCACTGTCCTCTATATACCACATTGGCTCATAATCCCTAGAAAGCTAAATCTAAACAGAAATATTTTCTTTTTCAACTGTCTGGAGGAAGACTAGTGTCCTAGGCCCATATGTGAAAACTACCTATAGTGCAAAATCAAAGATGAATGAAAAAATATTGTCCAGATTATTGCATTCCTAATGCAGTGGATACATTTCTAATTAGTATTTATTTTAAGGGTGGCTACATTTTAAAAGATATTTGTTAAGGTACTTAATTCTCTCTGGAATTAGCACCTAAATATATTTAAAACACCATGTAGGACAAAATGGTTAACAGAATTCTTTTTATAGGCCAAACAAAAGCACATGTGTGCCAAAACATTCCTTACCAAAATTCAGAACAGAAAAGTACAGCAAGAGGCGAACACACAAATGGAGGACAGGCTAATAGATAGATGCCAGTGTTCAAATAAATTAGTTGACTTGTCCTAATAGTTGAGCTGCTTAGCATCCTCTTAGTGAGTATTTTCATAATTTTTTCTTTTATAAATAATAAGTCATTCAGCAAAGTAACCATAAAGTAAATTCAAGGAGAAGCAGTGCTAGTAGAGCAGCCACAGATTAGTGTCCTGGGTGGGGGCAGCAGCTGTACATATATAGAACGATTGATTTCAGTTCCTTGTTTTAATGAAGACTAGTTTATTACAGATCTTTTGCAAAAAATGAACTGATGCAAGAGGCAAGGAGTAAAGAATGTGTTTCTGAAGATGTGCTGTTCACGTCTGTTGGTAATAGCCAGAGTCTGGTCAGCACTGAAGTGTGGAAAACATATGGTAAGCTTCACAAACACTCTGAAAATACTTCTGTGAAAACTACTTAAGTCAGCAAGGAACATGTTACAATTACAGCATTCTTACCATAAGCTTCATCAGTATGGATGAAAGAGGCAGCTATAG
This sequence comes from Aramus guarauna, assembly GCA_013400195.1. Taxonomy (NCBI): domain Eukaryota; kingdom Metazoa; phylum Chordata; class Aves; order Gruiformes; family Aramidae; genus Aramus; species Aramus guarauna. The sequence continues at coordinate 136,265 of VXBL01001978.1, read as the reverse complement.
CAAAAAGATGAAAATCAGAATATTTTAGGGCAATTGCTGGGTCTTTGTCAATAGAAGCTGTGCACGAGTTTAGAACTTTTTGGCCTTTAGTGGTTATAATAATAGTTACAATTAAACACTATTGCATAGGAAAAAAGTTGGTTTTGTTTTTTTTAAACTTAAAATGTACTGTAATTATTTGAGACTGTAATGAATTGTTAGTTTGATTTGTTTGCAGGACATCTCAAACAAAAAAAATTTTTAGTATACTTTTCATCTAAATTAGTAGCAAAACACAGTATCAATTCGACTTCATTCAAATAATCCAAATAGCCAGGCTAATGTCCCTTCCCCACCCAATCCACTGTAGAGCAAGTAGACATTCAGTACCTCACAACTTTTTTATACCTAGATTTAAGAACTAGGCAGTAGAAAGGAAATGCTTTGCTTTCAACACCTCAGTGAATACAAAGCCTAAGCTACAATTCTACACCTATAGTTACACTTCTAGCTAAACTGATCTGTTAGGAATACTAAGCTGTCCCTTATAAGGGAAGCTTATCTCCAATGCAAGTTTAAAATTCAATTTTCCTGCCTCTTCAGGACACCATTGAATGTGAGATTCAAGAGTTTTCCAAAGGAGAAGAATCTTAAGAAGAATCTTCTTAAAAATGAAGAATCCCTTTAGAAATCCCTCCTTTCTCTATCCAAACACTGTAACTCAAAGCAGAAATACTGCACCGCAGCATCAGATAAAGACTATTCTTTACACAATAGAAAACCCATAGGTAAATGATCATGACTTGCCTTACCAATGAAGGGCAAATACTTCCACTGTGAACTGCTGCTTCCCTGGGTACACTTAGGTTGTATTACATCTCAGGGACCTAATGTAAGGGGCCAATCCATCAGACTGATCTATTCAGCAAATTTGCAAAACAATTTTTACCTCAGCACATTCAAATTTCCTGCCTGCAGCTGATTCTTGCTCTGTGTTACTTCAACTGCATTACTGCAGTTTCCTTTTTCATTTAACTCTCCTGAGTGTTTTCTGGTGGAGCTGGTATAATCTTCGTAGATAAAAAGTGTTCTAGGGCAAACATTAAAGGCTAAAAAAAAAAAAATAGAGGCAAGAAGGATGTTAGATTGGCTAAAATACTTTTTAAAAACTAAATCAAATTGCTCTTTTCTTTTCCTAGTATGTTCACACTTCTGTCTCTTGTACATTTTCACAGCCTGGACCAAATTCAATACACACATAAACATGCAAAAGACTATTAACTTCCATTACAGCTTGTTACAATAGGTACTTGGGTAAAGAATGACCTTATCTGATCCCAGGTCACTACTTAATTAGATGCCAGAGAATTATTACATGAGAGGTAGCAGGTGAGTGAAAGAATGTACACCTTTCTCAACTTTAGGCAAAGGTAAATTAGCAGCTAGAACTTCTTAGACTCCAAATTTGAGACACAAATATATACGAAGCAAGCATCATTAGTTGTTATTGTGCATATTATTTTACAAAAAATGTTAGTGATAAATTAGTAACTGGCATAGCATACTGCAAAATTATCATATGCGGCTGCCTCAGAGATTCTCAGAAACATAAGGTATAATCCACACAGATTGCTTAATTTCAGATTTATATGAGGAAGATTGCAATACAGATGATAAAGAGATGTTGTATCATGCTGTCAGAAAGTTTACTTCCTAATCCCATGGAGTGGGTCTCTGAACTGGAATGTGACATTGGCAAATATACATTTTGTATGTGATAGGCCTACTATAACAACTAAAGCAACCAGATCTTGGATTCTGTCATTAAGAAAAAACACATTGTCTGAAATGATAGAAGAAAGATGGATTTTTTTTTTTTTTCTCATCAATTATAAACAGCAAATTGTGTGGCATCTACACAACTCCATGGCTGCCTCAAATTGTAAGTGATACAGTTTCCATACTCTTGAGAAGGTGGGAATCCACCAAGTCATAGATTTCCTCTTCGTATTCCAAAATAGCCTGAAATATTCTAGCTCAACTGGGAGAAAGCAATGTCTCACAGCAGCAGAGGACAAAGAACCACATTCCCTGTCTCCCAAACAATGGTACCTTTCCTTCTCTGTCCCAGCTTCAATTGCAGTCTATTGATACTATTTATGCAGCTTGGAATGCTTTTTCCTATTTAAATGATAGAAAAATACTGGTTCTGCTTCCCTGCAACTACCAAAAATCTGTAATTTCCGAGTCTTTGGAAAACCTACGTTTCATATATGTATATGGGTGGATTCATTATGAAGGTTGAATGATTAACTCTGTCCACAAAATCACTACTGAATAAATCTAGAAAACACTACTGAGTAAGTTTTGGAACCCTAAACTCTTCCCAAAAGGGATTAAAACTTCCTGGTGTTGCATAGAAGAATTTTACTCCATTGGAATTTTTTGTTCTCAATGGATAGCTGTTACTTTTGTTACAGTATTCATTTAACTATTTTTGCTTTGCTTTCTTCTTTTCATTTTACTTCTTCTTTTCCCTCCTACTTTTTTGTTATTTTATTTTTTCCTTTATTTCCTCTGCCCAAAACCTTTTGAGACTAAGAAGAACAAATGAAAGCAATGAGAAACCAACCTATGGAAACTAACAATCTATTTTGCTTGCATATTACTTCAGAAACAGCTTAGAATGTCTTACTTGCCTTGATAACTATACAGCTATCCAAATGGTCTGCAGGTTGTGCTTTGCAAGGGTATGGCACGTAACTGACATACAGATGTTCCTTCTTTGTTCCACTGAATGTCACAGTGATCTTGAGATAAAAAGATGTTTAGATACATAGATGAACATTTTAAATAAAAGAAAAATCTACTTTATATAGCTGCCTTTTTTCCTCCTTTTCCTTTCCCTTTCCTTTCCCTTTCCCTTTCCTTTCCCTTTCCTTTCCCTTTCCTTTCCCTTTCCTTTCCCTTTCCTTTCCCTTTCCTTTCCCTTTCCTTTCCCTTTCCTTTCCTTTCCTTTCCTTTCCTTTCCTTTCCTTTCCTTTCCTTTCCTTTCCTTTTTCTTTTCTCCTCCAATCTTCCACTTCCTTTCTTGTTTCCTTCTCATAATTTTTCCTGGACACTAGGTAAATATTAAGACAAGTCACACTAAAATATCAATACTAACACTTGGTTCCTGATGTTTTTTTTTCCTGTCATTATTTGAAGCAGATGTTTAAAAAGATACAAACTCCAGTTGAAGTGTTTCCTGTGGCTGAAGAAATTGAGATTATTTTTTTTATCCCATGTAGTTTTTTTGGCGATGAACACAGCTGCAGGCTTTTCTTCAACTAGAGCTTTAATGAATCCTTCTCCGTTAACTATATTCTGACTTACGGGAACTTCTCACTGAGACCTTTCCCATTTGGTCAAATGTGACTGAAATTGGCTAAGGAATGCCAACTTATTAGGGGAGACATCCAGGTAAAGTGACGCACAGAATAGTCATATACACTTTTTCCCAAAAGGAGACCTGTAAATTATTTTTTATACTCTTCTTATTCGCACTTGCCAAATCTTTGCCAGGCTAGAATATCATACTATTTGGTTGCACCCACCAATTAGGAGGAGTAAGGCTGTCCCTCTGTTCCTTTTCTCAGTCCTTATCAGGTCCCAACTAGAGACACATCGAGTACAGTAGAGTCATTTGCCTCCTCTCCCCCGATAGCTAATAGGTAGAGAGAAACTGAAGGACAGCGAAGAAATTTGAGAACCATATTAACTTTTCTGCATTGGAAACTTTAAAAGTTTTTCACTGTGACATGCTGAGTATCTTCACGTAGACAGTTCTAACTGCTACTATAAACAGAATTCTTCATCTAAACACCAACAAACACATACATTCCATTCCTTTTTTAGAGGCAAGAAATGAAATCCAAGAATCACAGAATGGTTACGGTTGGAAGGGACCTCTGGAGACCATCTGGAGACTCCCTAAGCAAAGGAGAGCCACCTAGAGCTGGTTGCCCAGGACCTTATCTAGACAGCTTTTGAATATCTCCAAGGATGGAGACTCAACAACCACTCTGGGCAACCTGTTCCAATGCTGTCATCCTCCTGGGAATGACTTCCATCCCAAGTACAAAAGGATAGTTCCATGCAAAAATGGCACTATACACTGGGGTTTTTTTAATGAAAAATAAATGTTTAGATAAAACCAGAAAAGCTAAAACTGAAAATTCATGTTGGCAGTCAAGCAAATCATCACAAGACTATGCTGCTCATTCTACTTCATAGCTATTTGTATATTCATATCTACTATTAGAACTACTATTCTCAACTAGAAAGTTTCAGTTCTTGTTTATTCTCTGTAAAATGAATATGAAGATAACTCTATATATTCACACTCAATACCATCTTATTCTTTGATAAAATTATAAGCACTCATCAGAAAACAAAGAACACCAAAAGCACCAAGATCCCACTACAGACTTATGTTTAATATCTTTATCTGTTCTGTTTAATATATTTATCAATGATCTGGCCAAGAGGATCGAGTGCACCCTCAGTCAGTTTGCAGGGGACACGAACTTGGGTGGGAGTGTTGATGTGCTTGAGGACAGAAAGGCTCTACACAGGGATCTGGACAGGCTGGATCAATGGGCTGAGGCCAACTGTATGAGGTTCAACAAGGCTCAGTGCCGGGTCCTGCACTTGGGTCACAACAACCCCATGCAACGCTACAGGCTTGGGGAAGGGTGACTGGAAAGCTGTCTGTCAGAAAAGGACCTGGGGGTGTTGGTCAACAGCTGGCTGAATATGAGCCAGCAGTGTGCCCAGGTGGCCAAGAAGGCCAACAGCATCGAGCAGGACTAGGGAAGTGATAGTCTCCCTGTGCTTGGCACTGGTGAGGCCACATCTCAAGTACTGTGTTCAGTTTTGGTGCCCTCACTACAAGAAAGACATTGAGGTGCTGGACTGTGTCCAAAGAAGGGTAGCGAAGCTGAGACGAGTCTAGAGAACAGGCCTTATGAGGAGCGGCTGAGGGAACTGGGGTTGTTTAGCCTGGAGAAAAGGAGGCTGAGGGGAGACCTTATTGCTTTCTACAACTGCCTGAAAGGAGGTTGTAGCCAGGTGGGGGTTGGCTGCTTCTCCCAACTGACAAGTGATAGGACAAGCGGAAATGGCCTCAAGTTGTGCCAGGGGAGGTTTAGATTGAATATTAGGAAAAATTTCTTCACCAAAATGGTTGTCAAGCATTGGAACAGGCTGCCCAGGGAAGTGGTGGAGTCACCATCCCTGGAAGTATTTAAAAGTTGCGCAGATGTGGTGCTTAGGAACATGGCTTAGCAGTAGACTTGGCAGTGCTAGGTTAACAGTTGGACTTGATGACATTAAAGGTATTTTTCAACCTAAACAATTCTGTGACTTTAATGATTTTGGATGTAGACATTGACCACTTTGAACCAAAACTCACAATGTCTCTTCAGTGCACATCTCCTTCAAGATTCCAGAAAAGACAGACATCAATTTAATCAGATCAGTAAACTTATATATTGATGCCACATAACAACTGTTACATGTATTATACATATATTTTCTCTAGACATTCAAGAAAATACAGCTAAAACTTAGAAACACAATTATATTTTCCATGGAAAGTAGGAATAAAAAAGAAGTCTATCTAATTTTTGCACAACTTAGGGTGTGAAAATTCAACATTCAAATCTCTTTCTCTTGCACATAGTCCTAATTCAGATCACAGTATGACAGCACTATTTAGTCAGATAATCAGAATTTGATTATTCTGTGCATCTAGGACCTCACGTTTTAGCATATTAAAACTATTAACATGGCTCCATTCTAAAGATAAACAACAGTTTCTAGACACAACAACAGCTTTTGTTTGCATAAATGTTTTTTACTGAATCTGAGCAGCATTTGAAAACCATACATTCTTTGTTTAATGTTACTTGCCAAGAATGAGAACACCATTTGGGCTACAAGCTTAGTGACATCATTGCTGAAGAATGAAATGATTTTCCCATCTACTTAAAAAAACCTGGATGCTATATAATGTTTAAAAAAGGTAATCTCCATTGTCTTTTCCTAGTATGTACATTTTTAATAATTTATATTTCCTAGTGGATACACCTCTTCTATTTTTAGAGGTCAAACAGATCATGCAGAAGACAGCCCTAATTCTTTTTTCCTCTATGCATCGCAGAAAAAGGAAAAACAAAACTAGCATTGAAAAACTGCTAGTTACAGGAAAACATGAACTACCTATTGAATCAGAGCAGTTGTCCATCTGCTGTAATATCCTGCCTTTGACAGTAACTTACACTATTTGTTTTAGAGGAAAGTAAAAGAAAGACATGATACCTTCAAAAGAACCTGCCCATAGTTGTATTATCTTTCTACCATTGAACTATTAGCTCCTGGGACAGTAAAGCACTTCAGTGCATACCATCTTTAAGCATGAATAGTTTCATTGCCTTGAATGAAACCACACAGGTTCTTAACATGCTTCAGTGATTTATCAGATGGTGGTCTTAATAGTTGGCTTAAGCCCTGAAACATGACTGTTTACATAGTAATTTTCACAGCATGAGCAAAGTAGTTCAATAGATTCTCATTAACCATATAAACAAATTATTTTAGATTTTATTAAACCACCTTGAAGATTCTATTTCCTTACATTATGTGCTGCTTTCAAACATTTCCTTCCACAATTTTAAGCACACTGCCTTCCATTTTCAGTGTCTTCTATCTTACGTTATCAGAGAATAACTAAGATGGCCCATTCACTTTGGCTATGTTCTCAGCCGTACTATTTGTAGAAAGCTTGAGTGACTGGAGACACCTGAGCTAGCCTAAACCAGGACTGATTTAGATTGCAATTCCGCATGAATGCAACTGCTCTGCTTTCAAGGTTGGCTGCATTTCAGAAGCAGTTGGTGTTATCACATGGCACAGAAGGCAGTTAAATAAGTCTCTGCAAACCTGAGAAGATGCCCATGAGAACTACAGAACTAGTAAGTCCAAATAATATGAGACCTGTAATGGCTCAATGTATGCGTGTATTAGCTGAGATATTTGGGCCTACCAGTTCTCCAATACAACTTGAAGTTCATTGTACCACCAATTCATCTTACGTAGTTTTATATCTTTCTATGGTGACATAAAATCTTTGGTATATTTATCTTGTTCTAGTCCATTGTTCTACTCTAGCTATCTTCATAATTTGATGAAATTATTTATCTTATGATTTGACAGTAGTGCTGTGAAATAGTCCCTTCAAATTTCAAGTGAGCATAGAAAGTAGATCTAAGTATTTGTTTATGTTATTTGCTACAGAATTATTCTCATTTTACAGACTGGAAATTCAAGTGGAGAAAGCTTAAAGAATGCTCTTTGGTCAGGCACGAAATGCGTGCAAGGATATGCAATCATGATCTTCCCTGTTCCACACTATTGCACAAACTATTTTTTTCTTACTCATCTCCAAAATTCCCCTCTCTGCTTCAGAATTTTTTGACAGAGGATAATCAGAGCCAAGCATAAGGTATTCAATCACATGTTACTGAGCTACATAATTTATTAATCTGTTTGTTTTTGGGCAGTGTCAGATTGGCTATAAGCTTTCTCCCATCTATCTGTACTTGTCTCAGCTCTTTTTCTTCAGTGGCTACAATTCCTACTTGATAGGTGTCATTTTTATAGCATACCTTATCTTTCACTCCATTTAATGTATTACCATGCTGCTTACTGACTTTATCAGCAAAGTGTTCTATGTAGCTACTATTACATGAAAGTGCTTCCTTATGTGTCTTCTGTTTTCAGAGACTTGGGCTAGGGGAAGTATAATATTTATGCTATGTCTATAGATCACCGTAACTTGCTTGTTTTCTATGGAAATAAGACTTGCACAGTCACAGTGCCCATATTGCCTATCTTGCATTCCTGCTTTCTCTTCACAGTAACACATTGAATCTCTTGCCAGTTTTAACCATCATAAAAGAAGGTAAAGTTTTCAAATATAAATTCCTTTGAATTTCACAAGTTTAGCTTGGAGAAGGTGGAAAGACCAAGGTTAATTGCCCCATTTAGGGAAATGATGCAGTGGGATCTGGCTTTGTAGCTAGTCAGTCAGCACACTTGTAGGTCTGAACAAAGCACACAGTTTGTGGTTAGGTGACATAGGAGGGAGACTGGGAATTTTATTGCAAAAGTGCATCATCATAGGATAAGTTTAAATACCATTATTTAATTTAGCAACAAAGTCTTTTCTACAACTGTATCATAATACCAGAAGACAGTAAATCTCCTTGCTAGGGACCTATTGTACAAACTGATTTTTAAGTGGAGATGCTAGCATTACTGAAATACTTTCTCTTGACATTTACCTTCAACAGAAATCAACAATCCAATATTTAATCCCATAGTAGCTAGTTATAAACGACAAAATTTTCCAGTAAATGGAAACATATGAATTAATATACATACTGCAACTGAACAAACATTTAAATTCATAGTAAGGCAGGTCAATAAACCCTGGGACAATGACTGTTACTCAGGCATCTTTAACAGTCCATCTTACTGGCAAATAGTACTAAAATAACTAAAGAGAAGTTACTGGCAGTGCTGGCCAAATTTGGTATGCTTTTATTGTTCATTAGCTTTTTCCAATAAGCTGATCTTTTGTACTGAAATATGACAATAAAACAGTCTTCTAGCACTTACTAAGACACTGAAGGAAGAGGTTGAGGCCTTTTTTTTTCCCAAAGCCTTTGGTGCGTTGAGCTATAGATCAGTAACTTCGGGGCATATGGGTTTTATCTGACAGAAATGCAAAATGTATTTTCTTTAGCACAGATCACATTTCCAGAAGAGAAAAATATGTACTATTTCTTTAAAATCTTTTCAGCCTTACTTATGTCTAACAGAGGCTTTTTTCTGCTCCACTCTGATGCATTTCCTCATAAACTGAATTATTTCACAGTTCTGTAGCTTATTTATAGACAATAAGCTAAATTTAAAACTGATGCTGTATTCCAGACTTACATAACAAGGGCATTTGTCTTCAGCGAGGATGCAAAAATCCTTTGCTTCCTCAAGACATGCAATTCAAAACTTGAGTTTTATCAAGAAGAGAGGAAAGAAAATTGCAAGTCAGGAGAACATTGCTGCAAGATCCTCTCTTTTTTTATACTATTGTTTTTTTTGTACTTAGTTTATTCCAACATGGAATGTAACTTGAAATACAAGCCCATTTGGCAGCCTGTGATTCTTCCATCTCTACATAACCTGGATCTTGAATATAATCATGCAGGAAGAAACTTCAAGATTTCTGTTCAACGTCTCAAAAAAGTATCCAGATTGTAAGAGGAGTAAGTCTCTCAAGCGTCCTTCTGTGTTAACTAAGCCTGTGCAGAACATGTAATTTCTTGTCAAACTGGCAGGTATAAACAACTAAATCAGGAATGACCAAGAAAAAGACTGTAACAGGTGTGTGGCAAACCATGACACCTTTGCAGAGTACTAATGAATCAATGTACCTTGTAAACTACAAAGTAACAGGGGCAGACTTATTTCAGAGTGAAAGAGACATTACAGAAACTGTAGCCTTTCATTGTCTTGAGCTTGGTACATGCTGCTTCTCATGTTTTGGGAGAGTTGTAGCATACAGCCATACACATTTTCACTTTCAAATCATGGCTGCAGCCAAGTGTCCAAAATCACAACCAGAACCTCAGTGACCTCTGCTCTATTTTGTTCATAAATTACTTCGCAAGAGGCTCAAAAGTGCAAAAATTAGAAGCATCGATTATTACTTTCATAATTTACTCAGATTTTCATCCAGGCATGCTTTTCTATTTTTGATTTTTTCATCAATTATTACTTACTTAATTATTTTTCTATTTTTTTCCCATTCTGTTTCTTGGTTAGGTATCTGAAGACACAGATGATTTAGTTAACTAGCGTGAAATCTGTTTTCCCTTGTCTAAGGCAAACTTTGCCACTAACCCTTATATCAATGAAATTCTATCACATCACCTTACAGAAAACTATAGTTTTCTGTATATGAGATCATCTATATGAGATGCTAACAATGGCTTATCATCCTAGTACCAGGTGGAATGTAGGTATTCCATTCCAAGTAGGAATGAAAAAAAAACCTGCTGTTTTGTTAGCTCCACATTGTCTATTTTTCAGGAAATAGAAGTCCTGTATCTATATCTTACACGCCCACACACAATTTTGCTAACTAAAATGTGCACTAAGCAAACACTTTCAAAATGAGAACAAAGTGTTCTTCGGCTTTTAAAATTAACGTACACACTATGTAACAGCAACTTTTTTCTACTAGCAATATTAGCGCTCATGTTAATTTGGTGGCTTTTTGAAAGCTATAGAGATGTTTAATTTACTTGTCATTTCAAATCTGAAAAAAAAAAAAACAACAAACTTGCCTTTTTACTGTACTGCCATTTGTTGATTGTTTAGATCTGTCTCCTGTTCTTTCCAGATCTTAGAACATAACATAGGTCTGGAAGAAAAGAGTTTGCAACCTTTTCCCTCTTCTTCTGTCTTTAATTCTTCATGTTTTCTTCCACTATTTGATATAGACAATCTAACAAATGAGGTTCTAGTAATGTCATCTCCTTTTTGTCTATATAAAAAATACCTACAAAAGGCCTTACGTAGAACTTATTGGGGAGAAGAGCAGAACAGAACAACAAACAGGGAGAGATACGCGATGAAATTTTGGTTCCACTCAGAGGTTAAGTTTTCACATATTATATATCTTTTAAGCATACATTGGTACACACCAGAGCTCACTTGTTTGAACCATACATGACTAATGCTCTCAATTTTGTAAGTGCTGTTATACATCCTACTAAGGTCTCAAAAATAGAAAAGCTAAGAGCCTTTAGACCCTGCCTTAATGCAGTTCACTGACGAAATAAGCTATTTCCCAGCCTTACACTAGCTGTATAACGCTTGGCTAGTCTTGGCAGAATCTCTCATTCTTCAGTCATTTAAGGTTTCAATGAAAAACATTTTCTCTGTAGAAAAAAGCTTATGATCTCTGTTGGAATGAACTCTGTTGCTGGCCATCCTTCCGGAAGCCCAATATTATTTTTTATTATTATTTTTTAAAGTCATCAGAAGCTAAACAGATGGCTTTGAAATTTGCACTTTCATTTATGTGTATATATATGCATCCACACTTACATATTACACGCTCATAAACACAGTGGCAGGCTAAAAAATTGAGCCACTGCAGTTTAGAGTTAGTACTCAGATCTTCGAGCTGGACTCAGATAACTACAGATACAGGGAGACTTGAATCTCCCAAGAATTCACGACTCAAACTTTTCATTGCTTCAGACTGTTAGCCCAGTAGGAGCGCAAACCTGGGAAATGACAGTGGATCCTTCTGCTTGTGTTAAGACAGACAGCATTTTCCAGCTAGATGGTTTGCTGCTCACTGGGTAGCAAATGGGTAAAATAATCAAACTCCAATTAGTATGTGTCTGTGCAGTTTCTTGTAACCAAGTTGTCTCACCTACTACAGTATTAAACTGTTCACCATCTATACTGTTTTCGCATCAATCTTTTCACTCATTTCCTCGCTCATACTGATTCCAGAGCAGTGTCATTGATTTCAAGCATTTCAACCAATTTTCATGGCACTTCTGTTTTAGTAACTCATCACTTCATTGCCAGTGATAGCACTAAACCAGCAACTAATATTTTAATACTACCAATGAAATGTTTTGTTTTAAAGAATGGTAGTATCTTCATGTAGTTGGCTGTTTCTTTTTGTCAGTTTTTCCTACATATGCAGTTCTTTCCAATCCTCACTTCCTTCCTAGCATTTACAATTAAGAAGTGGTATGAAATAACTCTTATAAAAGGTCATAGAAAATTTAATAAAGCTGAAAGCTAAATAATTTTCATTTTTATACGCTGTGTCATAGATAGCTAGTACTTACAGTACTCTTTCTTTTTTAACATATTTCAAACACCAGCACTGTAATAGCAAATATTCTGTTAAAATAAAAACCAGAGCACATATTGGACTGCTGTTTTGTTTCAAGTTGGTGTGCTGATGATGTATCTGGATCCTCAGTATTTCCACTCTTGTATTATTGCAAAATGGCATAATTAGATTAGATCATGTATTATTTCAAAAGAATTATTTACTCCATCCATCTTTTCTACAGATATAAAGTTTTTGGAGCTTAGCATGAGTATTTTTTGCTGTGTTAACTGCAATTGTGCAATTTCTACTATGACATCTAATGACTGCTGTTTCTTTTCTGTGGTTTCTTCTACAGACAAGATTTTTGTGGTTTCTTCTGTGAAGAATTAGTATTGCTAAGAAGCCACAGGAATTGGATTTATCAGGGTCAGAGTTCACTATAATTTTGCTAAGCAGCACTACATTTCTGAGTTAGAGCATCAACAGCAAGAAAAAATTACAACAGCAATGTCCTCCTCTCCTGACTGGCAAATACACATGCAAATACTTTATTCTTTATATATCAGTGAAGTAACTAGTGCATATTTCTCTAGACCTGCGACAAATACATATATTTACACACATATATATATTCACGTTGCACTCACTTTTCATGACCAGTCTCCTGTATATATTTTGATCAATTCTCCTGGCTACAGTTAGTTAAGAACTATGTCTTTAAACTGTAAGGAGCATCTTTCTGAAGCTGACTGCATAAAATGCAGGTAGTACATAAAATCAGTAAGGTATCTGGCTGTGCAATGCAGTCCTCTTTAGTAACTCTTGCAATAGATCTAGAAAAGAAGACAGTATATTTGAAGAAGTATTTAAACCAACAAAAAGTGTGCTAAATACCTAAAATAAAAGATTCCTGCAACAATAGGCACAGATATATATCTGTAGCAACAGAAACTTAGAGAACAGTAGCAATAATTTATTTAATAAAGTTAACTAAAAAACCAAGCTAAACCAACCTTTAAATTCACACTTAGATAAAACTCTGCTTCCAAAGAGCAGTATCTATCCTGATTAAATCACCTCATACTCCCAGTATATCATCAGCCTTTAACTGAGTAGAATGCCTGTTAGATATTCAAGTTTTCCTGGTTCCGTGTGCTGTCATCTGAAAAGAATTTCACTCCATTAATAACAGCAACATGGTATGACAGAAATAATACGTATGATTTACTGGAACAGACAACGTTAAATTTTTCCCTAATTCATACAGAATATTTTCTTGCTTCAAGAATCTGAAGTAGTTTTGCTGCATTACAGGGCTGGGAACAAACACAGTATCCTCATGAAAGAAATGTGGAGGTGTATGAGAAGCAAATAAAGAACAGTAAAGTTACAGTAGGAAAACCAGAACAGACCTGACTTCTCTCATTAAGTGCTTTTATTTGTTTATGAGCACTACTAAAGTAACATTAGATAAGAAGAAAATACTAATAACATTTCACTAAAAGCTGCAAATAAAACTTAAACTTTGCCCTTGCAGCAGGAAAACCAGGAAATCTTGGTAACATGTAGTTCATCCATTCAGAAACTGATTTTTTTCCCCCATTCAGAAACTATTTTTTCCAATTTAAAAAACCTATATGCCCCTTTGTGTATGAATAGCTTGCCTCGTTGATTTGTAAATTAAATTTGTCATTATGTAACATACCTGTCTACATTGCCAGGTTTTGAGGTTAATTTCCTCTGAATTGAATTCAGTATTAAACACTATCTTCAGTTTAACAAAAGAAGCTAAAAGGTCTGAGAAAGTGTTCTAAAAAGAATTCATTTGAAAAAGTAGTATCAAGATCCTCACAGAAATATGAAACAGAATAGAAAAAGAAATTTATTACTTTTTCTCATTCCATCATCAAGTTTCAGTATTTGAAGTGGCTATGTTCACAAGAGCAGAAAACTCTAATATTACTAACTTGAGTCCCCACTACTTGCTTATGCAACTTGCCAAAATAACAGCAGCAATTTACTAAGTGAACTCCTTCAAATCCATATTAGTATTCCAATTTTACACATGACAATTTGCACTCTTCCAGTAGACATTTCTTCTATTTGTATAGAATTTAATGGACTTGTGATGATATAAATAGAATGTCCTTTACCCAAGCAAATACAAATTTAGTAATTTAATAGGCTTAATTCTGATTAGTTCAATTCAGAATTTAATTTTACTCAAGTCAACAGATGAAAAAATTTAGTGAAGGGTCAAACTTGAGCCAGAATAATGATAAGAAATTATTTCATAAGGTCAATTTACTCCTTTTGGAATTATGATGTTCTGTTGGATTTTTTTACCTGAAAATTTGCCTTGTTTCTCAGCATGTTTTGATTAGATTAATCTAGAGATAGACTTTAAACATCCTCCTTGTACATTTCAAACATCCTACCTTTAATAGAAGTAAAAATATTAAAAGTATTAAATTTTACTTCAAAGCTGTCTTTCATTAGCTACTGTGATGTTTAAGTGCAGTAATTTCTGATTTTTGAACAAAAAAAGAGCTGAACCTTGCCTACTCAACTTCTTTCAAAGACCACTAATATCCTCAAGAGTCTTACTAGGCTTTTCTGAGTTTTATAAGCTGTTAGAAGAGAGACATGACATTATCACAATTTAGTAACCCAGACAGCTCTTCTTGCAAAATAGCAAATAAAACAGCAGACTTATTTTTCTTTAAACTTTTAATTAACTGATAAAACTGGAAAATGTATATATTCTTGCAAGAAAATAAACTGCCCACTGGCATGAGGATAAGGGGGGGTTGTTTCATTTATTTTGCCTCTCTCATCTATGGAGTAAAATCAAGCCATTTGAAATATTTTTAACAACAAGATCTTTTAAATTAATTTGCTAGAGATTATGAAAATTCCTAGTTAAGAAAATAACTACTAAAAAAGTAAGTAAAATTAAACATTATCAAGATCTTAAAGAGAACAAAATGTCCCCAACCATCATTAGGCAACAAACTAAACTTTGTCAAGGATGCCATCATACCTCCATTGGTCAGTATCAGAAGCAGTGGAAAAAAACTCCATACTCTGGCAAGTTAAAACTTAACAACACAGAGTAAAAAAAAGTTTAAGGATCTCTAAATTAAGGGCATAAAATTTGTATTCATTTCTGAGTATCTCAGTAGCAGGTAATCTGAGAGAGAAGCCTGTAGGAGATGAAATTTATAAGAGCAGCAGTCAGAAGAAATAAGGTCATTGCAAAAAGATTTAAGAGGTTTTTTTTGTGTGTTCACAGTGGAGGAAGGTAGGGAAGTTTCCAAACCAGAATCCTTTATTACGTGGAACATATTGGTAGATGTCTCAAACTATTATGTTGATTACAGAGATTACAGAACAGCATTATCAAAATGGACAGTAACAGGTTGCCATAATGAATGGTCTGCTTTGAAGGGAAATAACTAATGGAGTCCCACAAGCCCCTGTCCTAGGTAAAATGCTATTAAACATACTGAAAAGGGAGGTAAATATTGTGATCATGTACTTTACTGATCATAGTAACCTACCTGTGTAGCAAAAAGATGGTGAGAAGAGCTGCACAAGAACTTAGCGATACTAAGTGATGGAGAGACAAAATGGTAGGTGAAGTTTGATACAAAAAAACCCAGACGTGGCACATACAAAAACACCCCCACAACCAAACCACCAAAATCTACAACCCTATTTTATAGGTATTTTAGTGGCCTTGAACTAGCTGATACCACTGAGGAAAAAGATCTCCGAGTCACAATATAGAGTTCTATCAAAATGCATCTCAGTGTTCAACAATGGCCAAGAAAACAAAACAGATGTTGGGAAGATATGGCAATATACATATATATATACACTATGGAAAATACAGAAGAAAACAGAAAATGTCATTATTACACAATCTTTTGACACTTTCATCTCAAAAAGGTTATGTAGTCAAATTTTTAACAGTACAGAAATGGGTAACAAGGACTGAGAAATCTATGCGACAGCTTTTTAATGAGGAATAACTGAACCAACTAAGGATTCTTCAGCCTAGAAAAAGGGTGATGTGACAGAAGTCTAGAAGACTGTAAAGAATACAGGGAACAGCTGTTCATCTTTTTAAAATATCTTCATGAAAAGATTAACAAGCACCAAACAAAGCTTCAATATGTCATGTTCAAAAACAAACAGTATGGACTCTGCAACAATACATCCCAGATGATAAATATATGTGGACTGAAAAAGTGTAAGACTTTCCTATCAGTTAAAAAATGTAGTAATAACCACTGGAAGTCCCTGACACAGTTTGCTGGAAACTAATATTCCTCCATCAAAGAGAGAACAATGACTTAGTTGGATACTTGTTCTGCCATGTTTCTTAGTCCCTCTTTAGGGAAAGGAACGGAAGAAGGGTAAACCATAGCCAAAATTTCAAACTTATTTACCGACACCAATTACTATCATTTCTAAGACTTAACAATGTACTTTGAACTACATCACAAATAGTAAGATGCAGTGAAAAATACATCTCAGTTACATATGTAATTAACTAGTTTATATTCCAATGAAACACAGAAAGATTTATACCAATCCAATTAAAACAGCAAAGAACTACAAACATCCAAAACCACTGATTGCCATGAGAATCTTTTCCACTAACCAAGAATTTCCTTGGATGAGAGCTTTACTCCAGATTTAGGATGGAGAAATGCCCCACAGCAGGGAGCAAGGTCACTTAACGCACATTGATGGCGTCTACAATAGCCAGAGTAATTTTGTGTTTTCTTTCCCTGAAAGAAGTCACCATTATCCTGCTCAACAGCATCATGGACCTTCATTTTTCTAAGGTGCATGTAAATTCTATCACTACCACTTTCACTCTTCACCCCTTTACCTGCCTGTTCATCTGTAGAGCTCATCTTCTTTCTGATACATACATCTTGCTTACAGCAAAACTAAAAGGAGATAGAATTCTATGAGTGAAATTGTATTATGAGGTATAGGCAGCGACCTGCTTATAAAAGTTAATACTTGCCTTTTCAGTGTGGAAATAATACTGTCAATGTTTAATATGGGATGTTTAATATGCAATGTTATAGAAGTATAAACTTCAAAAATTAAAAGCAAATAGATATTGTTAAAAGGATGTCCCAGATGTAACTCAGGAAGTATACAGCAACATTAGATGAAAGCAGATGAGAGAATGAGTAGACCAGGCAGGGAACATCATTAGTATTAGCTAGGCAAATTTTGCTGTCATTAACATCCATGAATTCAATAGTGTTAAAACCTTTTTTTTTTGTTATTTAATGTCTCTATAAAAAGATCAATTTTATGCTAACTTCTCTTCAGAGGAAGAAATAAAAGTTCAGCTATCTCATAATATACAATATTCAAAGAAATGTAGCTTAATATGAAAATGCCTCTAATATGAAATTGCTTACTCTTCAATAGTCCTTCTAAGAATAAGTGAAAAGTTTTTGTGCATACATGGTATGAAATTATTAAAAATATAAGTGTAAAAAAATCCCAAGAAAAAGAGTAGAATGGACTCAGTTCAACCACTGTAACTTTTTTTTTAATACTTTAAATACATACCTTCTCCCAGATTATTAATCCAAAGTAAGTATCAGTAATGTAGAAAACTGTGATAAAAGCAAAATTCAAAAATTTTAAAACACAAATTTAAACACAATAGCTACTGATCATCATTTTCCTCCCTGAAATCAGATCCTACCACATACATCTTTACTTTTGTGATGCTCCATGAAGACCATTTAACATGTGGACAATTTTGTAGTACCTGCATGTAATTAGGTTAGCTAATTGTAAGAACAGTAATAGGAACTGATAAGCGTTAGAAATTTTTTATGCAGTACTCAGTTTTTAATTTTTTTTTTTAAATAGTTGCTAGCCCTGACTTCCAACAGCTGTGATTTGTACTTATTCCAATCAGCTGTCCAGATCCTCATACAAAAGATACTGTGTTTTTCACTGCTGTATTTATTAAAAATATCTACAAATATCACAAAGAAAAGATGATCTCAGTAATCCAACATTTTCAAACAGCACCTATAATCAGTTAATGCTCTTGTCTACTTATTACAACTTGTCTACTTAATTCAATACTCAGCAGTAAAAGTTAAGAGTGACATTTCAAAAGCTGAAGATACCAGTCCACATCTTGTTTGTTATATAGCCATATAGCTTTAAGAAGTTCCTGCACCTCAACCCTTTTTTAACACCTACTCAGTTGAGATATTGTCTACTGAAAACTTGGCTTGTTTCAGTGCAAAATAAAATAAGTTGGTATAAAATATCAACAGTTAATCAGACCTTTTTTACATTGCATTAAGAATGTTCTCTACAATTTGACTGTGCTTCTTTTTTTAAGATCTAAAATAAATTTCAGTTTTTGTATTCTGAAACAGGTATACTGTAGCACAGTTGTTCTCGCAAATATGATTGATGATGCTGAAAGTTTTCCAGGGAATTTAGTGATGCCTGATCCTACCCAGCCACTAAATTGTCAGTCGTCTTATTTCAATTTCTATCTAAAGACTTATTTGTAGTATAACTCAAACACCTATCCTTTTTGTAACTTCATATAAAAAGTTTTCAAGCAAGTGAGCAGGGAAATACAAAAAGGGTTTAATCATATAGTTCTTCCTTAAAGAAGCCCAACTGTCACCTGACTAGATACAGTATATTTTAGTTAAACTGTACAGCTGTCATAAAGTCTGTAAAGACCTACTGACACAAGTTGGACAAACGAAGACAACTTCATGAACATTTTAACATTTTATTAATTTTTCTGTCAGGTAACTAAAACTTTAGTTAAAAAAAAAGAGAAAAAAAAAAAAGGCAGAGCCCAAAACAGTCAACACAGATCAAAACCAGCTTTACTTAAATGAAAACTACTATAGATAGCCTGTTTTATCCTCCCACCCCTTTGATAGCCTTTCTATTCTAACACAAGTACCAGCACTCCTGAGATGGTCAATTTAATACAGCATTTGGTAATTCTACAAAGACATCCAGCCACGTGTGAATCCCAGTCTGACAAATAAATGAATCTCGAAATGTTATCACATTACAATCTGTTGAATAGCATCCCTTCTTACTTCTTTGTAGTCCAGCTCATCATTAATGGTGCAAGTGCGATCCTCTCTCAGCTTTATCTTCCAACTTTTCCAAACAGCACATTCTTCAGTTCCTGTCTTCCAGCTATACTGCTTTTTTACCTAGTTTCTATTCATACTGCAATTAGTTCCAATTGCATTCATAAACTAGAACTGAGACGCAACTTTTTGCTATGGGTTATCCTGTCCCAAGACACTTCTTTACCCATTTTTATATTCTCCTTGCTTGATTTTATTCCTCTTCTCGATCTATAAGGATTAACATGACAGTATTTTCCAAACTTCCATTGTTCCACCTGGTTCAAAATGGTAATTAGTCGTATCATCCTGATCTCATAGGGCCACTAATTCAGCTGAGCAAACAGACCTGTGTGAAAAGAGTCCCCTTTCAAGGAATGCAAACAGACCTGTTTGAATAGCTGTCTTTGAAAGGATTCTTCCTTCAAACATCGCAAAATCCTCCTGGTCATAGCCATCTTGAGAACCATGCATTCTTCACTATTTTCACAAGATGAGTTTACATTTGAGTTTACATCAGCCTCAGTTTCTTTAAACATCTTTCCTACTTCATTTGGTGCGGTTATCTTCAACCTGTTTCATCAGAATTCAAGGTTATCGCTTATCCTGTGATCAGAGGACTCCATGCAAAATATCATGAGGATGTTTTTATCCTAAGTTTACATCCCAGATTCTGGCAAGCTACACATACTTATTTCAAGACCTATTCTCGTAAGTAGCCTCTATTTTTGTTAAGGGTTCACGACCTCTTAAGAGGTCTTGGGACATTTAGCTGAATCTCTGGTCATTTCTCTCTCATTCTTTCTTCTGTTTTAATCATTAAGTTTTCTTACCCTTTTTCCAGTCATCTGTATTTTCTTCTCATGGGTTTCACTTGCCCATTTTTCAAATATCATTGACTGGCTCTTCCATTGCTAAGCTAATTCTGTAACCATAAGCACAGGAAGTGAACTGTTTCCCTGAATTACCTGCACAAGATGAGATCTTTCTCCTTGATTTTGTTTGGTGCATCCCTGCTTCCCCCTTGCCCTTCCATCACATCTGTAAACTCTCCCTACGCTCTCCTTCAGAAGCACACTGTCCTTAAATTTTCTCCATTATTTCTGATGGGTAATGGTATACACCATTATAGGTGTAGGAACTTGTCATGGTTTAGACCCAGCTGGCAGCTAAGCATCAATGGGAAGAAAAAGGTAGAACTTGTGGGTTGGGATAAGGACAGTTTACTAGGATGGCAAAGGGAAAGGAAAACAACAACAACACTAATAACAGAACATACAAAGCAGGTGATACACAATGCAATTTGCTCCCCACCTGGAACTCAAGGCCCGGCCCATCCCCGAGCAGCAGCTCCTCCTCTCTAGCCAGCTCCTTTTATATACTAAGCATGACATCATATGGTATAGAATATCGCTTTGGCTAGTTTGGGTCAGTTGTCCTGGCTGTGGACCTTCCCAGCTTTCTGTGAAAATTAATTCTATCCCAGCCAAAAAAACCCAGGACAGAATACTTTCCCCACTTACTGTAACACACGTTTCATTTCTGTGTCATGCCTCATTGCTATAATCATCTCGGTAAACATCCACATCTTCTCTTCTTATCCCTACTATTCAGGAAATAAAAGCAATACTTCTGAACCAACATTTCTTTTTTGCTTGGTGTCCTGGGTTTTTTTTTTGCTTTAAAAAAAAACCACCAAAAAACCCAAACAAACCACGACCCCCCAAAAAACCCAAACACAAAACTTTCTGCCTAGGTCATCTCTCTTCTCTTCTATAGAATCTGCTAAGTGTGTATCACCTGTGATCTATGTCAGGCAGCGTTCCCCTCTGACCAAGTTGCATTATATTTTAAATTATGATTCTTTTCCAGAAATTGATTTCTAAAGGCATGGATAATGTAAATATTACAGTTACGCCTGAGACACAATAGTCAAACAACCTACTACTGAATCTACTAGTACCTTTTAGAAAAACAATCAAGTTTAAAAAATTATTACAATATTTTTCTCTTAGCACAGATGTGGCCTCGCAGACTGTCATTTCATTTGAGCGTACTGTTTGAATGGGGTAGGGAACAGATAGAAATAATTAAACATAGGATTCCTCAATTAAAAATTTTAATATGTCTACATACTTATGTGTATTTCAGATTGATGTATCAAGAATGTCATCGGCTGGTTGTATTAAACTGTGCGTAATACTGGCTTGTTGGAAAATTTGAATATGCTTCTTCTTTAAGATAAATGTTCCTAGCAAGAAATAAAAAAAATAATAAGATCATTTAGTAAATGTTTTCTCATTGTAATACAGAAGTAACCTGAGAAACCTAAAGAAATATAAGGCATAAACACTCATAAATGCTCATAAAATTCAGATTAGAAATGGAATTAAATATAACTAGATCTTTTCCTCCAAAATGTATGCCACATCTCGAACATAGCAAACTTTTTCATCCTAAAATAACCTTCCAAAAAAATCTCACAGTGAAAACCTAAATTAACACAATTCTGAATTTCTGCTTTCATAATAGGAAAGGATTAGGTACTAGAAATTCTTTTCCAAAATGTATGTATGCAAAATATACGTATGCATGCATAATGAAAAGATAATTTAAAAAAAAAAAAAGAAAAAAAAAAGACTGGAAGACTATGGAAGACTAGAACACCAAATCACTTGGTTTGATTTTTTTTCCTTCATATATTATCTTCCTTCTTTCCTGTCAGAACAGACACCAAGACATATCCAGTGGTTAGCTAAAGCATCATCTTGTTTTGTCATACATAATGGAAAAGCTTGGCTTGTGCCATTAGCTTAACCCTAAGCTATTGGAAACTGGCAGTTCTACTGAAGTCAGTGGATACCCATCCTTTTTTGTTTCAAAACTAAGATAAATTTAAGTAACAAATACTGGTTTACACCTGATAATATAATTTTATGCATAGTTAACCTTTTTTATTCTCTATTTGCTATCTATATAAACCATCTGTTGTCAGTGGAACACTTAAGAATTCCAGCTACTAATCCATACATGTAACAATTGTCAGTAACAACTATAACCTACTCTTTGAAGATTGGTCAAATAGTACTGAAAAACACGCTTAAGCTGAATTGTTAATTTTTTTAAAAAGTTAATACAATTGTTAAAAGTTTATAAGTAACAAACAATGTAAGTAAAAAAGCTCTTTGAAAACCAAGCTATTGTGCTAATGGTAAAGAATTTTATTTGAAAAGAAGAAAATTCTTTTGCTACTTACTTTGATTTCTGCTCCTGAGATAGCTCTGCATTTATGTTATCTAAAGCTCTGCGGCGTTCCTGATTCTGTCGTTGTTGATGCCGCTCTAAAACCAACTGTGCTCTTGCGGCCTGTATACTTTGCCTGTCCCATTCAGCATCTCTTCGGCGTTCTTCCTCTTTTAGTTTCTATAGGAGTGAAAAAAATGCTTCATTTTCTCTTTGTGCAAAGATGAAACAGTATATATAAACTTTCATTGGTAAATTCATCCAAACAAACTTGCGCGCCTTTACTGAACACCAGGAGTAGCATTTGAAATACAGAGAAAAAGTAAGCACTTCCAAACTAGGTAGAAGTCCATGCATTAGGCAGAAGTAAGATACTGCAGATGAGAAAGCTATCCTTTCCCAGCAAGCAAGACAAATTCCTACCTCTGCACGAGGTAAGAAAATTAGGATCTGCTGCCTGGCAGAAGTTAATCAGTAGATGACTATTTCTCTCTGACATATTAGCACTCTCTAAAAACCCAGAGAAGCAAAACAGGTTTGTGTTTTAGTTTTTGGGTTTGGTGTTTTGTTTTAGTTTTTATTTCTAAGTTCTTGTTAGCAAGAGTTGTAACTTGTTGAGTTCAGAAGTTAGCCATCAGTATGGCTTATAATACGGCTAACGCAGTGCAATAACTGAGCCACCGACACCAGATGAATAGACCCAAACTGTGTTTTCCTCTGGCCTTGTTATACTACCACTTCCTCACTTCTTGTCTGACATCTCATTGACTGAGTCAACAAACCAGGTCTGCAGAACACTTACTTTACTTAGTGGGGTTCATTTTCTGCCAGCTTAACTACCTGAACGGGTTCACTTTAAAGTGATAGGAGAGCCAGGAAAATGACAATTCTATCTTCAGCTTTAATAACAGTAGTAGATAAGACACAGTATAGCATACAGTATTGTAGGAATTAAAAAATAAAACTGAACAGCTATTCATTAGCTGTTATGAATCCAGCCTCTGCACTGAATGAGATAAGCAGCTTCCTACTTCACAATACTTGGGCTTGTACGCTCATGACTGCCTAGAAAGGGTAGATTTCTTCATTTTGACTGCCTGCTTCCATCTACCTTTACAGCAGCAATTATTACCAATATTTAGTTTTTCTATTGTAATTCTATCCCAGACAATAGCTCATAGTTGTGTGGGATGCTAAAAAGGAAACTCCGTTGCATTTGTGAACTTTTAAGGCTATGAAATATGTATAAGCAGGATCCATGGACCTGCTCTATTTGTCTTGCTCGAGTACCCTTGAACATGAGAACACTGCTCTGGCCTGCCCTGCTCTCGCCTTCAGCTCCTGGCTCTTCCCCTATGGAGCAGCCTGCTCCTGCTCACCCCTTGCAGGCAGCTCATGCAGCCTCAAGTCCTAAATTGCACCATGAAGCCTGGCTCTCGGGCTGTGCGGGATCTTGCTACTCAGCTGGGCCGCCATGGACCATGCCCCAAGATCCCTCAGGCCTCTTGGCCCTGGGGTCCACAGCAACCATCCTCTCAGCCCAACTCCAGGGCTCCAGCCCACTCCTGCTGCTCCGTGACATTTCCCAGCTGCATCAGAGGCATTGTTCAGTTTGAATGATTAAAGTTTGGGTAAAATTCAGATAAATGGAAAAAACAATCTTATAATGGGACATGCAGGGCAAAAAAATAATATTTTCTTCTACAAACATTGTCTATATCATTACAACCAGGAATACAGAATGCGTACGTAAGCTTAAATACCAGTTTCTCCAGAACTTGTTGCTGTTGAGAGTACCGGATTGCCATCAGCTGATCCTGATTCATTCCCTTCCATCGATCTGTGATCACACGATGTCTACCAAAGGAACTGACTGCTTGTTCAGGGTTTTCAGAAAGTAAGTCTCCTCGAAGGAGGCTGGAAATTTCATCCATGTCATCTTTCATTTTTTGATATTTTTCCATCTTCTTTCTGTCAGCTACTTCAGCTGCCTAAATTCAGTGAAAGGAGAGAGAACTGTTACTTTTTCCAAGAGAAAATATTAACTAAGGGATGCAACAAAGTTAGCACATCATAACAGATTTCTTTCCGACTTGCATGCAGTTGTCAACATATGAATACTATCACGGTCCTATTGGCTAAGATTGAAAATCTAATAGTATACATTTCTTTAATGTTGTCATATAATATACAGCAAGGAATTCAGGGAAAAATATTTTTGTTTTATCAGAAAAGCAAGAATTAAATAAAAAATAATTTCACATTTATCCACAAGCAAATACTAGTTACTATTTGGAGGTCAGACACAATATGTAAGAAGTTTACGATAAAAATTTACAATCTTGAGTCACTAGCCTTGATATATATTACATATTAAATCTATATAAAGAGTGTGGTTAGGCACTCAAAATAAACAGACAGGAGATGCGTATGTTAAGCCTGAAGATGCAGCCTTGAATCTGTTCCCTTTGCTGACACCAAATGCAAACTTGAATCATATTACGTGAATATATCTGTAGTATTAGAGATCATAGTATGAGTTTCCTACGGAAATCACTGTTCCTAAAGTCCACTATAAGGTCATAGTCTCCTATTGAGAGGAAATTTTCCCCTTCCAAAACTCCAGAAAGCAAATATGATGATTTTACTTTAAAGTGATAACCTTCCAAAGAAGAATTAGACTAAGTAAATTAATTCAAACTAGATGATAATGCTATGCATCATCCATTTCTAATCCTGTCTCGTTCTTCTGTAATGCATACGCTAAACCATCTGGAACAATGTACAGTGCCAACTTCCATCTGGAGAAAGGACAGGTAATCCCCTTCTCACTAGGGCACAAAGAGCACAGGTTGCCAGATCTGTCTCTTGCATATGTAGCTTTAAACATGTTATCTTGACTGCATCAGACCAGTGGATAACCATCTCTCCAGTTTGTCCAAGATCGTCTCATGGTCTATTCAAAAAATCACTGGCTTGAGAATATTCACTTGACAAGTAGCACAGCTCTGTACTTTTCTTGCTGATTAGTAGTTACCTGGTTGGCACACACACGTTTAGAAAGTGGATGAGGACAAATGAAAAATGAAGGGTTAACCCAGCAAAAAAGTCATAGGTGGTAAAATAGTCTTTTGTGGCATATAAGGTGAAGTTGAAAATTAGCAGGCAGAGCAACTAGACAATATAAACAACTGAGAATGACAGGACTATTTAGACACACATGTGGGAACCTGTTCCTTTGCAAATGTTATGGAGAAGAATCCTAACTCAGTAAGCACAGTGATGTATGCCACCAGAGGATATTGCTAACCCGGGTTTATCTCTACATTTATATTTATGGACTTCTAGTTTGGATGACAGCAGTTCTCTCAAGCATCAGGCCTGGAGACTGTCAAAGAGTGACTTCTATTTGCTTCAAGCAAACATGGACAACCACCTGTCAGGGATGGAACAGAAGAAGAAAAAACAAATAATACTAAGTACTACATCCCAGATTAATAAACTCCATGGCTGAAAACAGCCTTGTGGTTTTCACTAAAACAACAGAAGTATTTGATGTGCAAACAAACTAATAAAAGATAAACTCATTTTTTTAGAGTTACAAATTAGCCAAGCCACAACTTAGATGATGCAGAAAACCTCATATTTAAAAATACTTCCTAGTCATCTGATAGGAATGTACACTCTAGAGCAAGAAAAGAAGTGTCTACTTTCAGACCAATGGAAAAACTCAAGCAAATCAAATTTCAAGTGGCAAAACATCAACTTCAGATCTAGTTACTCGAGTCTGCCATCATAACATTGAATAATATGTTGGAAATCAAAGGCCACTTTTTCATCTCACTGAAGTCAGTGAGTACAATTTTTACCAGAAGTTTAAAGCAATTTTTTTTAATCCAAAACGTGTTTTCTGTAAGGTTATTTTTCCTCCAGAGGAGTCAATAATAACTTGAGAAGAACTACAATACTACCATTTCAAAGAAAAAAGAAAAAACCCAAAAATTCTCAATCAACTGATATTTTTGGAGCACTGAACCAGAATATCTAGGTATATACTTTTAGCTTACTAATACTGTGAATCAAGCAACTATTTTTAGTTCTGAAAATGTTCCAGAGTAAATCACATTTAACAGAAAGTAATTTTGGATGGACCTCACATAATTACTGGCCTACAATGAAGAATTATTGAAGCTTAAATTGTGTAATTTTTATTTAGATAAATATGACTTTATTAATGCCACTTCACTGTGATCTAGCAACAGATACAGAAAAGGCATTTTGACATTGTAACCCTAACCTTCTCAGTAAGAGGGAGAGCCTAAAACTTGTAAGGTGCCTGGGAATCCTACTGGAGGAAACTTCTAGCTCTATGCATAGCCATGCACGTAGCACTACTATGCAACGATTAACGACACTGCAAAAGAAAGATTTTAAACTCTGGAAATGCATCAGATTTAACCTATCAAATGAAATCCTTAATAAAACATAATCCATTAGTGTAGCATGAAGAAAACCAAAACAAACAGATGCACAAATACATGCTCCTTCATTTATGTTGATTTGTGATCCAACATTATGTATCTTCCCTAATATAAAATGCTTCCTTTTGCTGTTGATTCAAGTCATAAAGCATAAGAAGAAATGCACATAGAAGCATTACAAGGCCAGGACTTCACATGCTTAGAAGAGCACCAAGCTTTGAGTGTCTGAGGAACTAACTGCTGCCAACACAGGACTAAAGGAGCGCGCAGCTTCTGAAGTCCTTACCACTAAGTCACAAAGGTCATGGATGACCAGTGACCAACCCGGGGTCTTAGGAGCTTGTGAAAGAAGTAAAATTAACCTGTATAGTAAATACAATTCCTTTGTCTCTGTTATCCAGATACTTATCTCATAGTGAAGAATTGCACATAGAGTACATTCAAGCTAGGAACTTCTGCTTAGCAAGGTCTGTTAAAAATCAATACATGCACTATGTTTCCTCATGCTGAAAACGTGGTAAAAATGTTGAAATATTGATGGTTCTAGACATTAAATATCAATAATAGGATGTAAGTGATAAAAGATATTTGCACAGCACACTTCATAGAATGATAAGAAGTTACCATTCTTCTTCTTCTTCTATGTTTAGGCACTTAAATATTTCATTTCAGGTGAAAAAAAGGCTTTGCAGTTAATACAACACATAAGTTACTCAAAGCCTGAAAAGCTATTTCTCCAAAGTGGCTGCTGGCTCTTAACAGCATAATGTTGAGTGAATAAGGGACCAGAACAATGCCATGTAAGGTCCATGGCAACAAAATCATGACGAAAGCTATCAAGCTGTTGTGGTACACCCAAGAATAAAGTCTAAGGACATAAGGTCAGTAAGATTGTTAACAAATCTATAAATATAAGGTCATTAAATTAGAGATCCTCGGTAATCATTGTCCTAGCATTATCTACAAAATGTCTTGGAAAGGATTCAAGTCCTGCGCTACATAAAGTAAGAAGTCTCTTTCTTTCCGATTTCAAGAACACACTCGGTATATCTATCACCGTATTGCTAAATTGCACATTCCCAAGTGTTACTATCCTTAGCAAGGAACTTCTTTCTACAACAGTAAGATTCTGCTATGGAATTGCACAAGTGAAAAATATATATTCTAGTTAGGACTCTGTGTAGCCTTCATTTCTGTTACCTGGCTTGCCAAATTAAAATAATTACTATTTACATATGAATGATTTGAGCAGGAATAACTGACAGTTTAAGCTAGTAGAAGTCCTCTCTTATGTCAAGGACAAAAGCAATATGGGTATTTCTGGTTAGCAACATACCTAGGTGAGAGAATCTGAGAGGAAGGACAGCATTCATTTCTACGCACACTTAAAATGTACAGGATCCTTCACCACTGGGAAATACAGTACTAATATATCATTAATTCATTGTCCCGCTAATTATTTCCAGAAAAACAAAAAGAACCATTAGTAATAAGCTTGTCAGCAATAAAGTCACTGGCAAGGGTATTGTGGTAAGTGGAGGAAGCTGAACCACTGTCATGGGGGCAGCAACATTAAAGCCTGCAACGAAGGCAGGCTGTGATGAACTGAGACACCCTACCTTCAGTCATCTGTTAGGAATCTTCACTAATTGACTGGCAGTCTGAGCAAAACATGTTTCTCCTGGAGTACATGACTTGCTGGGTTTTATGTTGGTTTTTTGTTTGGGTTTGTTGAGGGTTTTTTTTGGGATTTTTTTTTCTTTTTTTTTTAATTTTATTCTTTAGATCTCTTAAAGATACTGGCAACTGTAAGGACTACAGATGATGGCCATGGAGACAATGATTGATCCAAAGCCAAATGCTAGGAAATTTCTTCTGCTATGAAGATGCATTCCTGTATTACATTTTATCCAAATGACAGTAACTGAGGGTTGCCTTAGAAAAGTTGGGTTTGCTTTCTCCCTTCCTTTACTGTCACCTCAGACTGTGCATTCACTCCTCCCAGTCAGATCTAGCAGTCACTCATTCTAGACCAGAGGTCATTTTCTTTTGGATTTGACAAATTATCTAACACATCCTGAAGCTTCATGATCACTAGATCCACTGCAAGAGAGACAGCAGAAAAAAAAAATGAATGAGACTTAGGGAATACGAAAATGGAATTCCTCTTTTTGCAGTCACTGACAGGTAGAGCAGATGCATGTAGAGGAAAATGCAGTGTGAGACTGCACCCTTGAGAGCCTAAGGTCTTCAAACCAGTTACTCAGAACACTGAAACTGCTGGAGACTCCTTTTCAATACATTTGAGGTCAGATAGAGATTTCTGGCTGAATGCCTTGGTTTTCTCTCCTGGAGAAAACCCCTCTGTATGATAGCTTTCTTTTAAAGACAACATCACCAAAGGCCTGGCAACCTGAAACTTCTGGCTTGAATGCTTAATAAAGAAAAGCAGCAACTGTGTGCCAGTACATCATTTCAGGGGAAAAAAAATAGCTTTTTTCAACCATTCAGCATAAAAAGGAAATGCTGAAAACAGTATCGTGGTCTGGGGAATTAAAAACAAAAAAAAAAGTAAACTACTTCAAAAAGAAAGAAAAAGAGCTGCAAGCTGTAACTCCAATCTACACAACATAGCAAGGGACAGTAAGAACTAAGAGGAGACTGTTGCCCCAACCTC
Source organism: Aramus guarauna (assembly GCA_013400195.1). Lineage (NCBI taxonomy): Eukaryota > Metazoa > Chordata > Aves > Gruiformes > Aramidae > Aramus > Aramus guarauna. The sequence goes on along the minus strand of VXBL01001978.1, from coordinate 106,739 downwards.
CATTACCATGCCCTTATGTTAGAAAAAACAAAAAGCAAGTCTTGTTTTATATATTTAATATGCACACAAATCAAGTAGAATGTATATGCCCAAGCATTAAAAAAACCACACCACACACAAACCTCCCACCCTATCCCCAAACCCTGTCACAAATTCACTAACTTTTATGTAGAATCAACTCGTATGACAAAAAATTATTTGGGATACTACTGCTACCCTAAGTGCACCAGCCGCTTTGGGTACTTTTGTGGCTATTTATACAAAATACTGTTCAGTAGCCATGACTTCAAGCAGTAAAAGTCTTTTCAATTACCATGGGCTATCTATAAACAAAAGTATATGCCAAATGTGCCCTGAAGGACTTGAGTAACACTTACACAAATACTTGCATGCTTATATAATTAACCAAAAAGATACCATACTTGATGCGGGTAATTTAAATGTATCTTATTTTGATGTGACTAAATTTAATGCTAATTCACACTAAATTTAGTTTAACCAAATTAATAGCGTGCATGTAGACCTTTGAGCTGTATGTATAAGCTGAACAGAGAAAATTCTGCGCAGTAAGATAAAGAACTGGAGTATGACAGATAATGATACTAAGACAGGTAGAGAAAGGTTCATGTCATGTTTCAATACCCATGTTGAATAAACAACCAAGAGATCTGTACACAAATACCAGGGAAGCAGCCAAAGTGCCAAAAACAGTGGTTGTGGGGAATTAACATAAGCAATAAAGACAAAAAGCTACTGGTAGTAATGTTTCCACACAAGCAAATAGAAAAACAGGACGACACAGCTAAGATTATCTGATGACTGATGTAAAAGCAGAAGGAAGCATGGGAGGTGTTTGCTGTACCCCAGTTTTAGAGACTAAAAGTCCCTGAGAGACTGGGGAGTTGTGGCTGCCCTCTAGTCAGCAAGCTGAGAGTCTGAAGGGAGAATTTTGACGGAGGGTAACTAGATAGAGGATAGCTAGATTCTTGCAGAGGACAAAGTGAATAAATTCTTTCTTCCAATTATTGAAACAACCTTGGAAGTTAGCTGCTAAAAAAGCTCTGGGAAAACATCATTACTCATTGTACTTTTGCTCATCTGTGCTGGTTTTGGCTGGGATAGAGCTAATTTTCTTCACAGTAGCTAGTATTTTGGATTTGTGCTGAAAACACTGTTGATACCACAGGGATGTTTTTGTTATTGCTGAGCAGCGCTCACACAGAGCCAAGGCCTTTTCTGCTTCTCACACCACTCCACCAGTGAGGAGGCTGGGGGTGCACAAGAAGTTGGGAGGGGGCACAGCTGGGACAGCTGACCCCAACTGACCTAAGGGATATTCCATATCTTATGGCATCATGCTCAGCATATAAAGCTGGAGGGGAAAGGAAGGGAGGAACATTCAGAGTGATCGTGTTTGTCTTCCCAAACATCACATGTGATGGAGCCCTGCTTTCCTGGAGATGGCTGAAAACCTGTCTGCCAATGGGAAGGGGTGAATTAATTCCTTGTTTTGCTTTGCTTGCGTGCATGGCTTTTGCTTTACCTATTAAACTGTCTTTATCTCAAGCCATAAGTTTTCTCACTTTCACTCTTCCAATTCCTTCCCCCATTCTACTTGGGGTGGGGGGGGAAGTGAAAAAGCAGCTGTGTGATGGTTAGTTGCCAGCTGAGGTTAAACCATGCCATCATCTTATTTTCCTTCTGTATCTCTGTGTTTTCTTTAAAAAAAAACGGACAAATCCAACCTTAATTTACCTGGGTTCTATTGAAATCTTTAGTAGCTGCACAAACAGCACGTCTGTTTTCTTCTTCCTTTCGTTGTTGCTCCATAGTCTTTTGGTCAAGTTCAAGCCTATTCTTGTCATACAGATCATCTAAATTAGATTAAAATGAAGTTTAGTCAATATTCATGGACATGGTGTGCCATATGAGTAAGCCACTATGAGAGAGAGAGAGAGAGAGAGTGTGTGTGAGAGAGACAGACAGAGGAGCTACAGATACAGTAAGCTGAATTACGTAACTATTTCCAAATCCTACCACGGAAGCTTTCCCTTTTGGGATTTAACGTGACTCATGAAATCAGGTTATTATGTAACCTATATTGTCTTAACAGTTTGACAAAGTTAAATGAAAAAAATCTGTTAAGTATTGCAGAAAAAAAGTTTCATGATAGGGTAAAAAAAAGAAAATCAGTATTTTGTGTGCTCTACAACAGTAAAGATCACACAATTTGGTCTGATAAAATAAACATCATCTAGCATGCAAAACAGATGGTTTTTCAGAATGCTCTGATACTTCATTTGAAGCATAAACCAGAAATGAAACCTAGGTAATATTACAATCATTACATGTTACTTAAATACAGATTTATTAAGTGAGATATTGAATACATTGAAGCTTGCAAAGTAAAAGACTGCTGCAGTATTTCTAAAAGCTGAATACTGAATATACTAAAACACTGCTATGTCAGGATCTGACACAACAGGCTTTACCATAGTTTTGTCAAATACACCAGAATTTCAGAAAAAAAAAGCAGATTAAAACCTTATCTTTTGTTACCTTCAAATTTTTGATCAGCTAATGCATTCTTCCATTCTCTCTGTTGCTGAAGAGACCACTCTCTTAGCTGCTCCTTTTGAAATTTCATCCTCTGATTATAGTTTAAGTCTTCACCCATAAACTTCTGCAAGCCAGATACAGTACATCGAGGATCATTGTCTGAAAGTCGAGCAGGTTTATCCTTCTTTAGGGCTTGTGGGTCAGACAGGTCAAATTCGCGTCTTGTTTCTGGCTTCTGAAAATTCTTCTGAAATTCATTTATAGCCTTATTTATGTTTCTGATATCATTTTTCTGTCGTTCCTCTAACATACACATGATCTTGTCATTTTGCTTCATTTCATTTGCTACAGAAAAATGAACCCAATGAAAACACAACTCTTAGAAATGCACATGTATCGTGGAAGTGCACATGTAAGATGGAAAATATAATTTTGAAGAAGAATAAATAGAATATAAGTCTTCAAACTTTTATACCCTAGGAAAGACTATTTGATCTATGAGTCCCAGCCCAGCAAACACTTTACTGTTAGTAATATTTACTTATAAAATGCTTTCAGGTTTTTTTAGGAATCAATTGTCTTATTCTTACAATTAAATATGCATGTGAAAAAGACAATAATAAATACTTCTAGAACTATGAGGTTTCGTTCGATTAAAACTTGCAATAACACATGAAAAGTATGGCATACTAATTCTTCCCGCTTAGTTTACAGTTACAACTGAAATACATTAAGAAAAAAATTAAAATTAGGCTCCCAAGGAAAGGAATATAGATAGTTGTTTCATAGTTCCAACAATTTTTTTCACCCATAGCACTAAAAGAATTGGCTGGCACTAACAGTTTTTAAGGAGCTTAAAAGCTCTTGCCCATTTAATCAAAATGCTGTAATTGAATTAGTTTTAAAGAAAAACAAACAAAATACCCCACCCAAAACTAGCCACTTAAATATAATTCACAAGAAAAGATCTCTGCTGCCAGAATACACATTGCTTCTGGCAGTTTCCTAGGAGTCAGAGTCTGACAGGTATTCTGCCAGGAAAATCACAAGCAGCCGTAGCAGCACAGCATGGAAGCTGGCAGCTCAATCCTAGCTGTTCTTGAAACCCACAGAGAGCTCAGTCTGTGGGACCTTTTCAGGATACCCCAGGAAAGCATTCCAAACACAGAGGGCCACAAAGGGCTTTGACTTCAGGCAACATGGCTGAAATATTTGTATGGCTATGTGTTCTGACTCAGCAATGGTTCCTCCTTACAGCCCTGCTGAACATGACTCACGCTCCTAGCAATAATAATCTATAGAGGATTCTATAGATTCTATGTAAGAATGGTCAGACAGAACATGGACTTACTCTACACGAAAGCAAACAAATTTGCCACTACTATTCTGAAAAGAACAGTATTAAGTAATAAAGTTTTTTTTAAAATACTCCCATATCTTCAGGTCTCTAAACAATGTTATTTGTCAACATTAAATAAAAGCAAAGACTGAAAATTCTGGCCTATGAGGAAATGTATACTAGTTTAATCATGTCAATATAAATGTTCAGATACTTAGGAAAACACATACTGTACCAATGCAAATGTATGAACACAAATAGGACTACATATTATAGTATTCAGTTTGTACATCTGAATTTAGAGAAAAGCCTACAACTATGCTAATATATCTTGATTGATAGATTTATATAGAGAGAGCTATATAGCAAGATTCAAGGACATAGGCTCCATTTGGAAATAAATATGGCAGTTTGAAATACATGAAGGGAAAAAGCAAGCAGGAAACAGATGGTAAATTACATTTAACTGTTCACAGAAATATCAGAGTATGTATGAATATACCAAGTTCTTCATTTCGTGCTTTTTCAGCCACTTCTTGAATTTTCCTATCCTTGACCTGGGTATCCAATGCATCTTTATCAATCTATTAAAATAGAAAAAAAACTCTTTAAGAGATACTATTGTTTGAACAATTAAAAACAGGCATTGTCAAGGTATATTGATTCACAGTTGTACAAGACTGTGATATAAAGCCACTACCAACAGAGTATATACACATCACTATTTAATGTAGGTAACATAAAAAGAAAATCCAGAAACAGCAATATTTTTGTTTGCTTCATTTTAATAATGATAGGCATATTCTTGCACTGAATCAAAACAAAACATCACATTTACATGATATATAGAACTATAAATATTTTAAGCTGCATTATACAGAATATGTTTTTCCCATTACAGCTGACATTTCTACTTAGTTTTCTGCTTTCATTTATAAAGTGGGTAAGTATTTTGACAGGCAAGATGTCAGGAAGTTTTAATAGTTCAGATGTGAAAAAAATATAGATAGTTCACTAAAAGTACATTGAAGAAATAATGGGGAATAGAAAGAAATTTTCCAGTCTTATCTGATAGAGTGGATTCATGCAGGTGCCGAAATGCAATATTGGCTGCCATTTGAGATACATGCAGATATGAGCTGACAGATATGGTACAGAATAGTCACATCCCTGGAGAATGGCAGCTGAGCAAGGCATAATACCCTAAGGCATATCATCAAATGGTAGCAGCCGCCTACATTTTAGGCAAAAGAATGAGATCCCGTATTTGTTGACAGAAGTTGGCAAATTAATAGGGAAAAACCTGGATTTTTTGTTTGTTTGTTTTTTTGTTTTACTGGTCAAGTCACTTAACACCTTTAAGAGATTTATCAAAAACAACAACAATTCTTCTAGAATCTAGCAAACTATTTTAATAGTCTTTGCCTAAAAACTATTCAGATCAAGACACAAAGACGTAAACAGATCATGGCTAAAAAGACACGTCGTTAATGCTGTAAAGAACTAGTGACTATACCAATCAGGCAATGAGGTAAATCTGTAAGCAAGGGCGAAACCATAAAGAATTCCACAGTGTCACTGTCCAGAAACAATGGTGTCATGGGCATTAAATATCAACACATTTAGAGGTCTCATTTGGGAAACCAAACTTCCAGTGCAACTATAGGAAACACTGTTAAGAGAAATTCAATACAACTTCATTAGTAGTGACAACAATGAGAGAGTTGGCGTTGTTCAGCCTGGAGAAGAAAAGGCTCCAGGGAGACCTTCTAGCAGCCTTCCAGTACCTAAAGAGGGCCTACAGGAAAGCTGGAGAGGGACTGATTACAAGGGCATGAAGTGATAGGAGAAGGGGTAATGCCTTTAAACTAAAGGAGAGTAGGTTTAGATTAGATGTTAGGAAGAAATTCTTTACAGTGAGGGTGGTAAGGCACTGGACGAGGTTGCCCAGAGAAGCTGTGGCTGCCCCCTCCCTGGAAGTGTTCAAGGCCAGGTTGGATGGGGCTTTGGGCAACCTGGTTTAGAGGAGGGTGTCCCTGCCCCCCTGGCAGGGGATTGGAACTAGATGATCTTTGAGGTCCCTTCCAACCCAAACCATTCTATCATTCTATGACAATAATACAGGTAAGTCAATACATGACTTGTGTGTGCAAATTCATTTACACTATCAGCTCTCTCCCATTAGAACAGCTTTCACTTGACAAGACTACATCCCTAAAACAACCATTCCTAGTCACATAAAGCTGCAGGTTTAACTTTTAAGCATTAAAATAACAAATGCCTTACTATGAACAGTTTGAAGCAGCTAATTTCTAATCTACTTGTATTTATGTATAATAGTCCACATACAAGTGGAAAGTAATTTTTCATTTGGACTACTCATCTGAACTCTTTTGGGTAATTAAGAATTTATCCTCAGTAAATCTGTAAGTGAAGAAAACAGTATCTTACTTTTCCATTACTCAGATGAGGAAACAGATGCAGAAGTCAAAGTAATAATAAAGAAAAAAAATTAAATCTCAGTTCCCATTCTGCTTTCGGTCAATATATTATCTCCATGTTTTTAAACTACTGAAACCCTGCTTAAGGATTTGTGGTGTCTAACTAAAATATCACCTTGATTTTTTAAATTGTGTTAGAGACAGCTGCTCAGCTAAACTGGTGAGAGAGAAAAAAACAAAGAATCTAAAAATCACATTGGAAATACCGATATAACATATATCTTCGTATAGATTAGTTGACTTTTCATGCTGTGGACTTGGCCTAACTTCATAGCACAACAACAGCCCCTTCTGCCATTGTTCAGCCAATCAATAAGGTATATTGAATGATGTTAATCAAAACATTTACAAAATTCCTCCAATGGGCTCTCCTTCATTTTAGATGTTTGTCTCATGTCAATGGATCTATCAAAGCCTGTCTGATAGTCAGTTCTGTGAAAGTATTTGAGAAAGACCTTCAGATGATGTATTTCAGTATTGCTCAATAAAGTACACAGAGATATGATGATTTTCATTAGCTGAAATTTAATTTTTAAGGCTCTGGAAAAGTCATCTTGCAGAGAAATTATGTGTTTCCTGATGAAGAAAATTCAACTCTCTTACTATACCCATCCCGCATCTGTTCAAAAAGGTTATTAGGTCCTTCCACTTAAGTATATTGTTGGCTACCTGCGGACAACCTGTCCTGTTTGTTAAGAGTGGGAACTGCTACTTTGCTATGCAACTAAAGTGACTCTTGCATAGGAGTTACAAGAATAAATCCAAGGCGCCGTCAGAGATACGGTGAAGATATCCATACACTGGCATATAAGATGTGCTTCAGTACCCGAGACAAAACGGATCAAATTGACATCTACTGCAATTCTACCACTCGAATGAAGTCAACAGACTGGGTTTATTTTCACTAATTCTAAATTTAGTTCTACACTAGTTAATGCTACAGCACTTATGCATGATTCATGCATAAGCATTGAGTACTCAAAATACTTTACAAGCAAAATTTAAACTTACTTCACCTCAGAGCCCTCTCCCTCCGTGCACACACATGTAATCTTAACACGGGCCTTTAGACACATTATAGGAAGATTAAATGAACTATTGCATGCAAAATTTAAATAGGTATAAAATACAACATAGTTTTCTGACATCCAGGGTGCAAATTGCATAGATGACTCTAGACAAAACCCACCAGACTGAAGCTATCATCCCCACAGAACTTTGCAGACTGAAGGGCATTCACATTCTGACATCCACTCCAGGAAAAATCAGACACATCAATTAATTCCACATACATAAACACGGCCTGATGGATCTGTCATGTTTTGCCTGGTGCAAAATAGGGACCAACTGCAGCATGCCTTTCAACAATAAATCTCTCATAGATTGTTGCTTCTAGTCAGAATCAAGCAGATGAGGGAAGTATCAGTAGATACACTTATTTGTTCACAGCACATTGCATGAACTCACTCTGCAGACTTCTGGCTTACCCCAAAGCAAAACATACTACATTAACTTAAACTCCTACACAGATACTGAAACACAACGCTTGATCTTTTTTCCTATTAAGGAAAAATGAAATCTTGCCCTTGAAGCCTACAGCGGGAAGACCCAAGTCCCACTCACACTCTCTCAGACACACGCACACACACACACCCCCAGCGGCAGCTGCCAAAAATAACTATTGACGATGCCCAGCATCAACTCGCTTTCACCGGCAATTTTTTACAAGAGCCTCAAGCCCTCTAAAAGACGCAACAGGGCGTTTTCTCCTCGTTTCCCCCCCTACCTGGAACTACGCGTGCTCGCAGACGCTCATGAGGCGCTGAGGGGGCGCGCGCCCGCCGCAGCCGTTGGGAAGGCCTCCTCCCGCCCTCCCCCGGAGCCGAGCTCCCCACCCCTTGCCTGCCCAGGCCGGCACAGGATCCCCCCTGCCCTTGGGGGACTGCCCCCCCTCGCCCCCAGCTTTACACCGATCTCCTCAGAACACATCGGAGCAGGGCGGGCGGCGCCAACTCTCCCGGCTGCGGCGCGGCCCGGGCTGGGGCTTGGGCCGCGCCCTCACCCCTATGGTCCGGACTCGTGCGTTGAAGATGCGGCTCTGCCGCTGCAACTCCCGCTGCCGCCGCCGCTCCAGGGCGGCAGCCTCCTGCAGGTCTCGCTGCAGCCCCAGCCTGCTCATGGTGCCGAAAAAAAGAATCGGCCGCCGGGGCTGCGCGGGCGACGGCCAGGAACGAAGCGCGAACGGGCACAACGGCCCGCCAAGAGAACAACACATAGTGTCGCCATGGGAACGGGAGCCCCGCCCCCTCCGCACGCACGCGCCGCCTCGGCCCAACGTGGCGCGGCCACGTGGCTGCGAGCACGAGGCTGGCGGCTGTTGAGGTGGTGTTGGCGGTGCCGCTAGTCGCCTGCTGAGGGGAGAGGCCGCGGCAGCGTCCGGGGGCTGAGCTCAGACGGAGGGGATTCTCTGTCTCTCTCGGAACACAAACGCGAAAATAACACTCGTTAATTATTTAAATATTGGAGGGGGGTGGGGCATTCAGGAGCTAACGGCCTCAGCTGCTCCTCGCTCACTGCTGCAGGGATGGGTTACCTGAAGCTGCTGGTGATGAAGGACTTCAAGTCATGGCGGGGGCAGCAGGTTATCGGCCCCTTCATGAGGTTCAACTGCATCATCGGGCCTAATGGATCAGGTAGCAGGCTAGGGGGCAGGGGAAGTCTGCAGGCAGCTGATGGCCCTGCTTCTCTGCTGTAGTTATTAGGATTTAAGTTTCTTTTGGGTCTTTGCCAGGTCTTTTCTGTGAACACCGCAGGCCTGATGGGGAGGAGACAGTAGCAATGCCAGTGCAGGCCCAGGAACAGGGCCAGCATGGCTGCATTGGGGGGGTGAGGGTGGTGATAGCTTGTGTGTTGAGGGATAGAGTTGCAGGGGTTTGTGGAGTAGAAGTAAGGACTTTTATGGGCATGCTTAAAGTCTCTTAATAGGCACCTGAGGAGGTGGCAGCACAAGCAAAGTTTTGGAGGCTCCTGATCCGCCATTGTTTTTTTTAACAGAAAGTATAGATTTTTCCAACATGGAAGGACAGGGGTGGTTGCAGGAATTTCCATTTCTAGTTCTTTCTGCAGTTTCCAGCCTGTGTAGAATGAATAGTTTGCAAACAGCATGCCTTGCCTTTGCCACTCCAGTTCGTAGTTCAGCTAACTAAGGTCACATAAAGATGATTTTACTTTAATATTGTGGATTGTAATCTGTAGAAATGGAAAGCTGCTTCTTGATTTGAGGCTGTGGTCTTTGCCATCTAGGTAAATGCCTNACACACACACACCCCCAGCGGCAGCTGCCAAAAATAACTATTGACGATGCCCAGCATCAACTCGCTTTCACCGGCAACTTTTTACAAGAGCCTCAAGCCCTCTAAAAGACGCAACAGGGCGTTTTCTCCTCGTTTCCCCCCCTACCTGGAACTACGCGTGCTCGCAGACGCTCATGAGGCGCTGAGGGGGCGCGCGCCCGCCGCAGCCGTTGGGAAGGCCTCCTCCCGCCCTCCCCCGGAGCCGAGCTCCCCACCCCTTGCCTGCCCAGGCCGGCACAGGATCCCCCCTGCCCTTGGGGGACTGCCCCCCCTCGCCCCCAGCTTTACACCGATCTCCTCAGAACACATCGGAGCAGGGCGGGCGGCGCCAACTCTCCCGGCTGCGGCGCGGCCCGGGCTGGGGCTTGGGCCGCGCCCTCACCCCTATGGTCCGGACTCGTGCGTTGAAGATGCGGCTCTGCCGCTGCAACTCCCGCTGCCGCCGCCGCTCCAGGGCGGCAGCCTCCTGCAGGTCTCGCTGCAGCCCCAGCCTGCTCATGGTGCCGAAAAAAAGAATCGGCCGCCGGGGCTGC
>VXBL01001978.1:44628-96424 GCA_013400195.1 Aramus guarauna | reverse complement strand
GAGCTCAGACGGAGGGGATTCTCTGTCTCTCTCGGAACACAAACGCGAAAATAACACTCGTTAATTATTTAAATATTGGAGGGGGGTGGGGCATTCAGGAGCTAACGGCCTCAGCTGCTCCTCGCTCACTGCTGCAGGGATGGGTTACCTGAAGCTGCTGGTGATGAAGGACTTCAAGTCATGGCGGGGGCAGCAGGTTATCGGCCCCTTCATGAGGTTCAACTGCATCATCGGGCCTAATGGATCAGGTAGCAGGCTAGGGGGCAGGGGAAGTCTGCAGGCAGCTGATGGCCCTGCTTCTCTGCTGTAGTTATTAGGATTTAAGTTTCTTTTGGGTCTTTGCCAGGTCTTTTCTGTGAACACCGCAGGCCTGATGGGGAGGAGACAGTAGCAATGCAAGTGCAGGCCCAGGAACAGGGCCACCATGGCTGCATTGGGGGGGTGAGGGTGGTGATAGCTTGTGTGTTGAGGGATAGAGTTGCAGGGGTTTGTGGAGTAGAAGTAAGGACTTTTATGGGCATGCTTAAAGTCTCTTAATAGGCACCTGAGGAGGTGGCAGCACAAGCAAAGTTTTGGAGGCTCCTGATCCGCCATTGTTTTTTTTAACAGAAAGTATAGATTTTTCCAACATGGAAGGACAGGGGTGGTTGCAGGAATTTCCATTTCTAGTTCTTTCTGCAGTTTCCAGCCTGTGTAGAATGAATAGTTTGCAAACAGCATGCCTTGCCTTTGCCACTCCAGTTCGTAGTTCAGCTAACTAAGGTCACAAAAAGATGATTTTACTTTAATATTTTGGATTGTAAACTGTAGAAATGGAAAGCTGCTTCTTGATTTGAGGCTGTGGTCTTTGCCATCTAGGTAAATGCCTCTGGGAAAGAGAGAAGCTTTGCGGGATGGTAGCAGGGTGGTAGCCTGGGTTTGTAGATGTGACTCCGTGTTGTTATCTTGTGGGTACTGGAACTTACTAAATTTTATTTACTTCTTCTGAAAGCTCCATTCAACAAATGGGATTTTATCTTCTGTTTGCCAGAGAACAATATGATAGGTGGTGAGGGTTGTCCTAACAATGAGCCACAAGGGTGTCATTAGCATTTGGTCTTAGTTTTCCCACTCTGTTAATGATTTAGTTTATGATTTAGATTTTTAGATCTTGTTGGTTTTTCGCTTATCTAATTGAAGTGAGATCTGTGAATGTAAGTAACTATTATTTAGCATTATTATCATATTCTTTTTATCCTATCCCCATTGTTCCATATTGGAAAGTCTCAAAATTATGGATACTTTTTCCAGGTACTCTTCCAGTTAAATCTTAATACATTTTATAGATGAATCCAGGGACAAAATTTGTGAATATTGTGTAATCTCTGAATTGAGTTTTTTATTTAGCTTTTTTTCTCTCTAGTATTCTTCCTTTCATGATATTTTGGAGAGTAAGTAAAGATATTGCTGAAATAGCAAGGTTGAAGGCAGAAAATAATGAAGTTGCCAACAGAAATGCTCAAGACTAAAGGGGAAAAACAAAAAAGAGGATTCCATTAGGAGGATTTTTGTCCAAGGAATATGATCAGCGAACTTTGCTGTAGTGAATGGATCTGGGAAAGTACTTGTGTTTTTTAGAACACTGGAGTTCTAGGTGTAAAGTTTTAGTTATGTGGTAGAGTGCCTGTGCAGCAAACCTCACTGACTGCATTATGTAAAGGAAACTACCAAGTAAGGATTATGATGTTGCTCAGTCACTTTAAGTAATGACCTCTAGAGATGCCTGTGTAAGAAAAATTTCTTGAACAAAGCTGAACAAATAGCAAATCAGTTTGGTGATGATTTTTATTACAGACAGGCTTATTATCTAGTACCAGGGTGTTATGTCTTAGGAATGTATTTCTTTATGATGTGCAATATTTTTTCCTCAAATACAGAATTAGAAATGGAATTAATAAAGACTTTTGCATTTATGTATATGGAATTTAGTTAATTGTTGAATGCCTCCTTTCATTTCTGCAATTTTTTTTTATTATTTTTGAAGGAAAATCTAACATAATGGATGCTGTTAGTTTTGTAATGTGTGAAAAGACATCTAATTTGCGAGTTAAAAGTGTTCGAGAACTTATTCATGGAGCACATGTTGGAAAACCAGTTTCTTCTACAGCTAGTGTGAAGATAGTATATTGTGAAGAAGACGGGGAAGAAAAAACATTTTCAAGACTTATTCGTGGTAGGTAGTAGATTCTGTTGTACGTACTTTCTGTTGTCTGATGTGTAAAAAATGGAGACCAAGAATATTCAAGTTTGGATTTCAGATGCTTAATATTCTTTCATATTTGGGTAAACCCATGAGAATTGCAATACTTCTTATAGCCCTTCAGTAGCATTTTCATAGTCAAGTGTTATAACTGAAAAAACATACTGGGACAACGTTAAAAAGTTGAAATTAATACATGTTTTTTGTGCTGTACTTTGGTCTGTAGATACTCACTTGGAATATGTAGATGGTGTAGGCTCTAGAAAGTGGGGTCTAGCACCTTGCTGCAGGCATGAGCGCTGAAGCATCTGTCAATACCTTTTGGAAGTATGCAACTAGAATTTTCATGCAGAAAAATGAAATTACTGAAATTACTAAGGGAGTAATTGAAATCTGTTTTCTTCTTTGAGGAAATTGCTCAGTTAAATTGTTCCACTACTTTCATTCTTTTCCAACAGTTTTTGTGTTGCAGCCATTTTACAGTAATTTTTTTTTCTTTCCTCCTTTAGGTAATTGTTCTGAATTTTTTTTCAATGATAAATCTGTCAGCCGATCTACTTACATATCTGAGCTTGAAAAAGTAGGCATACTTGTCAAAGCTAGGAATTTTCTTATTTTTCAGGTGAGCATTTAAGGTACTTTGTAAAGAAAATAAAAGCTGAGATTATTTCATAGGAATAAACAATTATCTGTTTGCTAGAAAAGAGGGCAGTCTCAGCTAGTTTCAAGCCAATACATTATTTCCTGACCTAGGCCGAGAATTGCAAGACTGCAAAACAGAAATAATGGGTTTGTTTGTACATGAGTACACTGGTAAGAAAGAAGCTAATCTGGAAGAAATTGAGTATTTGTAATATTCTGAATATATGAGAAAATGTGGGTCTCTATTTACAAATATGTTTACTGTATTAAATTCTAGGAGCATTATAAATGAGAAAAGAAAATACCATCTTAACACACTCCTATTAAAGAGGCTTGAAAATTGATAGGTTTTTTTTTAACATTGAGGGATTAAAAATCCTGCTGGGTTATTAGTTCACAAGTATTTAACGATATAGATCAGCAATGCCATATACTTATAATGAATATATCTCACAGGATTGTCTTCCTTACAGTTGCTGAGGAAAATTCCCAAGGAAGAACTGATTGTTCCTTTTTATAGAAATCCTATGTATGGATTCTTATTGTGATAATAGTTTCTATGATAAGGGCATTTGCCCACTATACAAATAGAATAAAAATCACAAACTTTATTTCCTAACTTTTACTGAAAATAGTAATTTCTTCAGATCAGTGGAGATTTGAGCAGCTGACACATGGACAAAAACTGTGTGCCCATTAGCTCTGGGAATCCATGTAATCTTCTAGCATATTGATTTCAGCTGTTTTGCTTTTGAAAAACTGTGGTGGTGGGGGGTAGTTTATTTTTCACTGTAAATTAGTTTCAGTTCCTTAAAGGAGGCTAAGAAGATTTCTCATTCTGATACTGCTCACTGATTTGTGCAGGGCGATTTAGTTTGAAGGTGTTTTTCATAGACCATATCTGACATTCTAAAACTTTTAGTGATGTCATTTCATTAGGTGAGGTGGCTAGGTGATACTCCTTTTAGTACTAAACTTTTCCTTGGGTTCGAATCTAAAAGTTTTTCTAACTAATTTTCTAAACCATAAATACATCTGGAGATAAATCTGTACTATTAGCTCTTAAAGGGATTCATTAGACAATATAATGATCTACAGTGCTGCATATTTTTGTAATTTTGTTTTAGGGAACAGTAGAATCGATTGCAATGAAGAAACCGAAGGAGAGAACTCAACTCTTTGAACAAATCAGTAATTCATGGGAATATGCTGAAGACTATGAACGAAAAAAGAAAAAATTGCAGCAAGCAGAAGAAGATGCACAGTTTAATTATAACAAGAAAAAAAGTGTTGCAGCAGAACGCAAACAAGCAAAGATAGAGAAAGAGGAGGTAATTCAAAGTTATTCCTTTTTTGCATGTTAAGATCTCAGATTTTGCATCTTTTATGAACTTAAATACAGGTTTTATTAAAAAATAAATTGTTGGTTTTCCTCTGGTATTTTTTTCAGTGTGGTATACTATATAATAATTTTGTATAATTTTAAAGGGTGGAGGAATTACATATTATAAAATCTAAATAAATGAAAGTGTAGCCAGTATAATTAATTTAAGTGTTGACTTACATGTTTGAGTTTTATGATTAGTGCACATTACTGGAATTACAGCTACTGGTACATCATCTTACATCACTTTGGACTTGAATTTTGTAAAACCATAAATAAAATTTTACTGTTCGTAGGCAGAGCATTACCAGATGCTCCTCAAGGAACTGTATGAAGAAAGGCTACAGCTGCAGCTTTTCAGGCTTTATCACAATGAAAAAAACATTGACATTCTGAAAAAAAGTTTGGATGAGAAGAACATGGAGGCTAGTATCAAGAAAGAGTCTCTTTCTACAGCAGAAGATTCATTTAGAGCCAAGAAAAAAGTGCTTGGTGTACTAAACAGAGACCAACAGCACATGGAAAGAGAAATGAAGTAGGTTTTCCAATCAGATTCTCTGGTAGCTGAGTTAAAGAATAGTCTGCACTGGGAATTGCTTGGCAGGCGTGCATTTCCTGTTAAAGCAGTTGGGTGATATCCCAACACCATGGAAGTCAGTTTGTAGCAGTTGACTAAAGTAGTATCTAATAGGTGATTTCACCACCACCACCACCACGCCCAGGTTGTCAGTTATTTAATAGCAAACAAGTACTTATACAATGAAATTTTTTAGAAAGTTACGCTTTTAAAATTTCTATTCTCAGTGGTTATTAAAAAAAAAAAAAAAATCACCTGTGGGTATGTAACCATGCAGTTGACAACTGATTATTTGTTTGCATGTGTGTCTAGGAGGGGGGTGGTTCTTCTTCTTTTCAGATGTGGTTATGTTGGTTTGGACGTTTTTTGTTTGTTTTTGTGGGTTTGTTGTTTGGGTTTGTGGTTTTTGGTTTCTTTTGGGGTTTTTTGTTTGTTTTTGTTTGTGTTTTTTTAGGACTCTGGAAGCATCACTTATTCAGCAGAGACCCCTCTATATAAAAGCAAAGGAAAACACTTCATACCAAATCAAGAAAGTAGAAATGTCTAAAAAAGCTCTAAGGGACAAGGAGAAATCCTGTGATAAGGAAAAAGAGAACATAAAAGAACTAGAAATAGAGTTGAATGATATTGAGAAGGCCTGGAGAGCATTTGAGAAGAAAGCTGAAGAGATTTTGCAGAGAGCACCAGCTATTGAACTGGGAGAAAGTCAGGTGAATTGGGAGGCTAGAAAGTACTGTTTACTAGTGAAGTCCAAAAATCCCCACAGAGGATCTGTCACAGATGACAGAGAAACCATTGTTTCACCAATAACCTGTAATTTCTAATGATGTTTTTTGCTGTTGAGGTCAAACAAAAGGAAAATTGTAACTTTTATTTAGAGACTGTTTCATTGTACGAAGAGAAATTATGATAGAGCCTCTTGGGGGAGTGGGCTGTCTCCTTTCTTGGAGAGGTGGAAGGGAAAAAAAAGTCAAATCTTGCAGAAGTTCCAAATGTGGAACACTTCTAGGTAGTAAATCTAAGTTGCATAAAGATTTAGGTCTTCACCATTGTAAGATTGGAAATGGTAAGCATCTCTCTTAGCGTGTGAAGTACATCTTCTAAGCAATGTGAGAAGATACCTTATTAAAAGAAGCAGTGAATTTTCTGTGAAAAAGAAGTTTAAAACAGTTTGATGGAAACTTAAGAAGGATTGTACACAGGGACTGTCACCTGTGGATTAGGATTATAGTTACATGTAATTATCCCAGTAGGGTCTCAGGGTGAGAGGGTAATTTTTGAGAAATGGCTTGTCAGCTGAGGTACAGAAATATGTCTTCAATTAGGAAAAAACAAGACAACAGCAAAAATGCACACAGGACTTTATAGTATACGTACCATCTGCTTGTGAGTTATTTTATGTTATTTTGGAAGGACTGCATTACTTTATAGTAAATTCATATTTGAGGAGGCTATTTTTGCAACTGTATGGCCAGAAACACTTTTAAAACTAAATGCTAGCTGCTTTTTCTCTACTGTCTCTTCCTTAAAATAGTTTATGATAAGTTAATGGAGAACCTGTAGGGTTATTCTTTTAGTTTATGAATCTTCCTACTCTGCACTTCGGAGGCATTTGTTCAGTTAGTCATAATTTTGCAAGATTGTTTAAAATGTTTATATTTACCTTTTAAAAGTTATTTGATAATATGAAAATGCTGTATTTATAAATACTAAAACTTGCACTAATTTTGGGCTGTGAAAATGGGAAAAAAACTTAGTGTTAACCTTAAGATTGACTGTAAAGTACTGTCAACTTCATAAACTCCTGAAAAATAAGACTCATCAGAAGTCTAGAACAGGACTGCAGGCAAGAACTATTAAGTGTAAGCTTTGGGTTGAATCTTTCTCTAATAAAATATAACTTCTTATAATGCAATTAATAGCTAGAAAGATCTTCTGGAGGATTGGGTTCATTTCATAATCTTACTTATGATAAAGTAGGCAATTACTAATTAAGGCTGTAACAACATGAGTCTTCCCACTTTCAATGGAGTGAAATTTTTTTGTTGTTGTTATTTGCCCAGTTGGAGCGCTATAAAGAGCTAAAGGAAATAGCAAGAAAGAAAGTAGCTACACTAACCCAGCAGCTAGAAAAGCTTCGTTGGGAAGAAAAAGCAGATCAAGAAAGGCTGAAACTTAATCGGAGGAAGAAAAAAGAAGTTGAGGTATTTGTATCATTCTAGAATTATATTTTAAGGAGAAAAATGTTTCTCTACCCCTCCCTCTGCTATAAATGTCTATACGAATGTGTTAAATGCTTTGACATAAATCTTCAGTAAAGGAGATAGATTGCAAGTGTTAGTTCGGTTTTCGTATTGCAACGCGTTTAACAAAATAGTTTCTAAATTTGTTCAGAGAATGGTTGTGTGGGCCCACACTGAGGATTTGGTTTTGAAAGCTTTGGCTCTAATATTTTACAGAACATATGGTTAACTGTAATCAGTTCTGGTTTTTTAAGTGTAGTTTTTCTTTCTGAGATGTCCTACTGCTGTTGTATGATGCTCACACCCTTTAGAGTCTTACTTTGATCACAGCTACCTTTTTACTGAGATGGTTTTAAGGACAGTTGTGGACACCAGTCTCCTTGGTGTCCACTCTTCTATTGTACTTCAGAGGCAGGGTGTTTGGCATACAGATCATTGCTGTTATTTTGTTTCTGATTTCTTTTATCATTGCAGATCCAAATATACAACAATAAAATACTTAACATTTCTTCACTATAAATTGGTCACCACGTTCTGTTTTAGAAAAAATATTTTCCAAGTAATTCTTCAACTTTCCATGATGCTTCTGATAGAAATATGAAGGACAGAAGCTCAGCTGATGATCTGTCTTTTGCTGGAAACTTTGCCCTATTAAGTGTTTTGGGGTTTTTGCTTTGTGTTTGGGTTTTTTTGTTTGTCTAGTTGGTTGGTTTTGGGGTTTTGTTTGTTGTTGTTTTTTGGTTTTTTTCCCAAACTATGCTAACCTCATAGTTTTGTCACCTTCTTAGAAGCAGGAGAGCCAACATGCATTTCTTTTTACCATTTGCTTATGGGGTCAAGGTTTGGAGGAGGTTCCCTATGTTCAGAAAACTGAAAAGTCCATCAGATGAGACTTCACCAGTTCTAAAATTCCCAACACCTCATTCTTGTACATACAAACTTGCTTGTATGGAGAAGTGCGCATTTCACATGTACGAGGATGTACCAGTCATCCTTGCCACGATATCTAAGTTAATACTTATGCATCCATTTGCTCTTGATACAATGCTACTTTTTCTTTTTTGAAGTACTAGTTACCAGGAAAACCTAGCTAGCATCAAGAAGTTAAATAAATTTTATAGCTTGTGCTTCTAAAACTCTGCAAGTCCCATTGTACTGCTGAGAAAGAACTAAGGGATACTTGAGAGTTTATAGAATGCACGTCTGACCATTCAGAGTTGGCATTGTTTATCTATACTAGTAACATTTGGTGATCACTCTTCACAATTCAGCACGTATGTGACCACATCTAGCATGCTCTGTCCAGTTCTGGGCTCCCCAGTACAAGAAAAATACTGGAGTGTGTCCAGCAGAGAGCTGCCAAGCTGGCTGGGACTGGAGCACCTGGCTTATGAGGAGAGGCTGAGAGAGCTGGATCTGTTCAGCCTGGAGAGGGAAAAGAGAAGGGGAGACCATACTGCTCTCTGCAGTTACCTAATGGGAAGATATGAATAAGACAGAACCACACTCTTTCTAGAAGTGCACAGTGTTAGAATGGGAGACAACAGGCACAACCTGGAATGTGGGAAACTCCGAATATCTATTAGGTAAACTGTTTCATCTCCGGGATAGTTAAACATTGAAGCAGACAGACAAAGAGGTTGTAGATTCTCCATCCCTAGAGCTATTTGAAAGGTCACAAGGATTTCAGAAGTTAAATTAAGTCTTAATAATATATGTAGGTAACAATGTTTTTTTCCTTTAATTTGCTTCAGTTAATGTATTTCTATTCAAATTGAATAATTGAAAATGCTTGTTTCACTGTTAGTTTGGTTTTTAGTACGTTGCTTTCATGTTAATTTGGAACCTCTATGTCAACTTTTTCATGTATTCTTAGGAAAAAGCTTCTATTAATCTTGGATTAAGGAAAGCACTGGTTTTGTTTTAACACCTGTAATTTACTAACACTATGCTTAAAGTTATTTTCTTTGATGGTGTCAGGATTCTTTGTGCTGAAGAGGCTTTCTCTGAACTGTAGTCGAACATGAAAAATCCAGTAAAGGCCTTGATAAAATAATTTTCCTTTCTTATTCATGGTGCAATTTGGCATGTACTATTGAAAAGGAGATGCTATTACTTCAGCATGAAATACCAACAAGGAAGAAAAGATCTGTCTCTGTACTTGTTTGGAATTAAGAGCTTTATATCATGCTATAAAACTGTTGTTTTCCTCTGGCTTGTTTTTAACACATTCTATTTGTGATTGCATAGGAAAACATAAAACAGACTGTGGAACAGATAGAAGAGCATAAAAAACGAATAGAGAAGTTGGAAGAATATGCCAAGATATGCACGTATGGTTAAAAAATTAAAAGCTAATTGGATTTATTGCATATTATCTATTTACAAATTAACGTAGAAGGTTTCTAATTCTTTCTAATTCTTTCTTATTCTTTCAAATTTTATTAAGAATTAGAATTCTTACTAATTCTAATAGTTCAGTTACTTTAGCTGTCAGAATAAAGTAGGAAGTATGATGACTCATTCATATGTTTGAAACAGTTTTATAATTGCTTCTAATTTCTAGTAGGTGTGGAAATTGTCACTAGAGGTAGGTTATAGGTCTATTAGTGTACAAATTCTAAGTGAAAGAACAGGGCAGTTCTGCAGTTGTGCTGCTCTGGGAAGCAGTTAATATTTACATTGGCTATTAGCACAGCTCAGTTCTTGCTTCCTGGGTCTTCTACCTGATTTTTGCTCATTGTGAAATAAGGTATACAAGCCCTTCATTGAGTAACCTGAACTAACTTTGACATTAGCCTGTGTTTTGTACAGGAGGTCAGAGTAGGTGATCTCCAGAGGGTGGGTTTTTTTTTTTCCCAACCTATCCTTTCCTGTACCCCTGTAATGTGTGCTTTGGCTTAATGCTGTTTGTGTACTGAACAAAGTTCTGCCATGGACATGGAGCAGCAGACCCCTTGTGATTGGTGTGATGCAAAATTGCTTTAATTAAGTAGTTGTAATAGAGTGTGGTAGAGCTTTTGTGACTTTGGTGTGTAAAGTGAGTCATAACTTTGCGTGACAACTCTCAGTCCTTCTTAGCTTTACAAAATTAGACCTTCTCCTGATGGAAGGTAAAACAGTATGGTTGCGTGTTACACAGGTGGAAACTCTTACTTTAACTCAATTTTGAAACCTTAAAAATAGCTTATACTATAGAAGGCAACTTGTGTAAGAAGTAGCTTCTTAAAGATAATTAAAATCTTTAATGATTTTTGTAGATGACTCTAATTTTATAAGCTAAAAGCTTGTCTAAATGAAAGGGTAAATGGCTTTCCTATTTTTGCTTCTGTTAAAAGTGAAGCTTTAGCAGAGAAAAAACAGCAAGAGGAAGTGCTAACTAAGGAAATTGAAAACTCAACAATACGAATGGCTGAAGTGAATGAAGAATTGAACAAAATAGTTGGTGAACTGCAGAATGCCAAAATTGATTACCATGAGGGAAGGCGTCAGCAAATGAGAGCAGAGATTCTGGAAAGTCTCAAAAGACTGTATCCGGATTCTGTGGTAATTGAATGACCTCATTTAAATGCTTTATTTTAGAATTAAGATTTCTGCCTTATACTAAGTAAGCAGCTAGAGTGAATTGGACTATCTTGAACAGTATTTTAAAATTTTATGCTTGCTTGAGTGTACTTGGTGAAATAGTATTACTGAAAGAATAGTAGCAATACTGTCATTTTTCAGTTTCCAGAACTAGACAGATTACTGCTTGCATCAAAGAATAATTTTGATCTCCTGTGTGATTTTTATGGTGTTTGATTTTTTGTTTGTTTTTGGGTTTTTTGGTTTTTTTTTTGGTTGTGTTTACTTCTGTCCTCAAACATATTTTTGACCTTCTTATTTTGAACAAATGAACAGAAAGGTTAGCTGTAGGAACATTTATTCCAGAAAGAATACTTCTTCCAAAGGCCAATTTTGCTTAGGTACATGAGATTTTTATGTTACCAAGTGGTCTGCCTTTGCTTATCAATTACCATATTTTACTTAATGGCATTATTGAAGAGCAATTTAGGTGGTTTGTGTATTGATTCTGAACTCTCAGCAGACATTGTTTCATGAGGCAGATTTACACCTTTTTATTGATACTTAAAAATATTACTCTAACATTGGCAGCCATTCCAAATAAGAACTTTTATTTAAATCTAATTAATGGAATAGTTTGCTTCTGAGCATGTCTCAGTATAATCAGTCCTTTTTGATAAACATAGTCAGTTGAGATGTACAAACTGGGGACTTTTTTTAATGTTTAGAAGGTGACCTATCTCTGCTTCCTATTTCTGCCATAAGAACATGAAAAATAAAATGTTTTCAGTTGTTCTTTGCTTCTTGGTCATTTGCAAAACCTCCTCAAAATATGGCAAGTGTCTGGTTCTGTTGTTTTCTCAAGACATTAAGAACTTTGCTTTTCAGCTGTTCTTCAGAATTTTTCATCCATGTTAACAAAGTGTTTCAAAAAAATCAGAGATGATTGGTATATCTCTTTTTGCTCACTCTTTGCATAGTATCCCTATTTGGAAGGAACTGGATCAGACTGGTGATAACCATGCTGGCTTTGGGGAGGGCTGGTGTTCAGGATGATCTCTGTCATTTAGCTTCTGGAGCTGCAAGCTTAAGAGTACTTGCAGATGTGATGGCTTCTGACAAATGAAAACTTGCAAAGTCAAATTGGTTACATAAACTATCCCATTACAGAAAGTCTTAATGATACCTGCTTCAGTTACCCTTGTTCCTGCAATAGTTTTCCCAACACCAGCGTATGAAGGAGCAGAGTTGCTTTCTGAGCTGCTCCTTACGCTCCAGTGTACTATACTCCAGATTACTGAACACAATCCAAATGACAGTCTCAGGATGGAAGGGTTATGACACATTTTATCTTCTGGTAGTCCACTAGGTACTTGGGCAGAACTGGAGGAAATCTTGGTGTCAATCTGCTGGGTTTCAAAGGCAAAAAATAGCATACTGCTTCTAAATGTTTAGTTTTTATGTCCATTTTAAAGCTTCTGTTCTGTTTTAAAACATTCTTGTAATGGTTGGTGAACATTCCAGGTGCTGTAATAGCCATGCAGTAACGTGATTTCCAGTGGATATGTGATATGTGCGTTTTCATGGATTTGTCTGATGAACAAAGTGAATTTTGCAGCTGATGACAGTTTTTACAATTTAATTTTCAAAATGGCATTCCTACATTGGTAGTTTTAATTGGCAAGATTGCTATTGTTACAGCTTCAGTTGGGCTGTCAATATTTGTTTTCACAGAAATCTGGAATTCCATCTGGACTTAAATGCCTGTATCTGAAATTATATATCCTCTGTATAATTTTGCATGTCCGAAACATCATGTGTCTGAGCTGCAGATAGAAACATCCAAGTAGATGACACTGTATGAGAAAACCAGGAAACTAAATAAAGACCTTTGTGGTGTTGGATGTTATCCTTGCTTCCACTGTTTTTCAGAAAAGGGAAGACATTTGTCGAGAGAAGGGTAGGAAAGTAGATCATAGTAGGTCATGATTTGATCTACTGGAAATTATCTCAGATATATCATTGATGAGATAATACTGTGGATGACCTATCATACAACTCTTAATAGTTGTCTTACTTTTCTCATTTGTTTAAATTTAATAAGGATAAAATTGTAGGTATGCAAGAGAAGACCAGTAGCTATATGTCAACAAGCAGAATTGTTCTTGCATGAATTCACAGGTTATAATGTTCAGAATGTCCATTAGTAGCTTTAATCACTCAGGGAAAGCTCAACTGTACCTATAATTACAGAAGTGGAACAAAAGGTCTTTAGGGAGCATGTACAGCAAAGACCTGGTCAGTTTTATCTATGGAGGTGTTACCTGAATATATGGCAAAACAGGCTTGATTGTTTGGACTATGCAGTACAAGAAAAGCAGGTTTTATTCTTTTCATGCTACTAAAGTAAGCAGATACTTTTTTTTTGGGGGGGGTTGAAACTGGAATAGTGACTCTCTTGCTACCATTTTCCAGTTAACAGTTCTGATTTTTTAAGACCTTATTGTCATACAGAGATCTTGCTGTGTGTTAGATACTTTCTCTCCAAAAAAGATGCTTAGCTAACTTTGCTGTTGTCACTGTCATACTTCTAGAAGTGTATGCTAGGGATTCTGAGTAAAACATTAAGATACATAACTGTAACCTCAGGGAAAAAACTAAATTGCTTCAGATTTTGAGGGCATGCTTTGCAATTTGGATTGATGACTGCTACAATTTCTTTTTTTTTTTCTGATGTACAGCCATTGTAAGAGAGTGCAGCTGGTAGATAGGTAACACATTTTCCTCTTACTGCTTCAGTATCTTGTATGAAGAAATACTATTTGGTATCTAAAGTAACATGTTAATATTTCTCTATATTTTTATTTTCAGTTTGGAAGACTGCTTGACCTGTGTCATCCTATTCATAAAAAATACCAGCTTGCTGTTACCAAGGTATTCAGCAAATACATGACTGCTATTGTTGTTGCCACCGAAAAAACAGCAAGAGATTGTATTCGGTTCCTAAAACAAGAACGAGCTGAACCTGAAACTTTTCTTGCTTTGGATTACCTTGATGTAAGTACATTTTTCTTTTTCCTCTCATCAGCAAGTTAATACACTTGAAAATCTCAGTATTGGATTATTTAAGCTTAACTAAAATAAGGTTAAGTGTTAAGGGAAAGCACTTATGTGGTGAACTTCACGAGCTTCCTGTTGACCCATTTCTCCAGCCTTCTGAGGTCCCTCTGGCTTGGCAGCATGACCATGTAGCATATCAGCCATTCCTCCCAGTTTTGTGTCATCAGCAAACTTGCTGAGGGTCCACTCTGCCCCATCATCCAGATAATTAATTAAGATGTTAAACAGGATTGGTCCCAGTATTGACATGGCTAGTTACTGGTCTCCAACTGGACTTTGTGCCACCAATCCACCACCCTGTGGGCCTGTCTTTTCAGCCAGTTTTCAGTCCACCTCATGTCTGTTCATCCAGCCTGTATTTCATCCGCTTCTCTATGAGGGTCTTATGGGAGACTGTGGAAATACTGAAGTCTAAGTAGACAATATCCACTGCTCTTCCCTTGTCTCCCAGGCCAGTCATTTCATTGTAGAAGGCTATTATGTTGATCAAGCATGATCAAATTGGTGAATCCATGTTGAATAATTCTCCAAGACTTTATTGTTGTTCTCGTGTGCCTGGGAATGGTTGCTAGGATTAGTTGCTCCTTTATGTTCCCAGTGATCAAGGTGAGGCTGACTGTCCTGTAGTTCCTTGGGTCTTCTTTCTTGCCCCTTTTTGAACACGAGTGACCCTTGTTTTTCTCCAGTCCTTAGGCACCTCTTTCAGTTGCCATGATCATTCACAGATTATTGAGAGTGGCTTTGCAATGACATCAGCCAACTCCTTCAGCACTGGTGGTTACATCACATCAGAGCCCATGTATTTATGTACGTCCAGTTTGCTTAAGCATTCCCTGACACGATCCCTTTCCATCAAGGGTATGTCTTCCTCGTTCCAGACTTTCCCCTGGTCTCTGGAACCTGGGATTCTTAGAGGCTGTCTCACTAGTAAAGACTGAGGTAATGAAGGAATTCAGTACCTCAGTTTCTTTCATGTCCTGTATCACCAGGTCCCCTGCCTCAGCAGCAGGCCTACATTTTCGCTAGCCTTCCTTTTGTCACCTGTGTACTGTACTTATAGAAGCCATTTCTTTGGTGTCCCTTGTCAGATTCAATTCCAGTTGGGCTTTGGCTTTCCTAACCCCTTATCTGCGTGCTTGGACAGTGCGTCTCTGTTCCTCCCAGGTTACCTGTCCCTGCCTCCATCTTCTGTATGCTTCTCTTCTGTGTTTGAGTTTTGCCCGGAGCTACTTGTTAATCCATGCAGGCCTCCTGGCATTTTTGCCAGATTTCCTGCTCATTGGGATGATAGTTCTTAAGGCTGGAGTAGAGGTAGTCCGTGAATATTAACCAGCATTATTGGGTCCCTCTTCTTCTTCACTCTGGGGCTTTGTTCCGTGGGGCTCTACCAAGCAGATGTTTGAAGAGGCCAAAGTCTGTTCTCCTGCAGTCCAGGATTGTGAGTTTGCCTTTTGCCCTGCTCCCTTCTCTCAGGATCCTGAACTCTGTCATGCTCACTGCAGCCAGGGCTGCCTTTGACCTTCCCATCCCCAGCAAGCCTCCTCTTGTTGGTGACTATGAGGTCTAGCAGAGTATGTCTCTTCACTGGCTTCTCTGTCACTTGGGTGATGAAGTTGTCATGGATGCTTCCCACAAACCACCTGGATTGCTTATGCCCTGCTGTGTTGTCCCCGTAGCAGATACTGGTGTGGGTCAAGCGCCCCGTGAGGACCATGGCCTGTGAATGTGATGGTGTTTTTAACTGTCTGTAGAAGGCCTCATCCACTTGTTCTTCCAGTTCAGGCGGCCTGTAGCAGACACCCACTACAATGTTCCTTTACCAATTCTTTCTTCAGACCTTACCTATGAGCTCTCAGTCGGCTCATGGTCCTTCCCCAGACAGAGCTCCATGCATTCCAGCTGTTCTCACGTTCAGGGCAATTCCACCTCCTCATCTTCCCAGCCTGTCCTTCCTAAAGAGCCTCTGTCCCTCCATTGCAACACTCCAGTTGTGGGAGCCGTCCCACCATGTCTCCATGATCCCAAGAAAATTGTAGCCCTGCAGCTGCTCACAGATCTTTTAACTCATCTTGTTTATCTCTCGTGCTACGTGCATTGTGTACTTGTATTTCACACAAAGTGAAATATGTTATACAGATTTAAGGACTATAGTATACACAGAATATGAAAACCAGATCTATTCCTAATCTTCTAGCGACTGAGACCCTCATTCTGTTTATTTGTATGTCCTGTCCCCAGACTACTCAGATTTGGACATGCTTTGCTAGTATAACATTGATTTTAACAGCTTATTTGTTTTACAGGTTAAACCAATCAATGAAAAATTAAGAGAGATAAAAGGAGCTAAAATGATGGTGGATGTTGTACAAACTCCATTTGCTCCGCTGAAAAAAGTGATTCAGTTTGTGAGTGGGAATGGCTTGGTCTGTGAAACAGTTAAAGAAGCCAAACAAATAGCGTTTGATGGACCAGTGAGGTTGAAAGTAAGAAGCTGAATTTTGTTGCATGTGGTTTTTATTGCAGTTATGTATTTGATGCCATTTAAATAATTCTATAAACATCCCATGAAGTATTGCAGATAAACACAGAATGGTACTACACTGTCTAGTCTATTCCCACACAAATAAACCCCCAGATATTTCACATGGTTTTATTTTCCTTTGCGTGGAAGTACGTTCAAGTGATTTCCTGGGGAAAGGAGGCAAATTAGTTAGTGTCCAAATATGTTTCTTAGTATGGTCCTCTTGAGGAGGAGGAGGAAGGAGAGAGAATGCTGTTCTTAAAACTGTCTGATTTAAAAATACAAACTTTATCTTGCTAGCTTTTCTGTGAAGAAATGCTTTCAAAAATCCTTTAAAATATTTACAGAATCTCTTAGTTGTAGATGTAGACTGTGTTGAGGACTGGAAGCTTCTCTGTCTCTTCCTGCAGTTCTTTCTTCTTATCCATATCTCTATTGCTGTCACAGTCTGTAGAGCCCTTTCATGCACTTACTAAACCTTTTAAAATCTTGATTGAAACAGCTTTAAGTTGAAGTTGAGTGTGAAATCATGTTTACTTGGAATCCAGTTAAGTCACAAAAACACCTACATTCTTTACTAAAATTTACACCTTCTGTTTACAAACAAGCTGTTTTCCTTCACTCCATTATCATGTTGCTTGGTTTGCTCTACTGAGCCAGACATAACCTTCTAAGTTGCCAGTGTAGACACAAATGTCTGATAGTAATTTCCTAAATACAAGAAAATTATACAATTTCACTTCCTTTTCTGAGCAGTTGCAATAATACCAAAATGTGGCTAATGCCAAAAAACAACAGACTTTTTTGTGACTTCGTTGTATCATTTTAGCAGGTTTGGAACAGGAGAAAATATTGGAGTCCAACTAAAATGTGGTTGTTGCTTGTTTAACTACCGTATCTAGATACACTAGTTCATGGGATATTTTGGCTGCTTTGTGTTCAGATTTATTTGGTTTTAATTTTTTATAACTTTTTTCTTCCAGACAGTGGCTCTTGATGGAACTTTATTTTTGAAATCTGGAGTGATTTCTGGAGGATCAAGTGATTTAAGATTTAAAGCTAGATGTTGGGATGATAAAGAAATGAATAAAATGAAAGAAAGAAGAGATAGCTTGATTAATGAGTTAAAGGTAGGTCTCTTAAAAAAGCACTTAACTGCAAAAGGCATAAAGGAGTTAAAGTTGTAGCTACCTTAATTTACCTGTGGGAAGAGGATTTTCTAAAAGGGTGATTTTCACATCTTCTAGAAGATGCAGACAGGACATAACAGCTGTTTATCCTTTTCTACTTAATAATAATCAACTGTGGGCCTCTGTCTGTAGCTGGTGGGTTGGGGAACCAGGACAACACTGTTGATACAAGTTCCTTCAAGGAAAAAGAGCTGTTGTTCAAAGTATGTGAAGGCTTTCAGTGGAAAAAAAAAAAGTGTTGCATTCTGTCAACGTGAAAATATTTGCATGAACCAAAACCTGTCAGTGTAAAATGATTTGTCGTACCTCTAGTTATTTTGGAGGAGGGATAGAGTAGGAATTTAGGAATTTGCAAGCATGTGCTTTCTTTTGAGAAATAAATCTGTTACAAAATGACTATTGAATGTGACCAATGCTATCAACATTTACTTTGAATGGAGCCTATGTCAGTGAGGCTAGCTTTATGTACTGTATGAATCTGACAAATGAGTGATTTCCAAATAAGTCATCTTTTGTTTAAAATGCTTTTTCTCCCATTGTATATTTTTCTAGGATTTAATGAAGATCAAACGTAAGGAGACTGACTTGAAGCAGTTGCATGCTCAATGCCATGGAACTCAGACACGACTTAAATATTCACAGAGTGAATTAGAGCTTATTAAAAAGAAACATCTCGCCAATCTCTACACGGTATAGTACGAAGCCTTTATAATATTCATGTTTAATAACTATTTTTTTACCTAAGGTGAGGTAAATACTACTTTGTTACATAGTGTGTTTTTTAATTCAGTTTAGGTTTTACATACTGAAGTTTTGACTGAGGAATTAATAAAACAGAAAATATAAACAAAGATTACAGAGTAATTTACATGAGGCTTTTCCTATTTTAGGATTTAAATTTGAATTTCTGGTAAGCTTGGCTTATCATTTAGTAACCTTCAGAGGTCTGTGGGTCAAAATGCACTTTAAATTACACTTACTATGTAATTTGCTTTTCTGTTTATTAAAGCTAATCATTGCATGCAAATCAACAGTAATAATGGGTACATGGCATTTGGGAAGAAAATATTTAATGTATTTAATCAGAAGGATACAGTTAATCTGGAGCAGAACTGTCTGTTAATTTCTAGAAAGATGACCATCCTATTAAGAAAAATTACCGTCTTTTCTATCTAGGAAAAATCAAAACTGGAAAGTGAACTGGTAAATATTGAGTCTCAGCATGACATGCTGAATGAAGGAGTAGCACAAAAAAAAGAAAAAATACAAGAATTTCAGAAAAAAATTAATGAGGTAATGCCTTCTGTCATAGTCGTATATAATAGCTGATGCTCTTGTACTACAGAAACTTTTCTGTTCCTACTGACTTCCAGAACTTGGACAACTTTTAACTTTGTAAACTACTTTGTTGACAAGAGTTGTAAGTTACTCCAGCAATCTTCCCACATTCTCTACCTTTCTTACCAAGGTAACTAAACAGAAATACGTTTGGATGTTAGTATATATGTATCATAGCTTTGCAAATAATTTTCCTTAAAATTATGTGACTTATGTGCCAAACACAAATTTAAACAACCAAATCCATCTCCTTCTTGAATATTAGATGAAGCTTTACTTAATATATACACTGTAATTTCATTAGACATAGAAGAAAATTCTTAAGTTTGAAGGTATCATAGGTTGATTTTCCCCCACCTTTTCCTGCTCTGCTAATAAATATGATTTACTCTTTGTAGTATTGATCAAGGACAATCCATCGAAGTTCACAGCTTTAGAGCTATCAGTGCAAACTTTCACTGTAGATCAAATCCCAGTAAAATACTCTCTAGGTCCTTCATGGCCTGAAGGTAAAATTGGTAAGTCTCAGGTTATTCTTTCTCAGACCATAACGTCCAGGTCCTTTGCAAGAAACTGTAGTTACAGGAGCTTTCCTTTTGGTGGAGGGCTAATTATGCAGTGTGACTGCATGACTAGACTGTAAGTTTCTTTTGGCATGAAGTCTTCCTGGCCATTGTGAATCTGTGGCAGCGTGTACACACACCGAAGTCTATATACATCCACAAGATTTGTAGATCTCTCAGTAAGAAGTGCACCCACTGGGTAGATGGCTTCTGATTTTCAGAAGAATAGTCACCCATGCATTCTCATGCAGTCATAGCAGGATCTGTTCAGTATCTACATGGAAATGCTCTATCAATATATTTTCATCTGGAGAAGATCCACCCCTTCTGCAACCCATAGGCAGAATAGACCAGGCATACTCATGCCATTAGGAAGCGAGCCCTGTATCAGTTTTCTAGAGCTGAGAACAGTCCTCAGCACTGCTGGAGTGCTTTGTTCTGAACTCTACAGGTGTCATAGCTAGGTGATGACCTGTTATACCGCTATGTACTGGAACAATAGATAAAGAGGAGCATCATGTGAAGATTCTTTTCTATTCGTAGGAATTAGCCAATATATGTGCTTTACTTTCTGTGCACTCTGATTACCCTCGGAGAATCGTTGAGGTGTGCATGATGATTGTCAGCAAATTCCTCATTCCACTGTTTTGGGTTTGTTTAGGTGGGTGGGTGTTTTTGGGGGGGAAAGGGATGTTTTGGGTTTGTTGGGATTTTTTGGATGTTGTGGTTTTGGGGTTTGTTTTGGGTTTTGGTTGTTTTCAAGACTGTTGTATGCCTACATTCATTTGGAGGTCAATTCATGGAAGACGGAGCTAGCCTATGGTACAACTGAGACTTCTTTGCTCTCCCATCTGTTTTCAGGGATAGCTGATGCAGAGCTTAGGGACCTTGTGCTATCCTTACCTGTCCAAATTCATTACTTGTTATGGTACTAAACAGCTTTTGTCATTAGAACCTGCTTCTTTTTATCAGCAACAGGAAAAGTTCTCTCTGATATGTGATCCAACAGTTAGGTTTCCTATCTGGTTTTTTCTATAGACTGCTCTGCCATCTTAGACTTCATTTTTCCTGTCATTCTCTAATCTTCAGATGGTCCCCAGAACAGTTCATACACACTGGTGGCAAATTCAAAAGCTTGTCTATTGTGGAAAGGCTGAAGGCATTCAGTGAAGTGAATAGCAATAAAGCCTCATCCTAGTACTAAGAGCGGTTTCATACTGTGTTCTACCAGAGTATACATTAACTCTGGCCTCTGAGAAATAGGCACCTCATCGCTACTTAGCTCTGGAAGCTGCCTTGTTCGTACTCTTGCCAAACAAAGGAATCTGATACAAACTATGGAAAAGTGGTGCTGCAATTTTATCTGGAAAATTGACAGCTCTGCACCTAGGTGCTTGTGTAAATGTAGATTCTTAGGGAAAGAGAGATTCCTCACCACTGTCTCGAGTTACTTGAGGTGTATAGTACATGTGCCACTTAGTTCCTGGCCTCTGACCCATTCTCATCTGTCTTGGATTAATCTGTGGAATTCTGCATGTAAAAAAAAGCCAAAATTGCTGTATGTTCTCTGTCTTGTGGTACAGGCACAAGGGAATGCAGATGTGTGTCACCTGCAAACACTGAGAAAGTCATTGATGTTTAGGTCATAAGAATTCCAAATCCAGGGAACTTTTGTCTCGCTTGTTCTGAAGAAAAAAAAAAAAAGAAAGAAAAACACAGAACAAAACAAAAAACACAAATGGAGGCTGGTTATCAGTTTCTGAAGAATAGTTTTACTTGAATAGTATAACTTGATTAGTATTTGATACCTCGTTAAACAAGCCTGCATACCAAAACAATATGAACTATATTAGGGTTTGACTTGCAAAGTTCTTCTAAAACTGGGTTTCCTTTTAAATGCTGTAGGCTATTGCCATTTCTTTGTTCAGACCTGCCATATGCAGAGTACCTATTTGCCTGCTTAAATTTTCCATTAAAATTGTCAGACTCTTTTTGTCTGAAGCTTTTGGTAGTATATACTGTATAATTAGAAAATGAAAGACACTGTAGCAGGTTTTTTGCTGTGGCTGTGCTATAAATGGAACATACCAGTTAATATTTATGGATCACTTGATTAAAATGAAGACCTGAGCTACATCAAGAAACTTGGTGTATCTGATTAGTGTCTTGTGTACCATTCAGCTCTCTTCTTCAGTTGACTGGGAACCACAGGCAGAACCAGGGAAGTTGGTTACACTGTGATGACTTTAATTGTCTTTGGAGTGATGGGGTGATGTCAGTAAGAGCTTAGATAATAGTTACCTTTTGCAGATCATATGCCTTGCATCGAGCACTTGCACTGAAAGTGTTACTTGAAAATGTTGAGTACAGATTACTTCTTAATAGTTCAATTTGCTGTTTCCTGAAGTACCTTGAAAATCCAGCCTGTGGCACAAAATGATTGTCTAAATGTTTTACTTCTGCGAGTGCCAAGGTAGTATAAACATATTTTGCTCCATTTCTCTTTATTCAAAGGCTGAAGATGCTGTTTTCCAGGAGTTCTGTGAAGAAATTGGTATAGAAAATATTCGTGTGTATGAACAAGAACATGTGAGACAACAAGAGGAGATCGATAAGAAAAGGTGGTATTTGTAATTGATATGTAAAAAAGTGGTTTGTATTAAATTGGGTACGCTGCTAAATGAGTAACACCATCATAGGAGTACCACAAAAACATAAAAGACTGTAAAAGGTTATGTTATCACTGCAAAGATTATTTAGCGATTGCACTGCTTTGGTTTGGGTTTATTGGACAGTTAGTGACATTTTGCTACAAACTTGAAAGGTAAAATTTACTACTTTTGTAGCAGTAGTGTAGAAAAATATAGAATAGTTTTCTAAAATCCACATTGAAAAGTGACTGTCACAAATTGAGGATGACATAAAGGCTCACTCATGTATCAAAAATCTTAAAGGAGAACTGGGTGTAAGTAATTTGGTACAGGAGCATACCATTAAGGAAAACAGGATCTTAATTTTCTCACAGGCAACCTCAACTGGTATTCCCCTCAAACAAGCACATGTCACAGAACCACACATTTGTATCTTAAAGAATGAGAATGTTAAAAGGAACTGTCTGCTTGTACTACAGGCTTTTTGAGGCAGGTGATAGTTTCTGCATTTCCTGATATTTTTTTATAGAAAATACATCTTTTCTACATGACTAGCCTAATGGCTAGCACTGAACTCCATTTTCTTTTCAGCTATCTCTTCAGCTGTGAAGAGACTCTGTGGTTTTCAGAAACTTGTCCAAATGTAGGTTTTTGGCTAGAGCTGCGGCGAGGTAGTAGTGCAGTGCATTCAATTGCAGTTAAAGCACCTGCTGGCTGAAGTGATTTGATCATTTATTTATGTTTGTAAGAACTTAATTCTGGTGAAGGGTAAGAAGTTAGTCATAGAACAATGAAGAGAGGAGCTTTTTGCATAGTCTTACACTACACTGCACATGCAGCCTTGGCCTTGCTTGTGCCCTAACTTGCCATCAATAGTCCTGTAAGCCTGTGCTATCGTGCCTTCTTGCTAAAGAGCCTGTAGCTGGTGGTGTGCCAACCCTTTTGCCTGATGAAGAGATGCAGCACTAGTAGTAAGTCATTTGGGAAGCTCAAAGCTCAGAGGCAGACAGTACCAGCTGAGAGGATATCCTCCTGTAAACAGCCACTTAGTTTTACTTCAGTCCTTTCGCAAGGCAGCATGTGAAGAAGTTCCTGCCATTGTACCCCTATACACAACTACAGGTCTCAATTGAGAGATGATAACCAAGGCTGAATATGGCTTAAAAAGCTCTGATCTCATGCTTCTTAATTGTTATCTCCCAGCTGAGATGGGTTCCTTCTAGCATTCAGGTAAACATACATGCCAGCTGACTAGGAGCCTCGTGGAGGCAGAGCAGGGAGTGCAAGCATTGGATAAATACACAGCATCAGTGTAGTTTTTTCCAGCTCTTATCTGCATCATTTACAGGTATATTATTCATACTGAGATACTTGAACTTATAGTGTTACTTTCCACATTAAATGTGACCATAGTGTATCTTTATATTGTATTTTTTGAACTATTATCCCTGTATTTTTATAACTTCCAGTATATCCACTGGATGTGGTGTAGTGGAATCAATGATCCTAATGCATACAAGTTTTCGTGTTCATGTAGAAGATGTAAAAATGCTACCTAAATAGTCAAAGTGAAAATGTATCTTGAAATAACTTAAAATCACAGTTACTAGCCTGCCTTGCAAGTGTTTTTTTTGAAATACCATACTTTGATTAGACTGGAGTTTGAAAATCAGAAGACACGACTAAACATTCAGCTGGAATATAATCGTGATCATCTACAAAAACTAACAAACGCAGTCAGCAAGTTGACAGAGACCATTCGTAAAGATGAGGCTGAGATTATTGGGCTACAGAAGGTAACTGTAAAATATATATATCTTTATCTGGGACTGAGAGGAAAGAATGCATTGAATTACAATTTTGAATAAATGTAGTTGATGCTGTTGAGTAATTCTTCTAGGGCTTAATTCAGCATTGACTTTGTAAATGTTAAAAAAATGCATATTGTCATTTTAATCTTGGAATAACCTGTTATATTAGGGTACTTATTTTTAATAAGATTACTAAAAATCAAATTTGGGGTTACTGTATGTACAGTGTTATATTGTCTTTATATGAAAGGGCAGTATATGACTACAGATAAAGCTAGTAGCATATGGCTGAGATTCTTTAGAAGACTTTCTGAGTAATAGTAAACAACTCTGGTGCTTTACATCTTTAAGGTGCTTCACAGCCACTAATAAAATTTGAAATAATTATATGAAAAGTAATTTAGACTTTTAGTTGAAGTGATATGTATGGATTGCTCCTTCATAGTGTTCTTTATTCATGAGTAATTTTTTGTTTTGTTAATGCTGCTTGCTAAATAAACTGCTTGTGGTGCACTGGAAAGTGAAGGAGAAATTATGTGTAATAGTGCTTTGAATAAAAAACAAAAAGGAAATGTAAAACTACCCCAAAGTGGGCAAAAAACCCCACATGCATCATTTGAAGTCTGTATTTTAACATTAGAAGACATGTATTTCCGATACTGAGGAAAAACAATAGACCCTTGCTCAATCATGCACAAAAACATGTCTAACTTCATGCCTGTGTGCATAATTCTTCTGAAATATGACAATAAATTCAGGTATTTTTGTCCTGGAGAAGGATTGGTTTGTATTACATTCTGAAGGTACTTTGTTTGGATACTGCAGCAGCAGTATGTCTTGATTAAGTTGCCATAATATTAGTCTCATATGGACCATGTCTTCATGCCTGTAGTGTTAGGTTTACTATATTCTAGCACTTCATTTTTAGCAATTTAGCAGTAATATGGGTTATATAGGGGAAGACTCTTCTAGAGTACCTCCGCAGATTCTTTGTTCTCTGTGGACTACCTGGATTTGTCTTTAATGAACAATACTTTTTAAAGGATGTCAGGTTACCTTAGGCGTTGCTAAATAGGTTGTAGATGTACGGTAGGTGGGATCCTTCTTGCAGGGCTAAGGAATTAAGGCAGGAAAAGGGAGTAGCCTGCAGATCTTGGATGTCCTAGGATCCCTGCCTTGTTTGATGGCTTTATAGTTTAGTCCGGTACAGTCACAAATCCGGAGCTGGCAGCACCTATGTATACAAAATAACTGAATCTTCCTGTGTGTAAGACAAGCTGTTTTCTCAGTGCCTTTTGGATTTGGGGCTGTAACACATTTGAATGTATTATAACAGATTTAAACTTTTAACTCTTTCTGTATAATAAAGGTTCCATATCATGCTTTTTGGTGAAAGGTTAAAAATGTAAATATTTCTATGCAGGATGAGGAAAAGCTTCTAAAAAAAGTGAATGAAACTGTGGAGGAGCAGCAACTTCTTAAGAATAGAATAAGTGCTCATAAATCTGAGGTCATAAAAACCCAAAATGAAGTTGAAGAGTTCAGAAAGACATTGTTAAGTCTTAATAGGTAATTACTAATTGTACTCCTGGGTAAGTGATTAATGTCATAGTATTTAGAAGAGTTTTAGTGATCAGATGTTTGAATGTCTCTTGTTCTGTTTTCTTGTGGAAGATTCATCAGAGAAGGTAATTTGCATTTGCGGTATGCATTAGTTAAAAAGTGTTTCTAA
This sequence comes from Aramus guarauna, assembly GCA_013400195.1. Classification (NCBI taxonomy): domain Eukaryota; kingdom Metazoa; phylum Chordata; class Aves; order Gruiformes; family Aramidae; genus Aramus; species Aramus guarauna. The sequence continues at coordinate 70,849 of VXBL01001978.1, read as the reverse complement.
TTCAGTATGAGGGTCCAAAAGTAATGTGAACCAGATTATTTCATGAAAGCTATCTCATAAACCATATATAATTACGTTATCTAATTAGCTACCTAGTGTTAGATCTTGTGATTTCAGATGAGTATGTATTAGCTTACAACATATTAAGTTTGCTGGTAGTTTCTCTCTTTTTTTTTTTTTGAGTTGTACAGTTGGTTTAATTAATGAGAATTTTTTTTGTCTGATTTCAGTGTTCTTATTTTCTCCAGGTCTTTCAAGTGTTGGATGCCTTAAACTAATACTAATTTTAGGTCACTATTTTGTCCTTACTGTTCTTTTAAATCAACTGCTTTGGGGACAGTTTGTACTTCAATTTTCTTGTGCTTGTTTATTATTGATGTGTTTAACATCTCTTAATCAGGAGTTGTCTTTATGTTTAAAAAAAACCAACTTATTGGCACAGTATGGCTAGGTAAACTTGTGGAATTTTATAAAACCTCATAGATTGTATGCTTAGTAATTAATTTTATAGTGTGTAATTTTAACAATAATTAAGATGTAATTCAAGTAGAGTAATGATAAAAGATAGTTGATTAAATTTTAAAGCAATGAAATCTCCATACACGTTCAGCAGAGCTGAACATAACAGAGTTGAGTTGTAGTTTGGAAAAGTGGATATTTGAATATGCTATAGTGTAAACTTGCAATATATTGAAACTATGTCCGTGCTATTAGCATTTACCTTGTGATAGAGTTAAGAGGTAGTACAGAATAGCAAAGTGTTAGCTTGCATGCTAGAATAGTGTGTGGTTCCCAGCTCCCTCTTCAGTAATTTGGGAGAATGAAGGGGCTGGAAGAAGTACCATTTTCTTCTATGTTTGATGGAGGTTATAGAGGAAAAAGCTCTCTCTGTACTTGGTAACTGTTTTTCATGCTGTATGGCTGTGGATGCTATTGGCAGTGATGCTGCTGCTCTTTAATAGTTTTGCGCCTTTTGTGTATGTAGGGAAACCACAAAATTACAAAAGGAAGCTACAGCTATAGAAACCTCTCTGGAAGAGAAAAGATTAAGACGACATAATATGCTTCTTGAATGCAAGGTGCAGGACTTGAAAATAAAGCTCCTGTCTGGATCACTGGATGACATCAGTGAAATAGAGGTACTTAAAATGTTTACAGAAGATGGATGTCACAGAGGAGCAATTATTCAGTCTTGAATTTAAAGATATTTCTTCTTATAGGACTGTTTGTCTTGCATAGTAATGTTAAATACTTTTTTTTTTTTTTTTAACATGATCAAGCCTCATGCATTCAAGAGCAGCATTTCTTCTGAGGCCAGCTGAGTGGAAGAAGTGCCTTGATTTACACACTTCAGAGCTTTTCCTTGAAAAGGGAATGAATTATCATGGGAATGTAAATCCTTTCCAATCAGGAGATTTACATTGTGCACATTGTTTTAAATGTATTATAAATAAATTACTGCTGCTTTCTTAGCTTCAAACTGAAATTAGCAGATGTTTTCATCTTCATATAAAAGGTGCATTTTTTTAATTAGACTCATAGGATCTCAACCAGCTGTTAATTCCATTTTGTCTAGGAGGGGAGCAATGGAATAAGTTTACCTCATACTATGTTATTACTGTGTCCTCATTTTATATCCTTTTAATGTATTGTTTTAACAGTTTAAAAGTTAACTATGTCTTTTCTGAACTGGAATATCCTTCATATTTATAGCTAGGAACTGAAACAGAAGGCACTCAGACTACATCAAGTATCTATGAAAGGGAAGAGGCAATTCAGATAGACTACAGCAGCCTAGCAGAAGACCTGAAGGTAATCTTTTTGTTTAAAATTATTAGAGATTGAGTTTTTTATTTTTATTTAAAATACTTTGTTGAAATTTATTCTTCCTCCTAGTCTTTAAATGAAACTTAATAAAACCAGTTAAACTTAAAAGCGCACATGTATGTGTGTTTTGGTTTTGCAATCATACATAGCACTAATGTATGGGATTTCTGGATAGGTCAGTTTCCCCTGTAACTGAATTTAATTTAATGCTTACTTAAGTCATAAAAATAGAATGGAGAAATAGTAAATGTAACTCTTATTTTTCCTTCCTCCTTTACCTTCTGCCTTTAAGTTCCAACACTATAGCTTATGACTCAAAACTCTAGAAACCAGTGATTGGCTGCTGGCGGGGTTGTACCACTTTCTGTAGTATTTTCAGAGACCGAGACATCATCCTTCCCTGTAACATTCCATTAGGTCATGTTTTCTCAGCAGTTTTTTGTAATTCTTTTTTTTCCTTTTTAATCATAAGGAAAATAATTAAATGTCAGAGTCTAGCTACAGATCAAGGGATGAATCTGTCGCTGTTGGAACTTGTCTCAGAGAACTCATCAAGAACCTGTCTCAAAGGTTTTCTTAACAAATCAAGTAGTGAAGTCAGCTAATCCTCCTCCTGTGTTATATTTTAACCCAGACTTCTAGGCTGAAGGGAATTTATTGTCTGCTTTTAAAGGTGTTGTGGAACAATGCTTAGGACCTAGTAAATTTGTTCTGAGAGCTAAGACTATGGGTGGAGTCTTTTGTTTTGTCGTGTTTCCAGTCGAAGTGATTAGATGAGTGAGTTACATCTTCCAGAAACCATGAGTGCTTGCTGTATATGTTGGAATATCTTGGCCTCAAAGCAAATTTTATTGCTCTAGTATTTTTATGGTTTTTTTAGGACCTAGAGTCTGATAAAGATATAGAGCATCATCTGAACCAGATGCAGCAAGAAATAAAATCCAAAGAGAATACTTTAATGAAGACAGCTGCTCCAAACCTGAGAGCAGTAGAGAAACTACAGTTAGCTCGGGACAAGTTCCAAGAATCAATAGATGGTAACACTGAGTCTTTCTTATTAATCTCTTATCTGATTGTGAGAGTTCTCACCCTAATTGAAATTCCTGTTTCTGGGCTTGGTCCTGCTGGCTTTGCTTCTTCAGTTGTCCTTTTAATTATAGGTAAACAACTTATTAACATATACTTTACTGTATTGAAATACAGTTTGAATGATTGGAAAGATACATTGTTGGCCAAATGACATCATAAGGTTTTCTTATTTTCTAAAAATCACTGACTTTAATAATAAAATGCTTTACTTTTTCTTAAATAATTGAAGGAACCTGTATATGTAGTCCAGAACTCAGATGTGAGTATTACCACAAAATTATTGGTGTGCTCAAAGAGCATTGCAGACATTAACATATTAAGAAAACCAAAGAGTTCTGAAGCTGTAACAGGTAAATGCTGGTGCTGCTTAAGGCTACCCAGCTTACAGAAGAATGAACTTTGTTCATTGCTCCAGACGAATAGAGTGGCATAGAGTAGATTGGATACATCCCAGCTCTTCAGATTTTGGGGCCTACATTTGAAATCTGGAGGGAAATTAACTATTGGTATGCTCCTTGTATGTGCATTAGAACCTTCTTCTGCAATAAATATTTTCCTTGATGCTCGTTATGGTACAAATAGATATTTGTTCTGTGTATTTGCTTAGAGGCTTCTTATGGAGTAATTTCAGTCATTTTTTCCATAGCTTTTGAGACCAGCAGAAAGGAGGCCAGAATATGCAAGCAAGAATTTGAGCAGGTGAAAAAAAAGAGATATGAGCTTTTTAGCCGGTGCTTTGAGCATGCCTCCGTAGCTATTGATCAGATCTACAAGAAACTTTGCAGAAACAGTAGCGCTCAGGTGTGTCATGTTTCTAGATGCTTTGTTATCTAGAATAAGACAACTTAGTAACTTCTACTTTCCAAAGACAGTTTCAGTCCTGAAGAAGAAAATTACACAGATAATAAGGACTGCAGAATTTTAGGGTCAGAGGAGGAATAGGTAATATGCCAAAGCAGGCTTGACATTAGACAGGGAAGTATTATATAAAGTGTTAACAAAATTGGGAACTACTTTGGGTTAGTTTTACTCTTTATGTTTAGCAGACATGTAAATTATCACGATACAAATGTGAAACATTCAAATACTTCATTTAAAAATAACATTGGCTTACAGATCTGGTGATACCAATAGTAAGTGATTAAAAACATTTTACCAATCACTTTTTCAGTGTTAGTGTTTTGTATGAGGTTTTGAAGCTTCTAATACCCCAATAGACTTAATATGTAGGCATCTTTTAAGAAACCTGCAGAAAAATGGTGTCACAACTGTATTAATTTTTGCTGGTGTTCTAGTGTTAGTGCCAAAAGTAAAGAGGAAACTCCCAAATGCTTTGTTTGCATCAAATTCTGCAGATGGTTGAATGTTTAAAGGACTCAGGCTTGAACTCTTCTCTGTCTTAAACTTCAGATTTTGTGTTTTTCCTCAGAGTCAGATACTCAGTGAAGACCGTAAATATCTTTATATCCTTTCTGCTTCTAGGTCGGACAGGATAATAAAGCATTTCTTTCTTCGTGATTACTGGGCACATGCCTTCTCCCCTAGACTAAACATTAAGCAGGTCTTGACTTTGCATCACTCTGAAACAATCAGTATTTTCCAGATGCATTACCAAAAATAAGTAGTTGGGTGCTTGCTTTCTGAGATCTGTGGTGCTACGCCTTGATTTGAGCCATAGTGGTAACATGGCCGAGAGATTATCCTGTGGTTAGCTGGGAAACTACAACTGCTTACTAGGTACTAACATGGTAGTTGAAGGAACCTGGTCTAATTGCTTTGAAAAAGAAAGGATTGCTCAGTGTGTGGCAGTTGCTCTGGTTAGCTAAGGAAAGGGTTAGCTCTGAGTTTTGCCATCAGAGGAGGTAGGTTGCAGCTTGAATAGCTGCTTTTTAAGCAACCTTAACAATTTTTAACAACACTTCTGAAAATTAATATCTCTTCATAGTATTTTATTAATAACATTTATTAATAATGCTTTACTATCCAGTCCAAAAAAGATTGAGTTAGTTTAACAGAGATTCTGGACTCAGAACACTTGTGCACTGAATATATGGCTCAGTAAAATTTATTTCATCAGCACCTTGTGTGTTAAAAGTACTTTAAAAGAAACTACTGCCCAGGAAACTGTATGTAAAACAGATTCACTGCTGGTTTCACCACCGAGTGTCTTCCACTATTCTTCTGTGCAGAGAGAAATGTCATGCCTTTCATATCTTGAGCAAGTAATACGTGTACACTATTAAGCTACAAGATGGTTTTTGCTAAGTGTCCATACATCTGAAAACTTCCTTTTGCATAGATAAATGCAATGGCATAGAACTGGCAGTTGCATTGCAAGATATTTGACATATTTACAGCCTGAATGACAGGCATTCTCTCAGCAGAGAAAAAGAGGAAAATATGTATACCTCCAACAAAACAAAACCCTGTGTCTTTCTTCCAGGGCTATTTACCGCAGAAACTATTTTAAAATCAAAGTACATGTAGTGTTTTGTTTTTCTTCCACTGTATCTGTGGTATGAGAGGAGCCATTTGAAATTACAGTTAACTATTGAAATTTTTCTTTTATGTGTATCCATTTGAGCAGAGGAGAAGACAGTCTATTATTGTCTCTTCTGTTTAATGGAAAAAATAAACCATGTAGCAATTACTTTATCCACCATACTTTTTAATGCTTTAGTAAAATGGCTATTCCTTTAAAATAATGCTTTTAATTTTTAAACCAGGGAACTAGGATACAAAGTACAGAGGAAGCCTACCTATATTAAAATCTTTCTCCAGCTCAAAGCTAGATTTTGTAAAACTAACCTTTCACAAAGTATAATTTTGGACATATATTTGCTTCCAAGCAAAAAAGAAAACTGCTTTCAAAGTCTAAAATTTTAATAATTAAAAGAAATGAAAAGCAATTACATAAAAGGTGATAAAATCAAGTTAGTTTAGTCATTGAAAGTTGGTAAATAACAAATATGTGGAGCCATTTCCAAAATGGTGTTGCTAGTTAGCCTCCTAGCTCGTGATTCGTTAACAAAGGCATATTCACTGGGAAATTTTATAGTGCTGCTCTTCGGGACAGATGAACAGGTGTTTCCCACAAATGAAGCCAAGTAACTGGTTTCAACACCAGCTCAGTATTTAAGCCTAAAAAATATCCATCTTGGTAATTTTATAAATGTCACTATTAATAATGAAATATATGCATTTCCAGGCATTCCTTAGTCCTGAAAATCCTGAGGAGCCTTATCTGGAAGGCATTGGCTTTAACTGCGTGGCTCCAGGAAAACGCTTTATGCCGATGGACAGTTTATCAGGAGGTGAAAAATCTGTGGCAGCTCTGGCTCTTGTGTTTGCTATACACAGGTAAAAGAAATATTATGCTATTAGCCAAGGATGTGGCTGAGTGAGTGGCAGGAAGATAGACAGTGTCATAAACGTGTTTAAAAAAAAAAAAAAAAAGTGCTAATAGAGTATCCAAATATTTACTGAAGTCCTTTATTCTTTACCTGTCATTACTTTTTATCAAAACTTTTTGATAGACTAAGTGAATCTCAAAAGTAATTAGAATGTTTGTTAACATTTTTGCATCTAAATGCAGAATACTGTGCTTTCTTCTACAGTTTTCGGCCAGCACCTTTTTTTATTTTAGATGAGATAGATGCTGCCCTGGACAACACAAACATTGATAAAGTAAGTTGGTCCCTTTCACCTCACCCTTTTATCAACAATACAATGATATCTTTTGTAGAACGATGGCTACTTTTCATTACAGGTTGTTGGGATAAAGAGATTGATTACACTGTCTTAACCTGTTTTAAAGCATACTGGGTTTAGGACCGAAACAATGGTTGTATGAGATGTTAGGCTAGGGCTAGGTTTAAATTCATAAGTCTAAGTGTGTGTTAATCAGTCCCCAAACTGTGAAGTTGATAAGATAGGTCAGGAGCGTGAAAGTACGCTGCATGACCACTTGTGGTACATTCTGACTTGAAGGTCACTTGTGCATTGTTTGGTTGGAATTTTTAAGACCTTTGAGTTCCCTTACCTCTAAGAAGCAGAAAGGAGTGTGTCTGCATGTTGAAAATAGAGGCATTCTATCACTGGAGTATTTATTTTGTATAATTGGCTTACTAAGTATTTTTACACTAACACCAATTAAGGGCTATCACTCCCATTGTTTTAGTCACATGAATTCTTGCTTAATGAAAATAGCTTCCTGTCCTGAATTTCTCTTTCTCTTTTTGCTAATAACTATTCACTAGAACAAAAAACTTACAATAGAATATAAACAGTAAAGATTGTCAACTGTAGATGTCAATCTCTGGGAGGAGGAGACTCAGTACAAGGAGATTATATGTAGGAGAGGGATCAAAAAGATCTCTGCATGTGCCTGGATTTTCTTTTATGGAAACATGCTTTTCCACATGAAGTAGGACCAAGATCTATTTCTCCTTGCATTAATAGTGATGTCAGTCCTGGTAGAGCCTAACAAACACAAGCAGTTTTATAAACACCAAACTTTTTTCCCCCCTCTTTTTTTTCCCTCTTTTAATTGCCTAATCATAGAATCATAGAGTGGTTTGGGTTGGAAGGGATCTCAAAGACCATCTAGTTCCAGCCCCCCTGCCATGGGCAGGGACACCCTCCACTAGACCAGGTTGCCCACAGCCCCATCCAACCTGGCCTTGAACGCTTCCAGGGAGGGGGCAGCCACAGCTTCTCTGGGCAACCTGTTCCAGTGCCTTGCCACCCACACTGCAAAGAATTCCTTGCCAATATCTAATCTAAACCTACCCTCCTCCAGTCTAAGTCCATTACCCCTTGTCCTGTCACTCCAGGCCCTTGTAAACAATCTCTCTGCAGCTTTCTTGTAATGGAGTTAACTGTGATGTGCCAGGTACACCAGCGTTTGCTTGGAGGGTACCTCTGTAGTAGACAGCTGGGGAAGCTGCACTACTTGTGCCAGCCAGAGAGAATTCCTTCTCAGAGATTACTGATTCTACGTGCAGTGAGAAGTGTTCTCCTGAATGCAAGTTCCTTAAACCTTTCTTGGAATACAAGTCCATGAGGGATACCCATTGTCCACTACTTCCAGGCAGATGATATGCCCTGAGTTTGTTTTAACTTGGTCCACTGTGTTTCAGCAACACCGCGATTAGATGTAATGGGACTGCAATGAAAATAACTAAGCAAGCTTTAGGGTTTGGCTTTCAATGACATGATTAGGAATATGATTACCCATCAAGTGATCACAAACCACCCCTGTGATCTAAGCTTTTTAACAGGGCACTCTTCCAGTTATCAGTCTTTCACTCGGGATCACTGACTTCATGTAACAGTTGAAGATCCCATACTCTGGTTAAATACCAGTATTGTGTTTTCTGGATTTTCTTAATTCTGGAGTCAAATGTATCATGGCTGATGACTTGGAGTTACCCAGACTGCCTCCAGGTTCTCCTTTACTGTCTCTGTTGTCTGCTATTACACTATTTAATGCTAAACTTCACATTTTTGCCTTTGATCAAAGCTGCAGTGTATTAGGAGATAAGCCCTTCCTATCTCTGCAGACTTTAGAGGTGGTCTTTTGGATACAAGTGTAGAATTCTCCATGGTTCTGTCTGGAGCTGGGCAGGGCTCCCAGATCATGCCTAACAAAATTGCTGGTCATTACCTGGATGACTTCAGTTTATCCATGTAAGTTCCTGTTGCAGTTGTTACAGATGTAGCAGTCCTCAATTACACACACATTCCATGAAGTTGGTGATTTCTGCTATGTCATTGGTTTTCCATAGAGACTACAAATGATGCATTAACACAGCTGCTGCAGTTTGCCTTTCTTTGTAAGTAGGCTCATTCTGACACATCTGGCAGAAGAGATGGCCCCTTTACACCTAAGAATACGCTAAGCACCGTTCTTCTTCAGAACAGTAAAACCAAAGAATAGCTGACACTTTTTTTATGCAACTAGGTTTCTCAGTTGAAATGGATTTCAAATCTGATTTACTTTTCTTCAGGTAAAAATCACATTCATAACCCACTCAGTGTTTTCAAAAGATGGTCCTATTTATAGTTGCTAGCCAAATGGTTCCTAGGTTCAACTGGTAGTATTTTTACAGTTTGAAAGTATCATACTTCATCTGGCATATCAGCAACAATAGTGTATGGGTTTTAAAATGCGTATTCAAGAAAATAAAGAACACTAATGCAGAGAGTTTAAGTATTTGTGTGTTCTGGTCTAATGTATATTTATAAAAATAACATCCATAAATACCACTTTATGACCAAAGAGCTATTAAACTTGGATTATATTACACATTAGGGTTAACCCTGAAATTGCCTCAGTAGTCTACAGTAAGCCTTTAGTTGAGTCCCTGGGGCCCATCTAATCTGAGTGGGAAGTTACGCCGAGCTTCCTGCTTTGAAGTTGAACCTTCCTGGCAGGAGATGCCCGTCTCCTGTTTGGTGCTCCGCGTTTCTGCAGCCTGTCTCCTGCCTGCTGCTCCCATCACTAGATGCAGTGAGGAAGGACTTGAGGCAGGATGACTAAAAGGGCTGCTCTTTTCACATAAGCAATGCAAAACAAGCAGCCTGTGATACAGGCTCTGATGTATAATAGCTTGGAGAGCAGCTGCCCATGCAATGCAGGATGAGGGTGACAAAATAGCCGTTTCCTAGAAAATTCCTTTAATTGGCTTCAACATCTACCTGTTACAACATGAGTCAGATTATTCTTGAAGCATGTGTGAGAAGAGTCTTAAACTGCAGAATGAGCAAAAGCAAGCTTGCAGTGATCTGCAAGTGTAATTAACCTAATGTTTCCCTACTCCCAGGGTCTTTCATATCGCTTTCCTTATCCGTAAGATGCAGTTGTTACTGGAAAGCACCAAACCTTCACACAGAGGAATTAAATACTGCAAGTGAGCAAAAATGGTAGATGGGTAATTATATGTTGCTAGTACTCACTGGTATCCAGGTTTTATGCTTAGAACTAAGTTATTTTTTTCTTTCCATTCTTTAAGGATCTACTAAAGTAGGTCAGCAATAATTTATTTGTAATTATACCGTAAAATGAATATGAATTATGTAACTCACTAAAGGCAGTTCTTCCATTAAAAAATTTACTACCTTATCACAGATGTAACTGTGCAGACAAAGTCTAATTAAAAATGTGCTGCTTTTCCTTTATTCATCATTTAATTTATATATTGGGATACTGCCATGTTCAGTCACCAATTTATAACTTAATATTCATACCTTTATTCTGCAGACCATTGAAAAAAATGTTGTCTGCAGTGAACTAATACATATTTAAGATCTTAATATACAGCCAGTAACGACCTTTTCACACTTTTTTCCTTATTCAGGAATTTCCACCTTCCTCTGTAGTTATATTAAGAAAGATATTTTTCATTGGCACTAGCCTTTTTCTATGACTTTATTCACTGATGTGAATGAATTATTATTTTCTTAAATGTTTTCAAAAAGCAGCAAATCTAAGGAGTTGTCTTAAGAAGGTGCAAAGTATCTCTCTAAAGACTGGTTTATTTACCATTTTATCCTGCTTATTTCATAACTGAATTCTGTAGCTAACATAGTTCAGTTCTTTCCTCATGATTCCCTAATTATAGCATGGTTTAAGTCTGCCAGCACTAACTTATGGAAATATTTGGCTTCTTTCCAAAGGTATCAAGTTTCATTAGAGAACAGGCACATGAACAGTTTCAAATGATAGTTATTTCTCTAAAGGAAGAGTTTTATTCCAAAGCAGATGCATTGATTGGAGTGTGCCCAGAGGTAACAATTAATTATTACCAAATTTTGTTAAGTAATACGAGCTGGGTTTTGTCAAAGTACTGATTTACACCTTAAGTGTTACTACAGTGACTCACGTACAGAATTGTTGCTGGATCTGAACTACTTTGTGTTCAGAAATAACAAAAATGACGAAAAGATCATTTTGGTAACTGAAGCTGATTATTCTATCTCTACTCATTTATGAAATGTTTATTTCAAATAACAGAATTTTTTTAAATTGTACGATCCTTCCTCTTCTCAGCGTGATGACTTTATGTTCAGTCGAGTACTGACTTTGGATCTTACCGAGTATCCAGACATTGATGACCAGGAAAGAACAGAGAAGCACAAACGCAGTTCTCCTTCAGAATAAAGCACGGATGATTCCAGGGCCAGGTGGCAACAGCAAGAACTGTGTCTACAGTGGACTGTTACAAATCAAGTTTGAATGTTGCTATTAGAGGTTGATAGAGAAATGTTTACCTTTCAAACCAAGCAGTTTTCTAAAATACTGAAGGAAGAAACTGTTACTCATTGATAGAGTTTTGTTAACAAGTAAGAGATACCCAGAGGTTGTTCCTGAAGTGTGTACATTTGGGTAAGCAAAGCTTTCTCTTCATGTGGTTTGGGAGGGGTGGGGGTGTTGCCTTAAGATGAAGAATTAAGAGGTTCACATAAGCACATGATTACAAAGAACAAGCCTCCCGACTTTTCTTATGAGAAGTAATGTGTTTAGCCGTATCTCCAGTGCAATGTTTGGGTGCATGCTACCATTGGTCAAGACCTTTACAATCTCTCTCCTTTGTGTTGCAGCTGCATCTGTTTGCCTTCAGATAGGATTATTTCCTGGTTTTTAAAATAAGATATTGGAATCTGGTCATTATCTAACGTGACTTTTGTGACACCCAGTTAGACTTCAGCCTTCCACTGCAACCTTATGAAAATAATAGCTTTACAAAATCTCATGATATATCTTTACAGGTGTAATGTAACCTGGAAGAAATTTACCTTTGAGGTAATCTATCCTACACAAAAGTGGAAAGAATAAAACAGGTGTGAGTCAGATGCCATACAGGTAGCACACTTAGAGAAAAAAAAAGTATATTGGTTTACAGTTGAGATTGTTATATGGTACCAGTAAAGTCAACTTTATTTTGATGCCCGTGCTTCATCCAAGAAGCAAAGTTAATGAAGTTGGTTACAGAACACTGAGAGAGCTTGAATCACTTTGCCTGGCTTAGGTTTCACCTCAGTGCATGCTGAAGAGCTTTATTTGGTTTATGGTTGTTCATAATTATTGTATCTTCTTATGTTCATATACTAGTTTCCTTTTGTCCACCATGCTGCTTACACACGTCTGCCTTGTAATGTGTTGCTAACGCTGTGCCTGTTGTGCACAACTGATGATGTCTGGACATGTGAGGTTACTGCATAAGGAAGGAATGACACGTAAGCAGTAGATAGTGTGTTCCTATGGGAACATTTCAACAACATAAATGTGTCCACTTACACTGTAGACAGATGTTTATCAAATACTTATGTTGCTGCCACACTTTATTAAATAAAAATTATTTACTTTGAGTTTAAGTCATGAGTTGGCATCAGTCCCTTAATTCAGAGTCTGGTGACAGTTGTGAAAATACATAGTGTGAAGGATTTTCAAAGATCTTTGACCAACATCAGTCTGTGTATTGCAAATACAGAAGGTTTGGCTTTTGGGGGTTTTTAACCATTTACTAAGAACAGCTGGCTGAAATAGAAAAAACACAGTAAAGAATTAAAGTGTGTACCTTTCAGCATTCTTCAGACTGTTTAGCTACTATACAAGAACGGTCTATTTGGCTTTAAATATTTTATTACAAGAGTGTATGCTGTCATCAGAGACGTTCTGTCAACTTCATTACACAGGTTCACCAAAACAGGATAATAAATGGTTGTTTGCTTTCAGTAAATATCTTACTCCTATTAAAAAAAATATTAAGTAGAAAAAGAGCCATCTACGATAGAATTGGCAAGTATCATTTAACATACCAATTTGTATGGTTAGTTTTTTCATGGTACTTGGGTAGTAATTTGACCAGGGCTTTATGCTTTCACTTAACAGATAAATGAAACAGACAAGTTTCAGGTTCTGTCCCCTTTGACTGTATTTTAAACCCTGAGGTAGCTCAAGGCAATCCTCTCCCTAAGATGACTGTAACATCTTTTATTATGGGGGGAACAAAACCAGAACTAGGTATTTCTGCCTTGTTATGTGTGTTAAGACTTAAAATAACCCCTTATTACTCATCTGCTTTTCAGGATACAAATAAATGGCACTTGAATGAGGGGAGGCTGTTGTACAAGTTGCAGTCCAGCAGTGTCTACAAAAGGGAAGGTGTAAGTTGATCCTTATCAAAGGGAGGGCCTGATTTCCTAATGGGGATGTGACTTCAGGCACAAGATAAGGAGCTACCTGACTTTAGAGTTAGGCTTAAATAACTGCAGTCATTAGGGTCATAGAGAGCTCAGCTGATCTGATCAGTTTTGCTGCAGCTTGAAGCAACAATATCAATGTTGTAAGTTGATACACCAGCATCCAAAATAGCGTGACTGATCACTTTTTCAAAACAGCCAGTTCATGCTGACTAGAGAAGCAAATTTGAGAGGTTAGAGTCTTACAGATAATGCTATACGTCATGCTAAAAGACTTAATTTTCAAAAGCGATGTATGTGTAAGTACAGCCTCTCAAAGGGAGAGGATGAGTATGGTCTGTATTCAGGCTGGTTTTGCTTTTGATTTTTACCTTTTAAAAAAACACAGCTGAAACCTTGAGAACTGACACTTGAGGTCCTTAGCAGTTACACTGCATACTAAAACCCAAGTATGGTTTCCAGACTGTCAATCATGAAAGATGACTGGGTGTTTTCTTCTGGGGTAGAAGAGACAAGAGTCAGTGCGCATGCATAGTTTAAGACTGCTTTTATAGGCAAAATGTCTTCAGATCTTTTCTTTACCTACTTCAGAACAGGCACAAAGACTTCCACACCACAAAAACTACCCATCTCAGTAGTTACTAGTCTAGAAAGAAGCACGCATCTCACTTTTAAGCTTTACATTTTGCACACATACGTACTAGAGAACAAGCAGAAATTGTTTTTGTGAGGTGGAAGTAGAGAGTTGACGTACCACAATTCAGACAGGAAGGTCATCTGACAGACCTATCGCTTCCACTCCCTGTAAAACCTCATTATAGTGGGATGTGATCTCAGAAGGTGTAACAGGTCAAATCCACAGGGAACATAAGCAGAGAAACCTGATAGAAACAACCCTCCAGGAGTGCCCGATAGGAATATGTTGGTATCAGAACAAAGAGTGGGCCTGAACACGCTCTCCTGCAGACACTGAGGTGAGAGGCAGCTGACTAGAAAATTGCAGATTCCCACCAGTATGAGCAACTGGGTTCAGTAACTTTGTTAGTTTAGTGCTGAGACAAGTCGGTGGTAGGCAGGTTCAGAAGTGACAGCACCTCAGGAAAAAAAAAGTTAATGCAGTGCCTAACCTTAATCATTTGAGTAGTTCAGCTGAAGTCAAACTTACACACCAGAAATTGTCTACAAATACCTAAGATACTAACTGGTTTTAATTCTGCTGCATTAAGGCCATCCAGTATCTGCTTTCTAACTAGCAGCGTACTCTACAATTTAAACAACTGCTAAAATATTTCCATAGAAATACACTGCAAATAGGTCAGTAAGCTGACATGTATAGGTAGTGTATATACTTGCTGATACGTTACTATGACGACCTTTTTTCCAGATGTGATCTTATGCCTTAACAGACAAATGAAAACAAATACACTAAAAGTGTAAAATAGGCAGGTTATCACGATGCAGGTTCTATAAACATGAATCAACAATTCCTGTTCCTAACAGCTTAGAGATCTGAATCTGAAGCTTTCAAGCAGGCTTTTGCTTACAGAGTTCAACCTCCCGCTGCCTAACTGCTGAGAAAAGAATAAACCCCCTTCATTTTAAAGGCAACTACCAGTCACAGGTATGCCAAAAGTAATTTCTGACACATTCACACGTTACATCTCTTGTGGCTTCACCTTGGTGAGAGCTTGGTCCAACTGGCTTGAGGCACAGGCAAAGAAAACTTGCCCCGGCTTCTAAATGACCCTGCAGACACAGTAGTATGGCAGTGCCTAGAATGACTAGTCTGACTTGAGCTCAGCATACATTACACATTTACAGCTCTAGAAAAGGCTAAAATGCACAATTTTTATTCCACTTAAAACCATGGAAATACTCAGCTCAAAACCTTCCATGCAGCAGATGTAAAACACCTACTGTTAAAAAGCTTCTGGGTTGGGTTTTGGGGTTGTTTTTTCCTCATCAAATAGTGGGTATACCATTATCTGGCTGCTTGATTCTCTTAGAGTCGGTGCCATTTTCTCCTAACTTTCTTTTAGCGCAGTCCACGCACGAAGTTCCTGTGGGGTGGGGGGGAAGGAAGTATTTTAATATTGCTACATATATGTGCTCTATATACCTTTTTATCACAAGCACCAAATATTAAGATAAACAATACTGGTCCCACTGCAGTTCTTGTGTTTGGATTTTGAATTATAACCCTAACCCTACTGAAAGTCTGCAGCAGTTCAGTGATCTAACACTGAGCTCTGGTATTAACTTTAAAACAGAAAGTAGCTAATTATACAGCTGCTACAGTTGAAAGTATAAGCAGCGTAGCTGGACAGTAGAAATGAAGGGAATTTCCTTCAAATTCAGGACATCCATCACTTAAAACTCTGGATATATTTTTTTGCAGGGTATTACACAAATCTGTGTTAAAGAGTAATTTTTTTCCTTGCTATGTATTCCAAAATACAAGTAAATGGGTGCTAAAACGATGTGTAAGGAGGGTGCTAATATGTTAGTAAAAAAGCTTTATATTAAGTGGAACTGGAATAAATTGTGCTTAAGTTTTTGGTTTCTTCTCCACTGATGCCTAATTGTACTTGACTGACTTGACTTTACACCTGCCCACAAGTGTCTTGGACCTTGTGTACTTTTTGATGGTGAAAAAGCGGGGATTTTTAATCTCCTGCAATACCAAAGACCCTTATATGCAATAATGAAATGATACTTTTTTACAATTTTGATATTATTTGCAGCAGCTGCACAAACATCTTAGAAGTGTAATCTTTGTAAGTTCAAGTGTTGTTTCAAAGGGAAATTTTGCTATTTTATACCATAAATTGGAATGTATTATTGCTCTGCTTTTTCACAGTAGCATCACACAGATAACTGAACAACGCTTACCTAAAAATTCACCTTCAGTACTATGTGCTTAAGCTTGAGATTCACTCTTCTATACCTTCTTAAAGAAGGATTCAAAATAGCCAAAGGTATCTTTAGAAATTTAAGCCCAAACGTTCGTATTATCTTCGAATACTCTGATCAGGTAACTAGTTTTGTATATACATTTTTCTAGAGCTTTTCCATTCTATCTCATTTTATTAACAGCTGAAAGCCAGCAGTTACCTGCTAATATATAGAAAGAGGGTAAAAAGAGAATCTTTTAAGCAGACTTTCAGAGCTAAATCAGAGCACTGCACAATAATCACTTAATTAGTTTGTAAATAAGACTTATTTCTATCTCTGACAGATTTTAGAACGTCCTGTGAAAATAAGAACATTACTTACCCAAGAGTGTTGTGCTGTCCACTCGATCAGCATCTAGAAAAGTGTAAGAGACAGCAATAGCACGTTAACATCCAAAAGGTTTTTATACTTTTATGCAACATCCCAAAACACCAAGGCTGTATTTAGAATCATAGATTTACCAGTGAAGAATTTCTANCCCAGCCTGTGGTTGTGTTTGGGATTGCCCCGACCCACATGCAGGACTTTGGACTTGTTGAACTTCATGAGGTTTGCACGGGCCCACCTCTCATGCCTGCCAAGGTCCCTCTAGATGGCATCCCTTCCCTCCAGCATGTCAACTGCACCACACAGCTTGGTGTCATCTGCAGATTTGCTGAGGGTGCACTCAATCCCATTGTCCATCTCCTCAACAAAGATGTTAAACAGTGCCATTCCCAGTACTGACCCCTGAGGAACATCACTGGTCTCCACTTGGGCATGGAGCCATTGACCCCAACTCGCTTGAGTGCAACCATGCAGCCAATTCCTTATCCACTGAGTGGTCCATCCGTTGAATCCATGTTGCTCCAATTTAGAGACAAGGAGGTAGTGTGGGACAGTGTCAAATGCTTTGCACAAGTCTAGGTAGAGGTAGATGACATCACTTGCTCTTCCCTTATCCACCAATGCTGTAACCCCATCACAGCCATCAATTTTGTCAGGCATGATTTGCCCTTAGTGAAGCCCTGCTGGCTGTCACCAACCACCTCCTTATTTTCCATGTGCCTGAGCATAGTTTCTAGGAGGATCTGCTCCATGAGTCTGCCATGACTTTTGAAATACGGATAGTGGCTTAGCAACTTCATCTGCTTCATCTGTAGATTGAGAATTCTACCAGGGCATGATTACTGCAGCCCAGGCTACCTCCCCAATAGTGAGCAACAGGTCCGTCAGTGGCTCTCCTCTGTTTGGGCTCTCCATCACCTGTAGTGGGAAGTCATCCTCAAGGCACTCCAGTATTTTCCTGGACTGCTTGCAGTTCGCTGTGCTGCTTTTCCAGCAGAGGTCCGGGTGGCTGAAGTCCCCTGTCAGGATCAGGGCCTGCATTTCCCTTTTCTTTCCATTAACCCTTTTAACAAACTCCTCCTGCTAGTTTTTAAAAGAGAGTTTGTAAATAAGCATGGAAAAAATGAAACCTGACAGTTTGGTAACGTAAAGAGCAGTTATGCACACTTGAAAACAGTTTTGTTTGTTTGGGATCTTGCCTTGTGAACGAGATCAAGATTCTGAAGTCAGAGTAAGATCCCTCCTTCTTGAAGTATTATGCCAATCAGTAATTCCACCGAACAAAAAGGGGAACATTAGGTCTGATGTTGCAGTCATTTCCATTTAGAGCTTACGTAACTGTATCTCCCACCCTGTTTGGTATCAGTGGCTGCTTTGCAATACATTGGATACTCCAGACTCAACAGGCTCCAGACACTGCTCAGACTATGAAAAGTATGTCCATCACATCCACCAACAGCACCATGTCAAAGAACTAACTAGCAGGCTGAGGCTAGTTCAGGGTCTGGTATTGCACCCCAGCTTACTTTTGGGTGTCTACACTGCAGACAGACTTCCTGAAACCTAGATGCTGCTGTGCTAACTATTTTGTCTAGCCTCCATGGAAAGAAAAATCTAATCCAGTCTAAATGTAATATTCATCCAGTTACAAAAACCATTACCTAATTTGGGAATACACCTGCAATTTTCCTTTAGGGAGGGCAAGGGGAAGGTTCCTGCTATGCACCGCTTGGGAATAATTTTAGACAAACCAGTTTCACTGACATGATTAATAAAAGAGCTGTGAAACAGTCTTCTTCCCAAGGCCATTTACTCTGGTTATTTTCCTCAATACAGATAAGCCATAGTAGAACTGTTCTTGTTTGGAAA
Source organism: Aramus guarauna (assembly GCA_013400195.1). Taxonomy (NCBI): domain Eukaryota; kingdom Metazoa; phylum Chordata; class Aves; order Gruiformes; family Aramidae; genus Aramus; species Aramus guarauna. The sequence continues at coordinate 52,576 of VXBL01001978.1, read as the reverse complement.
ACATTAAATTTCTTTCCTTCAATGTACAGTTGTTGCTTTTCCCTACTTTTAAAGGCTCTTTATTGTTATAGCTAAAGAATTTTAATGAGTTGACACACAACAGGATGGAAGGGGGAGGGGAGTCGATGAACAGACCTAGTTTGCAAAATTTAGCTCCCTGTCGATACAGGACTGTTACCTTCAGCAAAGGTGTTGACTTACTTCCCCTTTTAGCATTAAATGCTCTACAGAATGCCATTCCTTCTTACAAACGGAGCAGTATTCCACAGCCCCTTCTATTTTATTGTCACAAAACATTATCCTCACACTCAGGTTTTCTCCCCATTCGCCCTAACTGTGTTAAGCGAAACACCATTGGGTCTACTGATTTCATTTCCCGTTCTATGCTTGATCAGATATTGTGGCTCAACCAGCTTATCCCACCAGTTAATGCCTTCAGGTATTTTAGTTTGTTTTACTGACATATATTTCAGATAATGTAACATTCAATACACCGGAGTAGTTCAGGCCAAAATAATACACCAAGTAAACGTCTCAACCAAATGCTAACAAAAAGACAAATTCAAAATTAAAGATTAAATTTGCAAAAATCCACCAACCTTACAGAAAGAAACTCGGTTACTATTTCTCTTGTGTTCCAACTCTGCATACCATTCACAAAGAAGCTGCAGAGGCCCTAACACTATGTATGCACAAGGTCAACACCTCAGGACCAACTGCTGATTGTTCAGAAACGGCATCCTGCTATGTACCTACTCAAAATTTTCTTATTAAAGAGGATACATTACCTGGACTTCTCTGCTTGCAGATTTGAGCAGTCAGATCTTGTACATACTCTGGGAACTGTTTAAAGCAGTCGCCGTAGGACACTACTTTTATTCCGTGCAGCAGCATATCTGCCTGGAGCTTAAAAAAGTGGTCTTCATTTTCTTTAAGCACCAACATATAATGTTCTAAATCCACTTTATTCTTTACAGTATAAAGAAAAAGAGCTTGGAATATCTGATCACGCAGAGTCTCTCCACAGCCCAAAAACAGAAAAGACTTGGTTCGATACAAATTTTGAAGAACTTCCTGTTAAGAAATATAAACACACAAGAGCAAATTTACTTCAGTAGTCAAAAGGCCAAGGTAAGAACTTTTAAAATATGTCAGACTTAAAAGGAGAAGCAGAGCAGACATCACTATTAAACTGAATTAAGCATATGCTTTAGGATCTGGGCAAACTGACATTTTGAAGCAGTTTCTACCAAAAAATGTATATTCAAAATCAAAGTTACCATACAAAATTAAGTACACATGTAAATATTTCCAGTAAGGGAATTTTAAATTGAAAGAATTGAAGGCAGAATATTGGGCTTCTATTAAGTCAACCCATAAATAAGGAAAATTAATATTCTTGACCAAGTGTTTGACTTTGCAAAATACCTAAGATATGACATTAAGTCCAGGATCCAGAGCTGGTAACAGCTTCAACCCCTAAAAAATTAATCCAAGCGATCAAATGCTGCTGAATCCTTGTACTGGTGTCAAGTATTTTCACGCTAATGTTCTTTCATGAGATAAATACAAAGAACTCTAAAACTATGACATACAGCTGAGGGTTCTAATTGTGACTTACAAAGCAGCAGTATACAAGAGCATACATTACCCTAGCAACATAGCTGGCTTTCTGAATAATTCTGCCACTTTTCTGGGCCCCAATTATTTAATCTGTATGATCTGACAAAACCCTAGCTTTAGGTAACGTGTATGCAGTGATTACAATAAAAAAGTTTGGCAAAACACAGTAAAAATGTTAAAAGATCACACAAACCATGACTTCAGGATCTTGAGTGACATCTTTATATCCCGAGGGATCTAGCACCATCCCGCAGGGATCTGTATACAAGCCATGAATATGAAGAACTCCGTATTTTATATGGCCTCTCGCCCACTGAAGAACCTAAAGCAAATCACACAAGTTACATTCTTTTTTTATACCATAATACACTAGAACAACTCAGATTCTGTACACATACCCACCCAGTTGTCCTAACTTATAAAACCACTTAAAGCAGAAAAAGCTTCTTTCGCACTTTTCTGCAGCAAGAGATAATTTCAATTACTAATTACACAGCTTTACATTATAATAAAGAGGTAACTGCTGATACTGAAGATATCTCTGACTTTTTGGTCTAAGCAAGCGTTCAACCAAGAAGCAAGTTCCTGCATTGCTGACAGAACAGATATGAACAGCAAATTAACTACCAGCTAGGTAAAATCATATTTATGACTGTAAAAATTACTTCATGTAAGTTAAATAAACGTGTGGTTTTTCCCCAGGGACTTGGAGGGTTAATAAATGTGTCACTGAAATTCTGTTTGGTAACCATTACCAGATTATTCAAAATAAAAAGATACAGAAAATAAATGTCTGTGTATCTGCTGTTAGCTTATAGACATGCTTTACCAATAAGAAGTTTTAGCTTTGTCAGTGTTTAACCAGGAAAACATCTTTGAATGAAGTTTATGAGGTGCCTTCATAATGTCTAAAAATTTTACTGCTCTCATCATACCTTATCCTTGTCTTTCAAATCTAAAGATTCCATAGGTTTACTCTGTTGCTGACCAAATATTTCAAGTAAATTATCATAGTTTGTAGTCAGAACCATCGTGCCTCTCTCCATGAGCCTCAGGATTGATTGCAGAACAACAGGATTCTGAATGTGGTGTTCTAAATTATCGAACACCTCCATTAAGCAATCTTGGAAGAAGTTGGGCTTCGTATCCCCTGTACGCTGAAGAATGAGAAAGATGAGCACTTCATAAGGACCACGTGCACCATTACAAATGCCTCCAACAGAAACCCCACACCATTTGTCTGCTTAATGCCAAAGCATTTCTTTAAATGAGAGCTTACATAGTATACAAAGCATAGAAGTCTGAATGTACAAAATCATAAAAAACAATCTCAAATTTCAGGTGCTCTTCCCTCTGCTTAATGAAGCTCAAAATGGTAGTCTGGTTTTCTTAAGGAGGCTTGTAATACAGGTACAATAAACCAAAACTATTTTGCCACGGTTAAATCCTCACGTCGCTTCTAAACAAACAGGTAGGTACGCTTTCCTAAAAGTGTAGGCTGTGTTTGCCCAGGGTATCTGCCAAGACTGACAAGAACATGTAACAATTCTGTAAAACTGACAGGCGTCTTAGTCAATAAATAGTATTGCACACAGACCAAATGCCTGTTTATAAGCCCAATATAGTTACTGGCCTAACTTCATGGAAACCTCACCTTTCTCAGTATGCTTGTACTGCTTTGAAAACCAGTTCATGTAGTAAAATTATCACTCCCTGGATTCATAGTCTAGGATATACTATTAAAGGTTTGGTTTTGCTTCCTGCTTGAGAAAAACGTATTAATCCTTAAATCTGCTGCAAAGCCGAACCACACACGCAGATTCCTCCCAAAAGACAGAGGTGGTTATTACACTTTGCCTGCAGAGAATCTCACCACATCCTACAACTTAGCGGTACATACATCACCCTAATTATTTCAACTGGAAGACTTAGCAAACCTCTTAAGCCAATCTGAAAATCTCTGGAACCTAAAACCAAATGGCTGAAAGACTGGGCACATACGGACTGTCTTCCGTGAAGCGTGAGCTGCAGCAGTGATTGTGTGATCTAAGGCTATCGGCAGGGTCAAGGTCTACCTGTATTTTCAGGGAACTTCTAGTTTCAGCCAGCAGAGCTATAAATTCCTCTTTTAGTTCCAGGAAATGTTACAGACAATATTTAACAGCTGAGACTCTTGCTTGCATTAATTATGATGAAAGCTTATTTAAAACTAAAACCCACAGATTTTCTAGCCTCTCCAAAACCTATGGTGTACTATATGATCACCATCAAAATTTCAACTTTTAGAAAGCAGAATTTTTGTTGATAACAAAATAAAAGTATATAATAATTTTATAAATCAACGTAAGTTCTAAACATACTCACTGGTGACATTTTCCTGATGAGATCATGTGCAACCACAAGCAGGTCTCTATCTTTGATTACTTTTTTACGAAATTCAGCCACGTCTCCCGGATGAAGCACCTCCAGCTGTTCGGCTGCTTCAATTACAGCCTCAATGCAGCTTCTCCAGGAGCACAGCGCTGGGATTCCTGGCGCTACGGCAGCACTTACCCCAGTTCCAATTACAAGAAGAAGGTCCCGAGGCTGCTTTCTTATTAGACTTTTTAAGAATTTTCTTGAAAACAGAAAACAAAAATCTTCATTTTTTTACAGTGCATTTTCTAACTTGCCTGAAGATCCCAGGACTGACTCAAGAAGTCCAGACGAACTATTAACGCTCGTTCAAAATACTAACCAACCAAAAGGAACAGAGTTCTCCATTTCTGTGCAGAAGAATGGAATTGGCAACAGCTCACAGCCTTCCCCAAACTGACAATGTACTTTTAAGTCTTTTTGTAATTTTAGACAAGAAAGCGTGCATAATTAAAATGAAAAAAAAAAAAAAAAAATTACAACAACTTCAAATGACTAATGTCCTTGAGATCCAAACTGACAATTACCAATTTTCAGTCCACTGGGCTAAGCAAACACCATTTCACATGAAATTTTGAAAAAAGTAGTCAAAGGACTGTCCAGTGATTTACTTAATACAGGCCTGATAGAAAATAAATAGAACTATTTCAAAGGGACAAGTCACAATATTTCAAAGAAAACAAATTTTTGTTTTTCTAGGAAAAAGCAGTATCTTTTATTCTCACTTTAGGATACACGAACATAAGAAGGGTCATGCTTGTTCAGATGAAGGGTTCATCCATCCCACTCTTCAGATGTTACTAACCACAGATTACTCTCAAAGGCATATTTGGTTCCACGTCAGTATTCACTGCACAAGCCAGCATGAGAAACTCGAGAAAGTCTGGCTTTCATGATGACTTTGCGCAGAAGTGAAAATGCATTTAAACCATACAGTGAAATCACTGTATACAAACAAGGATTTCAGTAACACAGAACCTTAGAATTCCCTTGGCATTCAAAACTACCTTTACAGAGTTTTTAATTCCTGTTAATCTGGTAATATGGATGTTTAATACCTCTTATTTCACAATCATTTGAAACTATCGAGCTAAAACAATGATATTTAACTTGAGATGGCCTCAGGCAAAGCAATTAATCAACATGTAGATAAGGTTGCTAGCTAATGCCTACAAAGAATATATTGCTGATAATCCCCATGCCTTCCTGCAACAAAGTTCAGCACAAATGGTTTCCTCGCAGCAAGTATACATTTATTCCTCACAAACAGCTTAACTGAGTATGAAGCACTTGCTCAGTGGAGGAACTTGTATCTGGGATCAAGTTTTCAAGCGTGATGTTGTTCTCCTATCTGATTTTCAGGAATGTATTTCCACCATGTTTTCAGATTTTCATAACCAGACAGTTTGGTATAACCTTTGCAACACAAGTTACCTGGATTTCTGCTCACTCCTAATTGTTGATTGTTCTGATGAATCCATCTCTGAGCCCTAAATAAAACAAAAAGTAAAATAATTCTTAATGCTTCCACCTTAAAAAAGGCCAAAATTAAACCCAGATGTATTACTGTCAGCATTTTCTATTTATTCTTATCAAGTATTTTGAAATCAAGTCACATCCCAGTTAAGCAACACACTGACAGAAAGAAAGCTGACCAAGTATGAGTACGTAAACCTCCCACAGCTCCACTGAAGCTCAGTTGACTGACATTTTGAAGCTAACGGAGATACAGCTAGTCATGCTGCTGAAAAATACATGTGTCTAAATTCAAGATAAAATTTATCATACCCACTAAAATGTTCATTCAAGTAAAATAAATGCATTTCCTGAATTTATTTTTTTCCCCACAATAATCAGTTGATTCAACCAAATTTGTGGAAACTAGACTTCTGCAACACATCCTGATCACGAGAGGCCCTCTGCGAGCCACCTGGCTACTCTACCAGACCACGTAACCTGAAAGATTTTTTTTCTCAGCAAGTATTTTAAATAAAAACTTATTTCTGTATCATCTTATGCTTTAGACAGAAGACAATATAGAAGGACTGTATCTTGGCAAGAGAATCTGGCTACAATATCATCACTTAGAAATCCCCAAGTTTCATTACGTTAATTCTTGGATTTGTTTTTATAAGGATGTATTTTCTCTTTGACTTTGAAACACATCTTAGTTTGTGGTTGTGGAGATTGCAGACTGCAGACCCTAATCCCTCAAATAAGCATTCTGCCAGACCCTATGGCTCATAAAGCCACTTGCCAGCAGCTCTCAGGTTCACATGCTGAAAGCTAATTTGGAACCAAGAGAACCAAGTTTGGAGATCATTTGACCAAAAAAAAAAAACCCCAAAAAACCCCACACACAAAGGAAAGAAAAGAACAAAACTAAAAAAAGCCCCACCCTATGATAGAGGGAAATCAGCATTTCTGAGGGAAACACACAGATCTCTTCTGCAAATCAACCTAGGGTGTCTTTTTAAGTGGAAAAATTTCTTGTTGTAATATTTATTTTCTCCATGCTCCCTTCCTTCAGTGACAATATCCTACAAAGATGCTACACTATCATATGAAGAACATCAGCACATTCAAAGTTCAGAACAATAATCTATCTAGAGCAAAACACGTTAAAATCTAAAGAACAAGAAAAGTTAGGAGTTCGCAATGCAAAAACAACACGTGAAGGAAGCCCAACTTACATATTCTGGAAAAAGGTTGTATGATTTTATAACCCCATCCAGTGAAGTAATTGCGAAAGAATCCCCAAGAAAGTTTTAATAATTACATGAGTAACTTACCAAAATTAATAAAATAAGCATCTCACCACAGGATGCTTGCAGAACCAACATTTTAGACCTCATTGGGTCCTTTTATCCCTTAAAGTTGCTTCCTTGGAAGCAGAAGCTGTACAAGTAAGTGGCAGGAATTATCACCAACCTGTAATAGCTAAATGGCTGCAAATGATAAAGTTCAAATTCCCCCATGCCTTTGGGTACCAAGTAATTGTGACTAGTCTCGAATATTCCCTTATTAGACATAATAAACACTTCTTCAACGAGCATACCTAGAAAAAGAGAGTGCCTGGGCACCAGCATTCAGCATTGGTTTGCTTTTAAGACGACACACAGGACTAACCAAAGGTGTGCGCAGTTGCTTTTCAACAACCTTTCCGCATGGCAGCCTGGAAATCGGACCCTGCTATCACCCAGGGACGCCCAAAAGCGCGGAATGGGAGCTGGATATCTACGGCAAACACAAGGAGGGTGCCATCAGAACCAATTCTAACGTCCTATTTTCTTGCTGCTCGGGAAAGTAAGTTTTATTTAAGGATCCATCCACGACAGAAGAGCTCTATTCACTCACTGGAACTTCAAGTCAACGTGTCGATTGAACCAAACGATTTTTCCAAGCGGTTTAATACATGAGAACAGCCCAAGATACTCAACGCACAGGAAGCACAGGGCAAAGGCAGGCTCTTTCCCTTACCCACCCCTCCTGCCTCTGATTTTCTCCGGAATGAACCCAAGCGCGTCAGGCTGGACGGGACAGCGGGCTCTACTAAATTGAATTCCTTCTCTGTCTCCGGTACCTGAACCGGCGTCACTCGGTGCAGCGAGCGGGCACGGCGACAGCCTGCCGGCGCACACCGGCCCCCAGGCGGGCGGCACTCCTCCTCCTCCTCCTCCTCCTCCCTCACCTGCGAGTCAAGGGCACCCTCTCCCCGGCAGCGCCTGCGGAGGCCCTGCTGCCGCCTGACCAGCCCGGGACCCGCAGCCCCGCTCCGGCAGCCCAGACGGCCGCGCCTAACGGCAGACGGAGCGGCCGTCCAGCTCAGCAGCACGCACCGCTCCCCCGGCCACCTGCCGCGCAGAGCCCTGCGGCCGCCATCCCCCACCCCGCCTCGCGGGGCCCGGCC